>JAVJGG010000040.1:18144271-18170027 GCA_035590195.1 Aviceda cuculoides
AGACCCGCCCCGCAGAAGGGTCCCCCCCCCACGCACGGGGATCACCCACCCAGACCCCCCCCATCCTCCCTAATTAACCCCCCCCCAGTGCCAGCCGGCTCCCACTGCGCCCCACTTCACCTCCTTTCTCGGAGCTGGCGGTGTGGGCAGGTGTGGGGACCCTACAGAGCCGGGGCATCCCACGGCCTCCCTCAGGACATGAAGGAGGACACCAGGACACCTCCCCATGACCAGGAACAGGGATTGTCCCTAAATTCCTCTTAATTGCCTTAAACCTGCCGGGATCTGCAGCACAGAGCAGCCCTGCTCACAGCATGCGACGGACCGGGGTTCATTCAATCACAGCCCCGCAATCGGGGGAGCGGAACCAGATTTTTTCAGCTCTGACTTCTTAAAGCCCTGACTTTTTCTTCCCTCTGATGTGGATGCTTCCCAAAGTGCTCACGGGGCAGATTTCTTTCGCCGTAAACATCGCAAGAGCTTGCACCTGAGATCAGTGGCTGACCACGGAGCTGTGGGTACCCACGGGGACGGAAAATCGATGCTCTGCCACTTAATTACTCAAAACAGTGCAAGAAGCCACCAAGGGCTCTGGGACAGCACCCATCCAGCTCAATCGCTGGGGGACTGACATTAACTCTCAGATTCCCGGAGCCCCAGACATCAATGGGGAAAAGCAAACTCCTGTGCACAAGAAAATTCATCTTTTTGGGCAGCAGGAGCGGTGACAAGGACAGCTGAGCCAGCGGTGGCTGCAGGTCAGTGCCAGCACCGGTCAGGACCAGCATCCCGAGCCCGGCTGCGGTATCCACAGCGTCTGGTCGCTCTGCGGCCGGGAGGCAGTCGGCAAAAGGGAGTTATCCCAGGAAAGCAGGGAGGCTGGCATCACCCCAGGGCTTTGCACGCGCCCTCCTGTCATTTCTTCAGACCTCTGGCAATGAAGAGTCTGGTTTAACTTCCAGACCCCATTGCTCAGAGCAAACAATTTGTTTATATGTCCCAAAGCATCTTTGAGAAATCAACTGCAGCCTTCGGTATCAAAGAAGGATTTGCATTGAGCTGCACTACGAGCTCGTCGTTACCCTCTTGGCCAGCCATGTGTGTCACTCAGCCGCAGGCTACCGCCGCATTTCCACACTCTCCGGAGCAAACAAAGGCAGCGAACGCTGGCGGATTCTGTGCTGTTGCATGCGAAGCTAAGCGGGCCAGGAGGCCAGGCCACGCCGGTGGTCCACGGGGATGTGCAGGAGGTGGCCGGTTTGAACGCGGGACTGGCCATCAGCTGGCAAGGCAACGTTTTGCTGCTTCATGCTGGAGCTTCCCTGGCTCAGCATGTCCCAGCCGGTCACTCGGCTCTTGCAGGAGCGCTGCCGAGAGCGGCACATGAGCCAGCCAAAGGCAGCACCCGCATCCTGCGCTTGCAAGGTGCAAATTTAAGGCCGAATCTTGGTTATATTAATCACCGAGGTAGCTGCAGTGGTTGTGGTGGGGGCTTAGCAGCAGGAGATTTTGCCGATGTTCGATTGCTTTTGTCCACAGCAGAGTTTTCCAGCTGGCATCACAACCAAATCACCATTTCCCAGGAGCGGGAACAGATGTGCCACCCCACGGGCAAGGGATGGGGGGTCCTGCCAACAGGAAGAGAAAACCTGGAGGGCATAGGAGGGACAGGGCTGCCTCTCCTGCCGGGAGCTGAGCAGGAATGCAAGAGCAGAGAGGAGGAAAAGAAAGATCCAGCTGCTACAGCTCCAGAAGATCTTTCTCTTCCTCCACCTTCCAGGACTCGGAGGCAATTGCCACGCTGTCTGGTCACTGCTTGCTTTGAAGGGATCTCAGCCAAGAACATACCACTTACTAGCAGCTCAGAAATTTCTGGTCCTTCACATGTCTTATACATTTGCCACAACATCACAGCATAAGGCATGATATCAAGACCTGAAAATGCTTAAATCATATGTTGTGTACCACTGCCTGATATGTGAGGAAATAAACTATCTAGATTACGTGGACAGAGAAACCCGGTGGAAAAACTTAGTGGAGACCTACCGTTATGCAGATCAGGCAGCCAGGCTAATGATGCTGAATATCCCCAACTGCAGGGAGGAAATAATGCAAACAGCCACTGAAATCCCAATCACATTAGGCAGCCACTCATGGGGAAAAAGAAAAGGTCTTAAAATGCCGCAGGAGCCCCAAGTCATTAGTTTTGTCAGGAATTTTGCTTTCTCAGATCACAGGGAAAAAGCCTTCAGATCTGTGGATTCAGAGAAGGCCCGAGAGAAAGGCAAGCTATGCACTTAGCAGGGCTGTAAGTCACAGAAGCTGATTATTGTTAATTTAGTGTTTTATATAAGAACGTGAGAGGTCCTTATCAATGCCAGAAACAAACACCCTGCAAATTTCAAGACCTCTCTGCTTCTAGCTAGGAAAAGAAAGATGACCGAATGCTGGCTTTTCTCTCCGTCTCTCTTTGTGTTACGTTTTTTATACTATTTACAAGCATGAATTCCTACAACTGGTAGGAAGTGGAAATTAATAGATCACGTGCATATGTGCAAAAAAAAGTTTCAACTGCTGCCAAAGAAGGTCACAAAAATGACTACAATTTTCTTCTCAAAGTATTAAACTAGGAGTAACTCCACTACGGAAACTTGAGCTACATGGAAAAAGACGTTTGATCCAATCCAACTGTAAGGGAATAAAAATACATCTGTCCTAAGCAGCATCCATCAGCAGAAATGACACTAGAAACTCTTGCGAGAAGAATAAAGGCTCGTAATAAAAAAAACCCAAAATGGTCTAAGCCGTGACATTGTAAGTGATCAGTATGAAAATCTGTCAGGCTAATACAAGTCTCCACATAATCCACACACTATCACACTGAATCTACATTTTTAATTAATCTGAGATGATCATGGTCACATTTTGTACTGGTGAAAATCCAGCTAATAAAGTGAATTGTTAGAAGCTGTTTCAGAGCTTACTGAAAAAACTGTTTATTTATAAACTGCATTTACCTTCCACTTCTGGATTTCACCGTTATAATAGAGCACTAAAAAGCCCAAAACGGGGTTTAAGACTGTGCTGTTCAGTTCCACCACATTCAAAAGAGGACCAACTATGAGCAGCATGATTAAAGACACACAGACAACTCAGTGCCCATCTCAGCGACTGACGTTTTCAGAGTGATCAGACTTAAATCACAACTTCTGACAGTTTCTCTTCAGGCTCTTCAGTCCTCACCTCCTAGCTCAGGCCTGGGACTAGTCGCTCTCAGCTTTCACATTTGCAAAATAAAATGGAAAATCCATGGGAAATCCCAGAGGGAAACCCCTTTCCTTCCTCCCCCAGGCTGCTGTTCCCACACCAGACACCCAAGCTCCACACACGTCCACTCCCGAAACGCTGCGGTTTATACCCAGCGTAGCAGCGGCAATTGCCGTCTGATGCCGTAAGTGCCGCATCTCACCCAGCCGTCCCGACCGCAGAGCTCATCGCCTCCGGCCATGGTCACGGCCACCCTAAATCCCCCGCCAGCCCAAGACAGAGCCCTTCCGACCGTCCCATGTGCTAACACATGGAAGCGGAATAAAACAAGCGCCTAAACCCTTGCAAGATCAGTCTGAATAATCCCTGCTCATTTTCAAGTCACTAATTACTCTTACTCCTCTAAAGCATGGCTTTAATTATCTTTTCTTCCAAAAGAGTTCAATCTTGACCGAAAAGCAACAGCTTCAACTGGAAGAGCTCACTCTAAAGGAAAACCTGTTTGCTGTGACTCCAGTGGGTCGTCAGGTCTGGGCCACAGAGCTGGAGTTCAATTTCTAATCTGGAGATTTCAAGCCTTCAGTATCAGATGTAGCTAAAGGGATCACAGGGAAGCTGGGCAGAAAAGCAGCTTTCCGAGCAGCCGAGTAATAACCATGCTTTGAATCAACATTAGGAGTACTGTTTCAAAGCAAGTTTCAAATATTCTTCCTCTTTCTTGGTAGCGTCCTTTCTAGGTAGCAGAAGATGATTTTTTAAGATTGGATGGGTTTCATTAAGCAAAGCAAATGAGGAAATGACGCAGAAAATACCTCGTCTCCTGTAAAACGCTCCCTGGGTGGTATCACAGTGACAGTTCAAATCCTCTCACCCATTCGTCATTCGTAGTACCTAGTTGTTATTTATGCTGTTCTACATTAATCTATAGCAGGTTTTAAATTAATACTCTTCTTCATCAATACCTATGGAATTGAGAGATTTTCCTTTGCAAAAAAAACCATTTGCAACACCAACGCAATGCCCCTCCTAAGCACAGACCTGTAACTCACCTGAAACATAGCAGGACGGGTAGCAAAGAGAAAAAATATGCAGTGAGAGATGGGAGAAGGGGGAAGAAATTGCAAGTCAGACAGACCTCCTGCTCCGAGGGCTCTTTCAGCACGAGGATAGGGTACCCCACCGCCGAAGCAGCCTGCACGGCTGGCTCAGCACGTTTTCCTCCCGCAGCCAGGGAAGGACATTGATCGAGCTCTGCGAGGCATCACGGGAACACCGTGTGTCAGGCTGTGACAAACTTCCAAGGAAATGTTAGGAAATGTTAGAACTTCCTTAGAACTGCTAAGGAAAATTAGGAAATGTTACCTCGACAGGCTCTGAGCCTAAATCAAAGAGCGCAGGAACCATCCCAGCTGTTCATGCCACCGCAGAGTGAGTTAATATTAAAGTATTTTGTCTGCGGCTACGCAAGGGATGCAGCCGCCTGCCTGGTGTAATGAATGTCACGCCAGAGTGGATCTTCGTTCTCCGGTCCCCAGTTTGCCACCAGTGGCGCGTCCCAAGGGTGGCTGTGTAGATTTGGAGATGTTTGCAAATCCTTGCGTCCAAGGAGACGTCCTGCAAACAGCGTAAGGATCGACCGTGCCCCAGGAGATCCAGCGACAATTCCCAGCGGTGTCACAAACTCACCTTACATCCCTCTGAGAGTTGCTGGTTTAGCTCCTCATACTTAAAATGAGCAAATATTATTCTCTTCGCCTATATAGCCAATCTTTTTAGATAGTGACAAGCCTCTCCCTAGTGAACCTACCACCTGCCCACGTTGTCTCTGGACTCGTAAGATGTCTAAGGTTTTCTATCGTACTGTTCGTAAGTCCTGGAGGAGAGAAAGAGTTAAGAACCAACTCAGATTCTCTAGAGAAAATAGAGAGGCACTAGAAAAGAAGCCAATTCAACTGATTTTACCCAAAGGGACAAAAGGAGGTTTAGAAGGTCCTTTATAAAACGTCACAGAGAAAAGCATTATTGTCCTACAGGGAAAAACATACCCATTAACAAATTAGGTGAGAGTCGAGTGAGATGTAAGAGATCTGAAACAGCTGCATTCCTCAACGCCTTTAAACTGTCTGTCTTCATACACTTCATTTATTTTGGATAGCAGCATTGCCCATGCCAATTTGGGAGTAAAGGGGACTGTAAAAATACCTGGGGATAAATGTGAGTATTTTTAATGTTAATAGGCAAAACCTAATGGATCTGAGCAACATGATTTGGGTGTTAAAAAACAGTCAACTTAGGACCCTCCCAAACACATGCCCATCTGTGGTTCTCATTTTCCTCAAAGTGTTGCTGAGCGTACCTTAGCAACTCTACCTGAGCCCTGTCAAATGGTCTGAGTGGACACAGAGCTCAGGGGAGCAACTCTCGTATTTATGCCCATTGAAGGGAGGCCAGAGCAGTCACAGCATTTAATTATTTCTGACATGTCGCAGGTAAGTGAAGTGAAGGAAAAAAAAAAGGGGGGGAGGAAATGATACTTTTATAAGGAAGGGCACTGTGACGTTAGCTTCTTCCACAGCCTGCAGACACCAAAAATACATAAAAAATATGCCATAATAGTATCTTGGATCATATGGGGAAAAGTAACTTGTATTCCACTTCTATACACTGACCATAAGAGCTAAGATATCAGAAAGCATGATGTCCACAGTCTAATGCCATAACCTGTTCAAGGGAATACTTATTAACAACAGAAACTCCAAAGACAGTGATGAGGAACGAGAAAGATCCAAAGGGAGGGACAAGGTTGTACCAAAAGGGATCTCAGGCTGGATTCCTGCTTGGCTGGGACAGGCATGGAAATGAGGTGAAGCGGAGGAGCACACGACGGCGGAGCTGGGCACGGACTCCTTCATCACGCCTACGCTAACTGCGTTTATTGGCAGACCACGGGCGAAGGGCTAGACCGACAGAAACATGACTGCGTTAACGGTTAATTAGGTGTGTTGAAAGTACAAAGAGGTCAAGGCGGGGGGATCGGAGCTTGTGCTGACATCTGGCAGCATTTTGGGGAAGTCTAGTTTCTCCTGAGGTCCTCGTTGACTCAGGAGTGCTGATTTGCTTGCTGTTAATTGGAGGAAGAGGTAACGAGAACTGACTAATCGCCAAGCTGTGCGCCCTGCGGACTCATTCCTGTGTCAGTCATCACATCGTGCTGATCACTCAGACAAAACTAAGTTTTACGGGGATTTCAGTGAGTGGTCAGCAGTCTTCCTTGGCTCATTGTATTTGCATAGTATTTAGTTGTCCACCCCTATACAATAAGCTAGTAAAAACTCTAGTGGTGGTGTAACTTAGCTGTCACAGCAGTGAAGGCATCACAGTATATGCTCTAATTCCTGGAGAGCTTGCACTGAAGGTCCTAGAAATGCTCATGTCATTGCTCACATTTTCAATGTTACCGCGACCCCTGCAAACTAAATTAATAGAGGTCTGTTAGCATCTGCTATATGCACATTTCTCTGCTTTTCTGTGCAAACACGCATGAGTGCTATTACTATATTGTCTTTTTGAGATAAGGCTTAAAGGATCAGTATTTAATTGCAGCAGTAAGTTCAAGGTGTGAGACACGGTGTTTGCATTAGAGCGATTTGTCACAGAACTTGGAGGGAAACAGCAGCAGTCAGATGATCCATCACACACTCACCTCATTTAAATGCAATTCAATTTAGACAGACCATTTGGCACAAAAATTAGAAAGATGACTTAACAAAAAAGCATGGAAGAATACTTCTGAACCCAGGCGTCAGATATATTTGTGCGTGACATTCATGGAGGAGCTGTCCAAGAAAGCTGTAGCCATTAATTGCTCGGTTGCAATTAAGGTGGCAGCCAATGTTTAAAGCTCCCCCGTCTCCCCCTTTTCTGGCCATATTTTACATGCAACACAGAATGAAAAATAAAAATAGACCAATGTGCTCTCCCCCATACCGCAGTACAAGGCTTAAGAGTGCAGCTGGGCCAGGACAAGTGGATTTCTATGCAAACGACATATAGAATGCCTTCGTTTAATCGGTTTGTTGATTTGCACAGATAGGAAAATTAAATGAAGTTAACTGTATACTCTTAAAGTCACCATTCAGCCTTTCAGTTGAGACAGATTACTTTTACTTACAGTGCTTCCTCTGGCATTCAGTAGAGGATTTGGCAATCGTCTCTGGGTCTGGTTCTCAGCAATTCTCTGACATGGGGGCAGTTAGTGTCTTCATTGCACATAATAGTGCTGTAGAAGCCAGAAAAAATGGCTCTTTTCTAGCCAGTTTAGCCCTTTTCCATCTGATAGAAGTGACTTTCTTTCCTGGGCCAGAAGTCAATGCACGCTGAGCATTGACCTCACGCTGGTCTCTGCCAGCGAGCATGGAAGGCTGCGTGTGTTAGCAGACAAATGCTGAGAGTCCACTAATGTTTGCAAAGAGTACCAAATCCCCCATTACTGTCCTCTTTAGGGAATAAGAGAGGCCCAGTTTAACTGGGACAAAGAAGAGGCAGCCTTACCACTTTGTGACCCGGGCTGCATCATCCGATACAGGGAGGGACACATGGCATTAGGGGGTAAATGGGAAGTTACAGCCCTTCTTCCCATCACCCAGTAAATTTGGAAAATTAAACTAGAGTCTGACCCAATTTCAAGTCATTGTAACCTCACTTCTGTAAGAGGGTTACTCCTGATTTATGCAGGGACAGGTTAGAACCAAATATCAAATCTAATGGACCTGATTTCTGTTCGTATTTACACCACCATAACCTAATGATGATACACCTAATGATCCGCAATTAAAAATCAAATTACTCACTATTACTCAGTGAGTAGTCATGGTGGCTTCTTTCCTTCCCTTGCAATAAATCCAGCACCTACTGACACTGACAAGCATCGATCACATCTAGAATGGAGTATTATGGGACAAATAAGTATGAGAGAGCAATGGTCACACTTGTCAGACCGAAGGTACTCCAGCACCTACCTCCCAGTTGCCTTTTGGGCTGCAGCTGCTTCTCGAAAGCCTCGCCAGCTCCGTGCAGGTCCTTCACTCCTGCAGAGCCCACCGACCTCGCTGCAGCTCACCTGCTCCTCTCTCTGACTCCCCTTTGGGGTCCTCCTCAGCACCTCACTCTATTTACATCCCTGGAAAGAAGGGAATCAAGGCACAGGGACCAAAACAGGGCTAAACCAAACGGAAGGAATCACCTTCACAATAAGACTTGGATTCTGCTGTTGATAGAGAAGCGTAGAGTCCTGGCGGAATTGGAAGGTGCTGCATTCAGAGACATCTTGTGCATGATATATTGCTCTTTTCTTGGAGCACAAACCTGCTCTCAGTTGCTCTTCTAGCTCCTCCGAAGACAGGGCTTTAACGCCGCAGGCAGCAGCGAGGGCACCAGGAGATGCAAGCTACACCTGAGACAAGCTACACTCTTCTGAGACAATTACAGCTATAAAAGTTTAGCATAAAGCTCAGGAGAGCAGAAAGCAGAACGTTGTCAGTCACAAGCTTTTACTTCCCAAACTGGCTCCTGAAAAAGATAAGATAAAGCCAGACCAGATTAACCAACTTCAAAGCAAGCAGCAAGGCATTTACGGCATGCTATAATAGAAGGCAGCTGTTGAGAGCACTAATGAATAAAATGGGTAGAGTTTCCTCACTGACTTGCTCCTTGTCCTTTCCAGGTTTTTGGAAGTCTCCTGTGATTAGTCCTGTCCCATAACCAGATTACAGCATCCAGGTAATGCAGGAATGTCTGCTACAGAAACGTTTAAGAGACCGATACAGGAATGCTAGTAGAAGCTCTGTGGAATAGTCTTCTCCAATTAGTTATCCAAGGAAGAACAATATTGAATGACTGTTACAAAGAATGCACAAAGCACTCATTGTCGTACTAATCATCAACTTTCTAAGTAAAATTAACTAATTTGCTAATTAAGGCTCATGACAATTCATCATTACAGTAACTATGCACTTCGGATGATTCATCACCCCATAACTGGCTCCCGCTGCTCGGGGATGTGCGTAATGGCTGCCTCCAGCGTGCAGGAGGGAGCGTAGCTCCTTCCCTGCTCTGAGCAGCCCTGCTCATGAGTCACCTTGGCCTGGCTCTGGGTAGCTGCTGTTTTCCAAAGGGAATAAAAAATGGGGAAAAAAAAAAAAAAAAAAAAAAGAAAAAGGCAGCTTGAAACAGAAATAATCTTTTTTAAGTTGGGAAGAGGGAAAAGGGGAAAAATAGTTGCTCTTTCTAATGTTATTTGACCTGGATGATCAGAAACCAAGCAGGTAAGTCTCAGGAGTTCCAAGTGACACATTTCAAATTAACATCTGTCCAACTGATGACATGGGTCCCAGTCCCCCGCAGAAGAAGGAGGAACATGACATCGCAGCAGAGAGAGGATGATGCTGCTGGTGACTAAGAAGGGGAGACCCAAAGACTGGGAGACTCAGGGAGGGGGAAACCCAGGGACTTGGAGCCTCCTGCTCACTGGATCACCACTGGACCTCCCACTACCTGGGCCTCCCCGTTATCGGGGATCCCCACCACGAGTGGATGCCCAGCCTTGAGGAGGAGGCTGTGAGCACCGAGCCCTCCCGAGGCACAGCCGTGCCTCCTCTCCCTTAGGCAGCATCCAGAAGACCCTTCCCCGACACGAAAGCAACCCCGAGAACTTGAATCACCCACACAATGTGACTCTCGACACCTCCTCTCAGCTTTCTAAATATCTTCCCTTCTTCTCTGCCTCAAGATAGGTAAACAATCTTACACCCATTTAACAGAAGAGGCACCAAACTCCACGATTTGCCCAAAATCACATTGCTTCCTGCTGGTGCCCATGCCATGTGCAGGATGTCCCTATCCAAGGCAAGAAGCAATGCCAATATTGAGAGATTTGCATTTTATGTTCATCTCTGTTGTAGCCCCTCTCACTTAAACATCATGGTTTCACCTCTCCATCTCAGGTTCCCAAAATGCAGACAAATCAGTCCCCAGGAGCTGCAGGATGAATATCTCTCATCTCCAGGGAGTTCTGCATTGCAACACAGGATTAATTAGTTGAGGAAACTCATAGCACTACAGCTGCAATGCTACAGACAGGGCCACACCAGGGAAAAACCGTGACCACCACAATACCCCAGCTTCCCAACTTAAGCACAGCCATAGTGTTCACACACTGGCGGAGCACAAATCTCCTGTCCCCGTGAGATGTCACGGCGGGGACAAACCAAACTCAGCGCCATCCCTGCGTTGAATTCAGTGACTCCTACGTGCAATGCGGACCCGCGCCGTCACGAAGGAGCCCGCGAGGGCTGGGCTCACCCCCCGTCGCCGCCCTCGGTACCCCATCCCGCTGTGCTGGCAAAAGCAGCCGAGGCCGTGGAGCTGTCTGGAACCACCCCGATCACCCACCAGCCCTAACTGGGATGTTTTAGTTTTAACCAGCCTGAACTGGTCCGAGCTAGCTCCACCAGCCTCCATAATTCAACCTCTCGGAGAGCCCTCTCCTTGCTTTGCCGGTCGACTTGTCTCCTGTGTGCTCGGGGACGGGCTGTGTGGTGTAAATCAACCCGCTCGAGGCTGGATTTTTCTGGGGCCGGGGGGATTTGGCACCTATAAAGCACCGGGGCAGGGTGAGTCCCAGAAATACCATGAAACCAGCCCAGCAGGCTGTGCCGAGGAGGGAAGGATGCTCATCAGCCACGTACGCTCTGCCCCACGGATACAGGATACTAATCTAAACCTTTGCACCTCTGAGGCAGCCAGAAGAGCCTGGCGGCACCTCCCAAAGACCTGCCGCGTGCCTGGGCTTTGACATCTTCTTCCAAAGGGTTTCTTCAGCTCAGCTAGCTGTCTGCAAACAAATCTCACGGCAGAAAGCAAAGTCCTGCCTAGCAGGTGCATCGATCGCAGCAGTCAGCACATCCACCGGCCCAGACAGGGACAGGGATGCGTCCCCAGCTGTGCCTTCGCGGAAACCCGTCCGTCGGTCAGCGTGCAGCGACGGGACGGGAGAGAAGGAACGAGTCAGACGGCAAGGGCAAGAAGCGCCCGAGCCGAGCCGCGCCGGCAGCGTGAGACTGCCGCAGCGTCAAGCAGCGAGGCACAAGGCCAAGTCCCTGCTGGGAACGCGCTGCCGCGCGCCCGGACTCTCCGCGCGTGAGACTTTCAAAGAGGGAATGGCCATAGATCATCGCTCACGAGGGGCAGGAACAGAGATATCAGCGGGAAACGTCTGCGAGGGGAGGACAGCAGCGATGTTAAGGAGTTAAAGCAGTATTTACAATTTGAAGGAGCGATAGCGGTGCTGGCCCAGCTGAGAATAGGCCACTTCATTACAATGCCTTAAGTTTGAGGTTTGTCCTTTTGGACAGGGGCTCCTCTCCAAGGACCAGATGTGCCTTATTGCAGTCAATGAGGCAGGTGGGAGAAATTAAGGGCACATTACACGTGCTGGCTAAAAAGCACCAGCTAGAAGTGAAGCGTTATCTTTGCGAGCTCTAAGCCGCAGCTCCGACTCCCCATTTATCTTCAGCCCCGCAGAGGGGAGCAGGTTGTGCTTGTAGGCTCACGTAAAGCACAAGAGACCACCCCGATTTCTCCAGCTCTTGCTACAGGATGGAGCAAACCCTTGCCGACAGCTCTGCCAGGTGAAAAGCTCATAAGGGTGTTTGATGGGGGTAAAAATCATACCCGGGAGAGATCAGCTGTGCTGGGCTTTGCTTCCTAACAAGATGCACCTGCTCCCAGTGTCTGCCCTCGGGGTTAAAACCGGCCCAGGTGGAGTCTGGGGGGCGGCTGCACCACCCATGGATGGTGCGTCGCCGCTGGAGCAGTACCTGGAGCACTGTGGAGAGCAGGTAAGGGAGGGAAAAGGAAAGGGAAAACAAAAGAAAGGAGCTTGCGTTGGCCGGGAATCGAACCCGGGTCAACTGCTTGGAAGGCAGCTATGCTCACCACTATACCACCAACGCCGCGGCAAACGCATTTTCCCGCCCGCACCTCAACTGCGGCGCGGCCGCCTCCATCTTCGGTCGGGTTTTGTGTGGGGGAGCAGCGGGTTGTGGTGACCCAGGGCTGCTGGGAGCATGGAGGAGCTCTGGAGGGGCTTTCTGTGGGGAGAGGTCGCTCTTATCTGTTGTCAGAGGAATGCTGCTGCGTTCAGAGTCTTGCTATAGAGTGCTGTTTGTGAGGGCCAGCCTGTGGGCTGGGGTGTGTTGGCACTGGGGGGCCAGGAGGCTTGGATCTCTTCATGCTGGTTGGTAAACGCTTGCAAAAAAATTTTTTTTTTTGCTATTTGGACTAGCCTTCCTGGTCTCAGGTGGTTGCAGAGACAGCAGGGTGAGGGACTAGCAGAGGGCTGGACTCCACTGCTGAGCATCACCTTCACCCAGGGAACACAACTTCTTTACATGCATCCTGCTGTAAACTGCTTTTTAGCTCAGAAAATGGGTTTAGCACAGGCTGTTTAAATACAGAGACCTCCTAGTGGCAGCAGTAAAGCCCTCTGAATGTGGCCCTATAAAGTTTATAACGTGGTGAGGTATAACCAGAGTTTTACAAATGCTACTGAGCTTTTTGTATTTCAGACTTGCTGGGATGCTTGATAACAGCAGATGTGTGAGATCTCACTACAGAAAGAGAAAAAAATACGAGTCTGTTGCTTAAAGCAGCTGGGTTTGATTTATGTGTACCTGGGTTGCAGGGATTCCTGCAGTGGAAGTGAAAAGGGCCGTTTCCCTTCAAGCTGCCCCAAACTTGGTGATCTCAGGCAGGATCTATGTGTGAAATCTCCTTCCTGGAGCTGCTGGGAGATGTCCAAAGCTATGAAGTTGATGGAGGCCTTCAGTGAAGTTAATTAACCTAGAGTCTATAGCAATAACCCTTGGCAGCCAGCCCAATATAAACATGGTCTTGTGCCCCCTTTCACAGCCTCTGAGCATCTGTCTAACAAGAAGGCAGTCTTCCCCAGTGCTTAACCCTATAAGGGCTTTTTCCCAGACCAGTTATATGGAAACCTGATGAGAAAGGAAGATTTGCTTTCTGTTTCTACCTACTCTATGCAGTTTACTTTCTATTACTTTTTTTACTTGTTTTATAGCTATCTAATACTTCCAGTCTCATATACCACTCATTTCTCCACCAGCTTCTTTAAGCTAGACCACAAACAGTGGGGTGGGGTTTTTTTGACTGTTATATTTATTGCATCCTCTGATGTGTGAGTAGTCTTACCAGGCTCGCAGTGACGAGGCTTTCTTTGTACCATCTTTTCTGCATCGTGGTTCATACAAAACTTCCTTAATTAGCTCCTATACAGCTAGACCTTAAACCACTGGAGGTCTTGCAGAGACTGTGCCTTCCTCCTCCTGTTGCTAACTTGGAAAATATCTATTTAAAACAGAGGTATTTTAGTTATTCCATAGTATATTGTTACTTGTAACTGTTAATACATTTGTATCTGACCTCTTAATTCTCAGATAGTGCTCTCGGATCCTGTTTTCTAAAGACCCAAGGGGTTATGGAGTGCCTAGTCTTACTCAGCAGCACTCTGCCCCAGCTGATCCTATGGGGCTCTGCACTCAAAGTCAGTTTTAGAAACAGTTTTGAACCCAGGTGTTTGTGATGCTTTCAGACCTAGACCTGATCATGCTGGTATTCAAGCTAGTAAGGGTTCTCTGGGTGGATTTCTCACTTAGTAAGAGATTTCCAGGTGTCTAGAGGCAAATATACTGCAAAGTGGGAGCAGAGATCTCCCCATGTGCATGGTTGCATTGTGAAGTGAGCTGATTAGCACAGGACATAGAGCAGCACTAGCTCAGGGCTGAAAAATCAGTGATCTGGAAACCCTGCTCCCACTGGAGCTCAGGCAGTTGCTGCCAACTCGAGGGCCTCAGATTTGTGCACCGTTCCCTGTTCTGATTTGTGCTTGGACTTTTCAAGTCCTTTTGGCTCTCAAGCCCAAAAATGCTGAAATGAACACAAAACCTCTTGTATGGATCGTCTAGTCCAAGCTGTCGCCTGCTGTGGGTATTGGCAGAAACCACCTTCTCGGAAGCAGCTTTCCACCAACTAGAAGCTTATGCCTTAATGGAGAAGGGAGTAAATCCTTTCCTAAACTCTTGCCACCTCAATATTATGATGCCTCTTAAATAGCTTTTAATACCAATAAATAGCTGATAAAGAAGGACGTTGCTATGCAAGAACTTGCTTGCAGATATGTTGCATGATTGATCCAGGAAAGGATGCTGGCTTTGCTAACTGTGTCTCACTTAAATTAGTCTGGTGACCTCCAGCAGCTGAAAGAATAAACTGCTTGTGATTCTGTGAGCTGCTGCCCTCTGTTGCACAAATCCAGCATAGCACTGACACTGTCCCCTGGTAGTGGGGAGAGAAAACAGTAATATACTGAATGGGAGTTAACGCCAGCCAGAAAATGCCAGCTGTCATCCTTGGGAAAACTCGTGAGCAATTACGTTGGTTATGTGCATAACTGAGGCACGGCAGCGGCTGTGAAGGGCAAAGTGCCAACGTTGTACTTCCAGTCACTGCTGAAGGTATATAGTATTTCTCAATTTGTGGTATTACAGTATTCTAGACTGCCTCTGAGGTGTGGTGGGAAAATGCATATCTCTGCTATAGGAGTTATCTGTATTTTTATATGCTGATAGACAAGCAAACAACATGCTTTCAAATCTGAAGACTATTCTTTGCTGTAATGTGGGGGGGGGAAATGATTTCAACTTCCTCATTGAATAGATTAATCTTAACTTAGTCTCCCAGTTAAAGTAAATGTTTTAATCCATGATCCTTAAAGACACTTTTTTATTAATTCAAGGATGACCTCTCAAGTAGTCCTCAGCTGTTTACTCCCATGAGCCCTTATGGTGTGGACCTTCCAATTCAAACAACTGAAGATGTGTTGTTCGGTTCTCAATTTAATCAGCCCAAAGAGCTTCCTACAGACTTCTCCTCTGTGGATCTCAGCTTTCTCCCAGATATTACCCAAGATAACAAGGAACAAAATCTATCTGAAGATGGTCATGAAACTCAGAAGGAGCCTGATGGGTCAATGTCCAGAAATGAGGACAGCAGTATCTTCATGGATGAAAGCAGCTTGTCCTATCCAGATGCAACTCAACCATCTCCTGAAGGATCTGGTGTGTGTCCTCCTATGACACCAATGACTCCTATGACCCCAGTAACACCTGCATCAGAAAGCTCTGGCATAGTTCCTCAGTTGCAGTAAGTTTATATATGTATTATATATGTAGCATATAGCCATAGTTTTGCTTAAACTGCAAGGTACTGCTCTGACTTTTCAGAGAATGTAGCAAGTGTGGTTTGGTCTTAAATAAGCCCACCCAAAAAACTAGGGCCATTATTCCTCTCTGAGGAGATATGGAGCAAATGAACTGATGATATTGGAAAGCAACTGGATACTGTGCTGATCAGCACAATGCGAAAAGGGAAATGGCACAAAGCAATACACAGCTTAGCAAAACGGGGGAGAGTGACTTGATAAATCTGCTTGGGTGAGCAGGTATCTGAAATGCCTCTGGCTTGTTAAGGGGGGAAAACTCTCTTCTGGGAGACAGGAGATTAAGTCTTTCAAAGAGAAGTGTTTGGTAGAAATTATATATAGTATGTACTGCTAGTTATTTCAGTCTGCAGGATGAAAAGACAAAAATACTTGAAAAGGAGGATTTCTTCCAGCAAGGAGAATGTTAAGGATGACAGCAGACTCCAGGGGTTTAAAGATGTCAGTCTGCTTTTCTGAGAGGGTTTCTGAGCAAGGGAAAGGGGCATGAAAAGAAGTGTGAGAAATTCTGGCCACCCTAAAAGATCCTGTCCTGTCTAGGCTAGAGCAACTATGGAGTAGTTTATACCTGTAGAGAATAACATACCAGTACCTACCTTGAGTGCTGTAGTAACTCTGTAAACACTCAGCAATGGTTCCATTCAAAGCTGTAAAAGACTTCAGTGATGTAGTTATTGGAAGTCACACAAACTCAGTATTCAGGGACTAATAATTTTGTACCTTGTTATATCTCAAACTATAATTTTAGTATTGAATTACTTAAGTTTTGCCAAATGTAGCTTAATGCTAGAGTGGGAAAGAGGTAGGCAGGAAATTAGTTGATGGCAATTACTAATTGGAATGTGACCTCACATTAAGCTGATAATGTTGGGGGTTGGCTCTGCAGTGGTTTGCTCTTGCAGTAAGAAAATTCCTCTCTCATTCCTCAGGAATATAGTGTCGACTGTAAACTTGGCTTGTAAACTAGATCTGAAGAACATAGCTCTGCATGCCAGAAATGCAGAGTATAACCCAAAGGTAAATCTTAAGGACTCAAAGCTTTACCCTCACTTCCCTTTCTTGGTGCTGATGGATTCTAATACACACCATGAGCTTTGTACTTTTTCTAATAGTGCTGTCTTGACCCACAGGGGAAAGTCATAAAAATCTGCAACTTGGGCCTGTTAAATTTTAAAAATACAGGGGACCACAAGGAGATTTTTTTTAATAAAGCCCAAGCAATGAGATGTTACTAAGCTATTTAAGAAAGGAGATGAACTCTCCCACCTGTGGCCAGCTACCTCCAGCTGAAATGGCTCAAGCAGCCCTCACTGGAGGGGAGGAAAGATCTGCCCTGAAACTCATGGCTGAAGGAAAGATAATTACTGGAGTCTCAAACTGATACTACTAGCAAGTGGCCTAGACTAGAATCTCACTGGGAATAGTGGGCTTTCTGTAAGTGACTCCAAACTGCTCAAGAAAAAATGTAAGGGACAAGGCAGTGGTCCTGTGACTGTAGTCTTAAGCCCCCTGGTCTTGGTGGGGGGGTGGAAAATAACTTCAGGCTGGTAAATAAACACATTTACAAAGCAAATGCATGCTGTGTTGAGCTTTGAAAGTGACAGTTCTTGAAAGAATGAACAGAAATAGACCAGCTAAATCCCTCAGCTGGGCTGTGAGGTCTTCCTTTGAATTTGTAGAGGTTTGCTGCTGTGATCATGAGAATCAGGGAACCACGAACAACAGCCCTCATCTTCAGTTCAGGAAAAATGGTCTGCACAGGAGCAAAAAGGTATTTTTTGTTTTTCCTTCCCTCTGAAGTTCTGGGTCTTGCAGCTACACCTATATTCTGATGAAAAATGGCAGAAAACCTTGTTTAAATTATCTAGTAAAGGACTGTCATAATTGCGAGGGGAAAAAAAAACGAAGCACTGATGCTGAAAAATGCCTAGCTTTCTTCATGATGCCAGTTTAGTAATTACTGAATTGCTTGCTTCTGTCCCTGAATATAGATTCAGCTGAGCAGACACTAGCAGAAAAGCTGCTAAAGTGCCCAGGAATTGTTAAGGGGTTATTTGCATTTCTCACCGACTTTAAAGTGAGTTAGGACATAACTTGTGTCTGTCAAGTCTCTCTTCAGTGTCTGTGTTCACCAGTCAACACATCTGCCTCTAGAGAAAATGGGAACTGGAGAAAAGCAAAGCTTATTTCTGTACTCTGAAGCTCTTTTCCTCAAGTTCAGCAGCTGCCTTGGTTTTTATGTCCCTAAACTGTCAATGAGATAACGCATTAACCTCCAGCTTAGGATACCTTCTCCAAGCCCTACCACCACCCCAACTAGCTAGATGATTGTACTGGTGTCTGCAGTCTACCTCTTGGATAAGCTCTGAGAAGCTGTTGTAAGGAACTGAGAAACCTCTGAAGAGGGGAACTCCTGGGTGATGCAACATGCTCCAGCGTGTTCAAATAAACCACAGGAAAGTGAATGACAAAGTGCTTTATTCCTTTTAGCTCACTGAAGTAGTTCTGGGGATAGAGGCTTGCTATTTTGAGCAGCAGCACATCTTTTTTTCTGGAGCATAGATTAGCACGGGGTGGCTTTAAACTGACTTCCATCTTGAGAGCAGAAGAAAGCAGTAATCAAAGCTGCTTTCCCTTTCTGCTCTTCCTTCAGCGAAGAGCAATCGCGGCTCGCAGCCAGGAAGTATGCACGCGTGGTGCAGAAACTTGGGTTCCCTGCCAAGTTCCTGGACTTCAAGATACAGAATATGGTTGGGAGCTGTGATGTGAGGTTCCCCATCCGGCTGGAAGCCTTGGTTCTCACTCACCAGCAGTTCAGCAGGTATGTGGAAGTCAGAGTTACAATCCCATGCAACTTGGAGCAGTGTCGTTGTAAGCTGTGAAGAGCCTCAAATCCTGAGGCTGTACCAGCCTAGCAGAAGAGCGTAATAATTAACTGGATACTGAATATTAAGCGTGTCTTTTGCTCACCAAAAGACATGCTCACTGGTTCAGCAATCATGAAGTGGCTGTAGATGGCGTGTTACAGTAAAGATAGTAAGGTTTATCTTCTGCAGTAACTCCTGTTTGGACTGGGGCACAGCCCAAAATGACCCTGTATTTGACTGCCAGGGTGATGTACAGCAGCTAGCGGTAAAGCTTCCAGTGCTTGAAACCATGACTGACACAATCCAACAGTGAAGGGCTCTTCTAAAATTGCCCTCCTGTGTGGTGTTCACTGCTTTCTCCTTGCAGGGACACCAGAAACACCAGCTTTAGAAACCTTGCAACTGCGAGCATACCACACAAGTGTTCAGTCACTTCTGGGGTAAATTAGGTGCACATTAGACCTGGTTAAGATGAAGAGCTGAAGAACTGCAAGAAACTCCTGGGTTCTTTGCTCAGTTGGTTAATGAAGACACTCTCTTTTGTAAAAGCTTTCTTTGACAGTGAATATTGACACAATCTTTGGTGCTGCTGCGTATCAGTAATGCACACTGGAGATTGTCATTAATCTGAGCGGTGTTGGTGATCAGTTTTACTAGTCTCCTGTTATTGCCAAGTGCGATACCAAACCTTAGTGGGTGTTTTTCTTCACTGCAGACCATGTCAATAGGAAAATAGCCAGTCTTGATTAAATGCTTCAGGTTTAATTGGAGCAGCTCTTAAGCTACTTGAACCTGGTCTATGCCCTTGCTCCACTGTGAACCCTTCATGCTAAGCAGACCTTTTAACTCCTGTCCAGCCAGATGCCTATCTGCAAGAATAAGGTTTCTAACCTTCAGGTGTGAAGCCAGACTGCAGCTGCAAAATAAACTGAAAATACAATGTTTCTGGGATATTGCTTTGGTTCTTTCCATTTAGATGTCTATTAGCCATCAATTTAAAGTAAACATGTAGTTGAGTGATGGGCGTGCTGTGCCCTCAAGATGGGCTTGTTCAGAACTACTTATTGCCATCACCAAGGAAAGGATGATTTCAGCACTGACAAAATCAAAATTCAGTTGTCTTTTATTAGCACTGCATTTAATATTTTTGCATTTAATTTGGCAACTAAATATGTATTAAAGATTCACTTGGCTGTCATCTTGTCTTTGTTACACAAGATGCTTCCTGATAAGGGCTCTTTGCAGGCTAAGAAGGATTTGAATATGGTTTGAAAATTACAATAATGGTTTCAATGCTATGGAAAATCACATTCAGAAGTAGCTCAAAAGTCTTTAAAAGTAAGCATGAAGAACTCCTACCAGCTCCATCTAGGATTACCAGGCTTCTCTTGAGGATGTCTAAAACCTGACCTGCCTTTCTCTGGGTAGCTAGCTAAAATCTGTGGGTTTAATTACTCTACTGTTTAATATAATTAAAATGCACTTTATGCATGCAATGCTGAAACAGTATTTGCAATTTACTAATCTTACCTGCTTGCTTTGAAACAGCTATGAACCTGAACTATTTCCTGGCCTTATTTATAGGATGGTCAAACCGAGGATAGTGCTGCTTATCTTTGTGTCCGGAAAAGTTGTACTGACTGGTAAGTGGTCTCCCTCTGTATATCTGTAATCAAGTGCTACCATATCTTCTGAGAAAGCATTTAAATTGAACATTAGCTAAACCACTATCTTGCCACAGTAAAGCCACTCGGCGATCTTTTTAATGCCTACTACTGCTTATCTGTGTTTCGGGAGATAACAATATCAGTATTGTTGCACTCAAATCTCATATTGTTTCATATAATGTCTCAGATTTCCACGTCATTAAACTTGAGTACCTTTATTTTATATAAAGCATAATGCCCTGTGTCAATGTACAGAATCCTAACAGGATGCTGACGTGCTAGTAACTACACAGTCACTTAAATACAAATATCACAATAAGCAATTTAAATTTGCTTGGTCAGGAAGCAAACTCCATAAAACACTTCACTGACAACATCAGGGATTATTACAGGAAAGGGTGGAGATGTAAGAACTTCTTCCAGACTGTTTGGCAAAACAGTCATGAGGCAAAAGCCTTGGTGAGTAAGTGTGCTCAGCAGGTATCTGTACCACAGATCCCATGTCAAAAAAGTTGAATTACTGAGTATATGTTCCTAACACATTCTTTTGTAAAGCTTGTGAAAATACTTTTATTCAGATGTACTGAAAGGTAAATGGCGCTTGTTCCCAGAGGAGCTGAACACTGTATGTATATTTGCAACACAGCTTTGAGGTACGTGAAAGACAAGAGAAGTGCCTGCCTTAGCCAGAGATTCTCATAATCATGAATGAGCTCAGCAAAACTGAAGAATGGGCCATTTGGTACAAAGTTTAAATGCGTTCCCCTCCAAAGTCCCCCCACCGTCTTGGGTCCAGTAAAATCATACTGGCTGGTTCCATTCCACTGATACTTGTGGGTTTGGGTATGCTAATTGCAACACCCTCAAGTGTGCAGCCTGCCCAGAAGGACTAAGGTAAGTCCTTGTCTGTGAACACTGGACCCAACTGTAATGACAAAACTGCATTTGCTGAGCTGTGAGGTTTTTTCCCTAATCAAGAAAGTACCTTGAAAGTAAACTTACTTTTGAAAGTAAAAGTTGTAGTAATGCAAATGAGTTAGTCATGTCCAAGTGTGTTCTGAGAAGAAGGTTTACACATTCATCCTGAGTGGCACTTAATCCAACTGCTATTTCATTTAAACACAGTTTTCTTGTAGTTAGTGTTTGTTGTACTAGCATGATGGAGTAGTGTCACTGGCAAGGAATGTTCCTGCCTACCATGATACAGTTAGTGTACAAGGCTTGGTATTAAAGATTTGCTTGCAGTAATGTGGAAAAGACTAGCTTTGAAATCACAGGTGCTGTAAGAAAGCCTAAAAAAAAAATGCTTCTCAGAACTGTAGGAGGGGAGTTCTCAAACTGTGGGTCAACTTCCAGTATTGGAATAAATACCCTTCATTTCTTCTTTCTATCCTTCCCCTTACCTTATCAACAGGCAGAGCTGTTACTGTTAAGCAGATAACACCATGGTTTTTTCTCAGTTGTTTAGGGGTTTTGTTTGTGTGTTTGGTTTTTTCCTCCAAAGCAAATGTTTTGCACCTGTCAAGAGTAGCCAACTGCTGTTTTGGTTCCACACATTAAACAAGACTAGTCTAGTCTTAAAGCAAGATAAAAGTTGTTCTTTGTGAGGTTCCTCCAGAGGGACCTTGAGAGGTGGGGACTGTGTGAACCTCGTGAAGTTCAACAAGCCCCAGTGCAAGGTCCTGTACATGGGTCAGGGCAATCCCAAGCACAAATACAGGCTGGGCAGTGAGTGGATTGAGAGAAGCCCTGAGGAGAGGGACTTGGGGGTGTCAATGGATGAAAAATCTGAATATGAGTGAACAATGTATGCTCGCAGCCAAGAAAGCAAACTGTATTCTGGGCTGCATCAAAAGAAATGTAACCAGCAGGTCAAGGGAGGGGATTCTGCCCCTCTGCTCTGCTCTGGTGAGACCCCACTTGCAGTACTGCCTTCAGCTCTGGGGTCCCCAACATCAGAAGGACATGGACCTGTTGGAGCAGGTCCAGAGGAGGGCCATAAAGATGAGAGGGCTGGAGCAGCTCTCCTGTGAGGACAGCCTGAGAGAGTTGGGGTTGTTCAGCCCGGAGAAGAGAAGGCTCAGGGGAGACCTTATTGTGGCCTTTCAGTACTTAAAGGGGGCTTATAAGAAAGACGGGGAGGGATCTTTATCAGGGACTGTAGTGATAGGATGAGGAGTGATGGTTTTAATCTGAAAGAGAGTAGATTTAGATTAGATGTAAGGAAGAAATTATTTACTGTGAGCATGTTGAGGCACTGGCACAGGTTGCCCAGAGAAGCTGTGGCTGCCCCATCCCTGGCATGTTGAAGGCCAGGTTGGCTGGGACTTGGAGCAACCTGGTCTAGTGGAAGGTGTCCCTGCCCACGGCAGGGGGGTTGGAACTGAATGATCTTTAATGTTGCTTCCAACCCAAACCATTCTATGATTCTAGGTGGAAGAAGTATGATAAAAAATTCTGCCTTAAACTAATAGTAAGTTGCTTTTAAACTTCTGTGTTTCTTCATGGTTTGTAACCTTAGGTTTGAGTTGCATTCAGTTATTCTCAACACTCTGTTAGTTCTTAACATGTTTTTTCTTAAATGTCTTTCTAGGAGCAAAAGAGCGTTCTGAAATCTATGAGGCATTTGAGAACATCTACCCCATTCTAAAAGGTTTCAAGAAAGCATCATAACATGGCCCATAAAGCAACTAAGAAAAATAAATGGGTTTGTATTACTATGCATGGAACAGAAGCAAGGGTATTCCAGGACCCAGCTGAACAGTTGTGGCTTATTAAGCAAACAATGCTATTCTGAATGCTGTAAGTGCTGATGCCTTTCTGTAGTTTGTGAAATAGTTTTTTGCTTTCAGATTAGCTGTCTGTAACCCACTTGAGTTCTGACAACTTCTGTCGAGCTGAAACATTTGCCAAATGGATGTACTTTTAATAGAATGCATGTTAAGGTGGCACTTAAGTATTTTGTAAGAGAAACCATGTGTCTCTTTTCCCCTGTTGAACAGGTTAATCAACTCTGTGCTTCAAACTAGCTTTATCAAAATCCACAGCTTTAAGTGTACTGAAACCTAGCTCCTGTGAGGTTGTATTTTCATGTTTAAACTCAAAATATATTTTTGTCTACAATATAGCTTACAAAATCCAGCATGACTTGATTTCAGTGTTTTGAAGACAGTGATTGCAGAGGACATCTGTTGAATCCCTCTGATCCTACCGGTTGGATAAACACTTGTGTGTAATGGTGTTGGTACTCCTTTTACAGAGAAGATATTCAAGGCTCCTGGCAGTGCTGGAACATACGTATGAAGTCTGTGGGTGGAGGGGTAACTAAGCAAATATCTAATTTGTTATGATACAAATTAGATTTTAATAAAATGGTACCCACTTGTATTTCTGAAGTCCCCTCAGATGATGGGAGTTTGTTGCTTGGCCCAGACAAAAACATGTTGGTTAGGAACTGCCTTTAAAAGGGACTTGAGGAAAATACAGTGGGGTTCTTGTACTTTGTCTCATCTCCAAGTGAACTCAAGGCTTCGTTTGCAAAAGGTATCCTGCTCAGACTGGTGATGTGACTAGGAACAGTGCAAAGACTATCCCTTGACTATTCTGGTACCTCCTATGATTCTATGGACGCAAGTCTGTTGGGTTTTGTTTGGGGTTGGTTTGGGGTTTTTTTTGTTTTGGTTTGGTGTTTTGGTTCCCCCCCCCCCAGAACAGGGCTTTTGTGCTGCTGGGGTTTGTCTTATGTCCTCCCCTTGCTTCTTGTTGAAGATGGGACGGATCTGTCAGGAAACTCTCTGAGCCACTAGAGGTTGCTGTTAAATGACTTAAGTGCAACCCAGGCCAAAAGCTACCTCTGTCCTTGACGGGAATACACAATATGGGCAATGGCTTAATACAGAATAGGGTGTCATAGTCTTGCTGGGCCTAGTTTTGCTGTCACAAGTTTTATTTCTGATTCGGAGAGGATGTGATTTCAACTTCAGTGTCTGCAATATGTCTCACAAGTGCTTTTATAACTGTCTCTCTGCTCCTCTGGAAAAAAGTTTGAAAAACTTCATGCACTTCCTTATGATAAACTTGTCTTAACTATGTTATCGGATTCTTTGTCACAGTCAAACTGTGGATTTCCACACTCAAATCTATTCTAAACATAGGCTTACTTTTCTGTTTGTTTTCTAACACTGTAGACTTTCCACAGCTATGGGCTGAACTTTTATTTGCACTGTAGCTGTAATAGCTGATAAGCTTGAGTTACGATAATCTTTTTGCAAATGAAAACCAACCTGCTTTTATTGGGATGCTGGAAAAGGGTTATTTAAGATGAGCCCTCTTTTAAGAAATTGCATTTTAATTAAGAGCTTGCCACATAATTTCATCAGTAAAGTTAATGCTCTTTATGGATGAAATCTTAAAGATAAGAAATGGGCTCTGCCTTTTCACGGATCTACTGATTAAGTTAATGTTTGCTATGGTAACTCTTGTCTTAAAACCACCTGTCTTTGTTGTGCCTACATAGTGCTGTTCATGCTAGTGTTTTGTAGCATGTAAGTACACTAGGAAGGGGAAACAATATAGGATGGGATTCCCTTTGTTTTTTAAACTGGGACATGTTTTCGTTTGGGTTTTTTGGAAGGGGGGAGATATTGCTTTAAATTATTTTGGCTTATGTGGGCTCTGTCTTTTCATTGCCTGGTGTTTCCCCGTTATAACCTGATGACAAAGGACTGGCTCTCTGCTTTTACATGCTAGTTGATCGTATCTATTTAATTGATTCTGGCTTCAACCTTGATGCTGGGCTGAGGAAACCTACTAGTCTGTCACTCTTAGAGATGCGTATCAATATTTGCCACTTTTCTTACCCAAACTGTTCTTGATATTATTGTAAACATAGGGACTGACTTTGATTAGCATATAGGGCCCACACAGCTGTGTTACTGACTGGCTATGGTGCAGATGGCCCCCTCGGGACTGCAATGAGAGCTGCAGTTGGAGCCCCACCAGTGCCCTGCTACTGGTCAGGGTGTCCTACACTGGGAAGTCAAACGGTGCCTCTCCTGGGTTACAGCAAGCAGTGCCTGTGGGAGGTTCATGCGAACACCCAGCACCCTGAGAAGCAAAATACAACCATGCTGTGTACTGTAGACTTCAGTAAGCATGATGGCAGATCTGCAGTGGATGCTGTCTGCTTTTTTTTTTTTCTTCTTTTATTTCTTCAGCTTTGGCAAAGAAAACAAAACCTCACTGTTTTCTTAGCAGGGTCCCGTGGAGCTGGGCTGGCTGCCCTGCCTGCTGTGGGGCAGGCCCTGCACCACCGCTCACCCACACCCCCCCCCCCCGCCCCGCGGCAGCAGGGAAGGGGGCAGCCCTCCTTCCTTCCGCAGGCAGCCGCGGCCGAGAGAAAGAAAACCGAACAGCTTCTTTCTTTTTTCAAAGCCGCGATCGTTACTTCTTCGCCCGGCGGAGGGACGGGGTGTCCCTCAGCCCCGGGCCGCCCCTCCGCCGCCTCAGCGCCCGCTTCCCACACTGCCCCTGGCCGAAAACAAAGTCCCACGTGACCGGCGGCGCGGGGAGCCCATCATGGCGTCTCCCAGCGGCTGCCG
>JAVJGG010000040.1:18170576-18198257 GCA_035590195.1 Aviceda cuculoides
AGCAGAACCCACAATGTGTTGCTTAAAATAATAATATAAAATAGCACCCTGACTTTCACTTAGGTGCAGCTGTCGGCAGGCGTGTCCGTGTCGATGTAGCTGACAGGAGCTCCAGACAGTTCAGGGCAAAAAGAGCCGTGCAGCAGGATACTTGAAATGTGTGTCTGTTTTCAGCAGCACGCCTTAAACCCTGTAGTCTTTCAAAATCATTAACAAAATCAGGGAGGTGTGCAAGGAAACGGCACTTTTTTTTGTTGTTTGTTTTTTTGGCTGTATAAATAGTCCTAATCATGGAATTACAAAATTAGGATTACAAAAAAATACTCCGCTTGAGTTAGTCATGCACCTTCCTGCTCCTTTTTGCAAAGCATTGGCTCTACGGGAGGGCGGCTGAATGAGTGTTACATCAATAAGCAAATATTCTCATTATATGACTCAGATGCAGATCGCCCCTCCGTAGCTGTCATTCACAGTGTGGCCAGCCCAGATTCTTAAAAAGTCTGCCCAGCGCCGTCTCTGGAATAGCTCTGATTTTTGGCTGACGCCATATTCTTGGTCCTTCATTTGTAACTTCGTTAGCAGCTGTTGAGAGTGATTTCTTGAACTATTTTGGGAAGGTGGCAAGCAGCGTGCAGTGTGGTATGGTCCTCGCACCAAGGGCTCTTTGCATCCTTCTGCCAAACGCAAGAGCAGCCAAGGGGACAGCAGTGTCTTTATTCCATTAATGTTGGTGGGAGTGGGCACAGGGTGTCAGCTGGTGTGAATCAGCTTGCAAAATTGAGACCTTAGTCTGCCACTGGATACGTTTTCTTTTTTTCATATAAAAGACCGCGTCATAGAACCACAAGCTGTATTTAGTCTTTCTAAAATAGATGGAAAACTTGTGTTTATCTGAGACTGTTTGGGGTTATGTGCAGCTTCCATGAAAAAATTGGATTTGGAGTTTGGAACATAACCCAAGTAATTTTTCCTGCCCCTTTTGTAGCCTTAAGATTTTGGCTAAACTTCAAGCATAACTATAGAAATTCAATTGTAGCCTCTGTTACGGTGGAACCACTGACATTCTGTATTAACCAAGGCTTAAATAGTTTCTCTACCCATCAGAAAAATGAAACCATAAAGAAGCAGCCTTAGCCAAAGTACCAGAAGCAACAGCTTGTTGGGAAAAAAAAAAAAATCTTTATCTTCCTCATATCTTCTCACGTGTGACAAGATCAGCTTTTCTGTCTGACAGTTTTCACTGCATCCTCCTAAGATGCTTTAACTGTCCCATTCGTCTGTGGCTAGTGAATCCTCTGTATGTTTACGCTGTGTTTAACTGCAGGAAGTATCTTGTTTGTTTGGGTTTTTATTTATTTGGTTGGGTTTTTTGTCTGCCCCCCCCAATGTCTGTCTGGACATCATGGTTCCATCTGTGGGGATCACTGGTGTTCTATTCTCTTAGAGTCTCTGTTCTGGGGGACCTCCCTATATGCTCAGTTTCCTCAGGCTTTGTTTCTCCTGCTCCTCAAAACTTTCCCAAGCAGTAGTGCAATTCATTGAAACAGCAACTTCATATTAATGAATTAAAGGAACGACATAACATATATGAATAACACAGCGTGAATAACATAAGCATGCTTGATTGCAGCAGAAACGCTCAGTGTAGGGACAAAGCCCTGTAAAGCTCAGGTTTCTTCTTCTTTTGAAGATAATGGAATTACTTATTTTTAAAACTGTGCTTGAAGTCTTTTGGCTGCATTCTATAATTAATCCTTGGAATGACTGATATAAAAGTGAGAAAGCCTGCACTTCAGAGGTCAGTTTCCTTTGTTTCCCCTTTGTAAGCAGTGAGTGGGTGTCTGTGCCTTTCTTATGATGTGAGCATGGAGAGAGGGAGTGACTTTTTAAACTGTGACCACACACCATGGCAAAGTCATGCAGAGAGAGGTGTGGTTAACTTGGCTGGATTTCAGGTTGTTTACTGTCATCATTATTTATTTGTTTATTTTATGTCTTCTAGTCATACCTGGGTTAATTTTAGATATCAATGTTATGGCTGGTGCTGGAGAAGGCTGACAGGGTCATGACAAGGGCTTTTCTGTGTGACTTGGTCATAAGCATGGTGTGAGAAATTCAGAATGTAGAATTGTGTGGGGTCACTTGGGCCTCCCATTTGTCTTTTTTGAAGTGTTACAGACTGGGGAAAAGGATTGTTCTCTCTCTTGTGAAAAGTAAAGAAAGCGAGCATTACCCCTTGTATCCAGTGATGTTTTATTTTTAGAGTTTTCTTGTGGTTTTTCCTTAGAAGAAGATAAATTATTTCATGTTCTAACAATAAGAATTACTTCAGATTTCTTTTCATTGGACTGTTTTGTGTGCTAATTTTTATAAAAGCTACAGTAAGACTGAAGCTGTTCATATGTCTGGCAAAAATCACACCCTGTATGTGTGAGGGGGAGAGATTGAGTAGCTGTTAAGATTAATTGTTGAAGTACAGCTACAATTAAGGATGAGTAGTCCGTAAGTCCTCCAGTAAAATAATCACTGACATTCTCCTTTTCATTAGTAACATGTTGTATATTCAAAAGCTAAGCTGGCATCTTTATGTTGGTTTCTGCTCGGAGACTCTTCTTTCTCCTGGGAGTTTACTCCAGCCTGTCATAGGCATAAATTGTCAGAGTGTATTTTACAGATGTGCTGAATTGCTTTGCTTTGTGTGTCTGCAGATGGCAAAAGCCAAAGACAATATAATTGAGATGTCTAAGCCTGTCTGACTTCTCTAAGTTGTGGGTTATGGTTGGGAATAGTGAGTTTTTTCCAACAATGGAGTTTTATTATGGTGAATAGGTGCAGTAGTGGATGCCCCTATTGCTGTCCTCAAATCCTTCAGCATTAATCAATTCCTATAGATCAAGAAGTCCTCCTTTCTGGTTGCTTCTCTCTTAATTATGAACATGTGGAAATAAGGCAGGTAACTGTAGAAAATATCAGATTAATGTGATAAGACTTGAGGAAAGAGAAACATTTAATGGATAATTTGAGATGTTGAGTTCTGTCCTTCTCTCAGTTTACATTTTATGGGAGTTCCTATAATAGTTCATCCAAAGCTTTGTTTCTTTGCCAAATTGAAAGGCTGTAGATATATAGAGAAAAATTAGTTACTTGGTGCAATGCAATTACAATTAGGGCTATATAAAGGAGTGGAAATGTTTGCTTAGGAGAAACCTGCTGAAGAAGTTTGTAGGAGCTGTTTGACATAGTTGAAGTGTGTGGTGAGCTGTAATTTTTGCAGGCTTTCACAAATATTTCTATCTTCCCTCCACAGTAAGAACTTAATCTAGTCCCAGATTCTTGACAGATCATTCAACTTCTCGCTGACGTGATGGACGCGATTTGGGTAATTTTGTTCAGTCAGACTCTGTGCCCATTAATCCAGCTTTGAAACCAAGAATTGCCAAGTTATCCCAGCTCTCTCCCTGTGTGACTGCCAAGCGGTGTGTTTCCGGGCCAAGTTATTTTTGGTTGCAGCCAAAGGTCAGGGCTACAGTAGGTGTGCATTACTTGTGGTAAACAGGAGTCTAGTACAGTGCACTTTTGTAATTTCCACGATGACTGGTGGGGTGAGGACACACAGGAAGAATGAACGCGCTGGGTTGAGCAGCCGGGCTCCAGTTGCACCACATTCCTCTGACTCACGTGTGGCCTCTGGCTTTTTATGCCAAGCACCTGCATTTGGTTTTGGTTTGTTTTGGAAGGAAAACAGGTATTTTTGGTTGACTATGAAGGCAGCAGCCAGTATTTTTGCTGTTGTTTTAACGCTAATGTCATCTGGAAGGGTGATTACACGCTTTCTGAACCCAAAGTTAGTCACCAAGCTTTCAGACTTCAGCACTTCAAGGAAAGAAATGAAGCATTTTAAATTTGTACCTGAAATCAAACCCACAGAGTTGAGCAGAGAGGCCCAAGATGCCACCCTGTCAAGGCTTACTGTGTAATTCTTTCTAAATAAAGCTATCCCTGAAACTAAAGGACTTGATGGGTGAAGTATTAGACCTCTGTTAGGATGAACTTGTCAATTCTCTGTGTTCCAGAGGGAAATTAATGAATTGTTTTTCCATATGTGGACTCAACCCAAGACAGTTTTGAGGTGTGGATCAGGATGGTGCTGTAACATGGGAAGCACAAGGGAAACTTGGAAAGCTATATGCTGGCAGAAGACAAAGCACACTTGCTATTTTTTTTATGCCATCTAAATCTCTTGGCTGTTTCTATTGCTGCTTGCTCTTACTGTTAGCTTTGTCACTTCATGGTTCACTGTAATTTCTCAATATGCATCGTTCATATGCTATTTTCTTTAAATGTGTTTCTCAATACATTGTGAAACGTGGAGGGGAGCAGAACATGGCTGCTGCATATTCAAAGGGTGAAAACACAGGATGATGAATCCTAAAAAAAATTCCCTTCTGATCAGTTCTTTGCAGTTCCTATACCTCGGACATCCAGTGAAGCTGAACCCAAGCAGACATTTGGGTCATGGACTTGTGATGGCTACAAGTGCCTAGCAGAAATAAGTAGAAGACAATGCAACTTATTGCTGTTACTAACACAAAGATTTGGATGTCATATAAAAGTCTTGAGAGAGTGCTGTCCTGTTTGGACCCGTTAATGAATAAAGTGAGACACTTCCATATTAGAAAGGAGAAAATGCAATGCATAGTGTATGAAAACCTGTATTTCCAGCTGCCAGAGTGGACTCAGCTAATACCATCACAGCTTGTAGAATACCCCAGTTCAGACTCACTACAGTATCTGAGGTGGTACTGTTAATTTCTCCAGTGACTAAAGGATTTTAGAGTACTGTATGTTTTTCTTAATACACAAAATATTGATATTGCTAAGCTATAAATCTGCTAGAAATAGCAAGCAATTTGCTTACAAGTTTGATAATACAACAAGCTGATGTTTCTTCAGCTTAGAGGTTCTATTGCAATTCCCGGGAGACACATGCTCTAGAATTCTGCAAGAGTTTTATACATTTAGTCATTACTTCCCAAGATTAAGACAGATAGTTGAGGTTTAGAGACTCCCACAAGCCTCAGTCTATTTTATCTCTTCAGACAACTTACAATGCCATATTGTGCAAAATATCAATGAAATCATTTAATCTTTTCCAGGTTTTCAGACAAGAAAGAAAGGCTGATGCATCTTAAAACCAAACAGAGAGAATTCCAAAAACAGTAAGTTGTAGTTATTAAACAAAAATAAATTATAAGAACTCTCAGAAAAACAAAACAGTCTCTCTAATGGACTGTTGCTGGAGACAGATGTAGTCCAGATAGTCATAAAACTTTCAATCCTGTTTTTTCCTCTAGTGTTTTGAAGGCCATGGAAGGGAAAGAAATAACTGATCAGCTGGTGAGTTGTTCAAAGTGTCCCATAGTTTTTTAAACTCTCTGAATTCCTAGATCTTGTAGTTTAAAGTTACAGTTTACCTTAAGGGCATTGTGTTGCTTTCCCAAAAAGCCTGTCGTAAGCAAAACTGAAATTGGCTCTGCAAGCAGAGTGTTCCAAGCCATCAATATTTTTCATTTCTTACTAGATATTTGTTCAATAACTTATTATACTGATTGACTTTTTACTAGGCATTCAGTTTGTGGCATTCTTCTGTGTGCAAAACAGTATATGAAATATTTATTTGTCCATCTGATCCAATTAAGAACATCCTGCTACTTTTGCACTAAAGCTGCTGGCTTTGTTGTTAATCATTAGTCAGTGTGTTTGAAGTCATTTGTGCCCTAGAGTTGCTGAATGTTCTTTTTCAGAGATGGAAAATAATGTCTTGCAAGATGAGGATTGAGCAGCTGAAACAGACCATTTGCAAAGAAAATGATGAAATGACAAGACGTGAGTAATGCCTGTGCTTTTGTGATGTGGAAAACTGTGCCTCCGAGTGAAAAATCAATTGAACTGAATTTGAGTGTTAGTTTTTAAAAATGGTAAATTTCCAAACTGTCACTTCTTAAATCCACTTGAAGGCAAATCAGTGAGTTGATTTTAGCCTTTTTATGCTTGGGGTTTAATTAGCAAACAGTAGATATTATTCAGCTGGATGGAGATCATTTTGCAACAGCTTTAAAAGTAAATGCTTAGCAGCCTATGACTTTGGTTTTGTCCCTAGAGATGCCCCTTATCCAGTGTAGTGTTTCTGATCACTTCCTCTTGATAAAGAGGAGCAAACAGCTCTGCAGCTGTTACCAATGTCATGTAACTGATGAATTTTAACCCACGCCTGTCTAGAAATCCTAAAATCCTACTTGAGCAAGAGTCACTGAAATACGGCACAGACTGGTGAGTCGCTACCGTTCAGCAGCTTCAGTTTTGAAACTCATTAAATTTTTTATACATGAGAGATTTGTAGGGTCAGTTTTCAGAAGATAAAATGCAGCACTTCTTACAACCTACTTGCGAAGGAAAGATAGGAAGCGTATTCAGAAGATATTGATTGAATAAGGAACATTTTTGACTTGAAGTTCAAGAGCAGCCATACAGAGAGTGGAAGCAGAGGCGTATACCTGAGACTGGTTATAAAGGACTAGCACAAGCTTGTGGTGATAACATCAAAAAGGCTGAGATGCAAAATGATTTTTAGTTAATAAGGAGAATGGATAGTAACAGTAAGAAATGTATAATAAGAAAAAGATGGAGTAGGGAGGTCTGTTGGTTAACAGGAAAGAGGGCAAATAGTGCAAAAAAGTCTGAAGCATTTGGTGCCTTCTTTGCTTCATCTTGAAAGAAAATGTGATCAGCTGCGAAGCCAGTTGAAACTTTACATCATGAGAGGACTGCAGACTAAGGAGAGAATACAGCCTGCTGAATATTATTTTGATTATGTCAGCAAGGCCTATGAGATTCACTGTAGGGAACTTAAGGAACAAGCTGAAGTAGTCCGTGAGCACTTGAGAACACATGAGGGAGAGAGGATGTCCCAGGAAACAGAATGACAACAGTATCTGCTTTCAAAGGGTGGAGGAAGGGAGAACCTCAAACTGCTGACATTGTCATCCTACTATAAACCTCTGGCCACCTTGTAGGTAGCTAGAAGAGAAGGTAATTAAAAATAGGCATCACTTTGTTAAGAATAGGCCATGTCCAATTAACTCCATGTCTGGGGATCAAGTGGTCTAGTGGAGGATGAAGCAGAAGATGCAACATACCTTGCCCATGGGCACTACCCCAAACTGTCTCATGAGCAAGGAAAGACGTTTGACTGGGTGTGATCACTGTAAGGCTGACACGAAAGGCTAGAAAGGCTGCGTTCAAAGAGTGGTGATCCTTGTCAAACTAAGGAGGTGAGGCACGTGGAGCTCGGCAGGAGCTGGTTCCTGGCCCAGTGTTGTTCAATGTTTTCCGTAGTAGCTTGCATGGTGGAATAGAAGGTGGAACGGAGGAAGCCAAGGTGCATGGCGATAGGACTTCTGTTGGAGAACAGGATCAAATTCAAAATCATGCAGGTAAATTGACATATTGTCTGAAAAGGATATCTGTTGCTTAGGAAGGAGAAACATATAAACCCGAAGTGGGGGTCAGTGGTAAGGTTTGACAGGAAAGGATCTGGGAATTGCAAATTAAATAAAAATTATCAATCTAATGCTGCTCCAGAAAGGTTCAGACCTTATTCTGGGTTATACTAATATAAGCATTGTATTTAAGATGGAAGCAATTATCCTGCTGTGCCCGGCATTGGTATTGCCTCAGTGGAAGTCTGGTGTCCAATTTCTCCAGTTGATTGGCATCTTTCTTCAATTGCTCAAAGTCTGGAAGAGAGTATTAGGAATAAAACACAAGGAATGGCTAAGAAAAACGATGTTTGGTTTGGTTTAGAGAAGAGGAAGGTGAAGAAAAGCAAGCTTTTCAGTAGTTAGAGTGTTTTTATGAAGGAGATGATAACTGTGAAGAAAGGAGAAGAGGTGGGCAATGCGACTTTGAAGAACTTAGTCACCTTTTCTCAAAATGCAGCTCTGAAGGTGGCAAAATGCTAGGACCAACTGGGGAGTGGAGTTCCTACACTTTTCTGCTGTTTTGTGAAGTGTATTATCTGCAGCTTTTGCAACTTCTCTGATTCACGGTGAACTTGATTAGATTTAACCTGTGAACTGACCTAACTATTGCCCAACTGACCTGTTGTTAGCTCAGTTACCCCGCAACTGCTCTTGCAGTTAGACCCAAAATGAACTCTTGCCGTGGGGAGCCAGTAGATCGGGAACCTGACTTGGTTCACTCTTGGACTGCATTAGAAAATGTAAATAGGTTGTTTCTCTTCTCTTTGATATGGCATAGTTTAGTTTGCTGAAATAAGAACAATTTCTAGAACACTGGGCTCCTGCTTTTGCAGTTGACTGGATACCTCAATAATTGGCGCTCCCTAAAATAAGGTTTTCAAATATGTGTGTTTGCCTTCTGTCTGTGGAGAACAGTTCAAGGAGACAATCTTGCAAATATCTGGCACAGCTTTCTGTTGGGCAGAGATCAGTGTGCCTGTGCTTGCATTTATCAGGCAGTGTAGATCTGTGGGACACAGTGGTGTCCTGAAATACTTCTGGGGACAAATTTTAATCACTTCATAAACTGGGTCATAAAGCAGAGATGCTGTGCCAGAAAAAAAGGATAGTTGTTTCTGCACTGGGACTGCTAAAGAGGAAACGTGTGTGCAGTGTTCTCACCTGCTTCTCAAATAATTGCTGTTGGACCTGCAGAAAAGGGAGTTCACTCTCTGAAAAAGTAGCCTTTCAAGTACAACATGAATGTGAAAATTGAACAGATGGATGTTTTACTCCTCCTCTGTCTCTTATTCTTTATGCAAAGGGAGAGTTTGGGAATATGAATGCAAGCATTAATTGATTTTTTCCATTGATGTTGCAGGAATGCTTAAAGGAAACTAAATTACTAGTGGTCACATAGGGATTCTTGGTATCACTCAGAGAAAAGTCAATTTTCTATGGTTCCTCTAACGGGGTCACTTATTTTACAAACCTGAGAATTATTACTTCTTATCTCCACAGGGAAACTATTCTCACCTTCTTTAATTTGGGACTTTGCATCTCCCATGTATCAGATCTTCCTTCCTGCCAAACACATGGATCAAGACAGATCAGTTAGTTGACTAGAAATAATTCCTGACATTTGGAGAAAGCACACTCTGTGTCTGCAGGGGCAGGCACACTGAGGGGTACCAGCAGTCCTGGTCTCCCACCCTGCCAGGTGATGGACCAGCCAGATCTCTGTGCAGTTCCAGTTCTGCAAGTGCAAACCAGACCAGGAGGAGGGTATTGTGTGCTGGCTTGGCACAGACCTGTGGATGGGAATCTGTCTTGGGTCCCATTCTGTGGATGTAGCTTTTAAATTTTTGTGCTCCCCTATTGGGAAGACCGATAGTCTGAATATGTTGTTTTGAGGTAGCTGTAGCTGCTTAGGAGTTTTCTTGATTTTAGTAGTACATAATGCAGCTGCTTTGAGTGCCACAGAGCATTCTTATTGTAGCTCTGGTCTCATCTGTGCCTTGCAATCAAAATATATCAGTAAAACGATGTCAGGGCTTAGTGCTTCCCTTCTGTGCAAGGGACAGTTATCCCACTTCTTGATTACAGGGAAGCGATGCCCTGCTGTAAGAGAACCTGACTAACACCATTTCTTTTCAGCCATAAAAGTGGGAAGTGAGTGACTAGTAGATGGGGGCTCTCATTCAAACTAGGGTACCTTAAGAGTTTTAGACATGTATTTGGAGAGCGTGTATAACAAATACTTCCTTATGCTTTTGAAAGACAGAAGTGGTTAACTCGCTGTCTTTAGCACCATATGTTTGTGGAAGCATTACTGCAGTCAATTATTTTATAGGAGAATCGGCAGATGCTCTTGAAAGATATTTTTCCAAGCCTCCATGTGCTTGACGCATGGAGTAAGTTGAGGCAGTTGCAGCACTTGAGTGCATTTTGCATTTTGTGACTGGAAAGGGAGGTAGTCGGTGTTCCCTTGTGGTAACAAGAAGTCTGCGCCGTTGGGATGCAAGTGCTTTAAGAGCACATACATGAGCGCAAAGCCCAAATGACATACGCTAATAGCAGCAGTGGTGCCAGAAGTGGTGAATGAAGATGCTATCTGCACTTGATTTTGGCTGCAAGCAATGCATGTCTTTTTGGCCAGCACCACACAAACGTGTACAGTCAAGCTATTTCTGTCATAACGATTACCTCAGAAGTTTAATTAAACTGTGAAATCTTGGCTTTTGTGCTCCAAATCCAAAAATAGCTGCGTGAAAGATAGGGAAAGATTAATCCCAGTTTCAGTCTCTTTGGAGATCTTCAGAAAAGATTAAGAAGTTGTACCACTTAGCAGCTGGAAAATGTTAATAGTTTAGCAGGGTGTTCTGTTTTAAGCTGTTACAGGTCTTGTTTTCTATAAATACTAATAATGCTATTCTCAAGCTTATTACAAGTACCTCACAGCTCTTTTTCCAAGGCTAACATCAGCTGCTGTTTTCACAGATACGGAGGGGCTTCTGAGAATTAAAGAAGAGAACCAGAAGCATTATCGCAGGGCTCAGCGGCATCAGGAGAAGAAAGAGAAGATCCAGAGGCATAACCGCAAGCTGGGAGACTTGGTAGAGAAAAAAACCTATGACTTGAAAACCCAGTATGAGCATCTGGCAAATCTTCGTCGGACGCATATCCTGGAGCTAACGTCAGTCATATTTCCCATTGAAGAAGTAAAGACAAGCATGAGGTACAGAAGGCTTATGCTTTTGGACTCATTTTGCTTAGCTTTAGACACCCAGAAGTGAGTCATGTAAGTCTAAGCCAGGCACTCTGGCTCCCGTAGCATCTGTGGGGAGGAGGTGTTTCCCAAAGGCAAAGCATCTGACCCAAAGACAGAGGTCCAGAATAGAAGAATCTGGAGGTGCTAGCATCTCCCCACTGAGAGATCCGAGGTATGTGTCCAATGTTAAACTTTCTTAAAATAGGTAAGTAAAAATCCCAGAACAAAGGAAAGTCGTTTTGGGAATAAGGAGTTTTGCAGGAGTGTTTCTACAAGCATTTTGCTCTCTGTGAAATCTGGCTAAGTGCCTGCCAAGTGCATTTCCAATTATATTTCTAAAACTTCTTTAAAACCACTCTGTTCCTCTTTGGGCACTACAGAGATCCTGCGGATGTGTCATCTGAGAGTGACAATGCTATGACCTCTAGCACTGTGAGCAAGCTCGCGGAAGCCAGGAGAACCACGTATCTCTCTGGGAGATGGGTGTGCGATGATCATAATGGGGACACCAGCATCAGTATCACAGGGCCTTGGATAACCCTTCCTAATAATGGAGACTATTCAGCATATTACAATTGGGTGGAAGAGAAGAAGACTACACAAGGACCAGGTAAGGAGCAAGGTCTGATTAGGCATCTGGGATACTCCAGAAGCCATAGAACTTGCAGCCTTGGATGCCAACAGAAGGCACTGAGGAGCAGCAGCCCAGTCCACTTGTTCTCACCCAGACCAACCCGAGTCAGAAATAAATACCAGTATAGGGATTAGTCCACTGAAATCCTCTTTTGCAGGAAATGCTCGCTGGGCACAGCACAATGTAATAGAGAGATAAAGTTAATTATTCACAGTTTTGACATGGTTCACATGTCGTCGTTTTAACAGGAATTCCAAGAATTACTATTTTCTACCAACTTCTGACAGATTTCACTGTAAATGATTGCTGGATTCAGGCTGTTCTCAGTACTTACAAATGACATTTTCCAGAGTAGACTTCACTAATGCATTAACACACCCACTGAGGCTTCATTTAAAATGAGACTTTCATGATGTTTTTATTTCTTTTAGATATGGAACATAATAACCCTGCTTATACCATCAGTGCTGCATTGTGCTATGCAACTCAGCTTGTTAACACTTTGTCTCTCATACTTGACGTAAATCTTCCCAAGAAGCTCTGCAACAGGCAAGTAAATGCAAGCCTCTGAGGAGGTGAATCAGTGACCAGTTTTGACTGATCTTAATTCAGTCTGGTTTTGGGAACGAAGTCATTACTTGGAACAGCTTTTATGGTAACAGTTGATGGCTCATGGATTTTTGTGCTGTTTAATTTTGGGTGGAGGGCTTGTAGGATTTTAGACCACAGTTAATAGTCCCTCCCTCTCTTTTTACCTCCTGAGAGTGTAGACCAACCATCATAGTTGAAAATAACAGCTTTCTAATTGGCATATTCAGCATCCTCAAATTAGAAATGTGACAGTCCATGAATAGCACTTCTCATTTTGAGACCCTACTGTGCTTTACAAAATCCCAGCCCAATTCAGCAACTCGTAGTCATCTTGAATAACTCCACTACATTAAGTGCTGTGGAACAAGGCCTTATAATATGGCACAACAGCAATGTAATTCTCTTTAGGGTAAAACACCAAGGGGGAATGTACCTGGCTGCCAGATGTCTAGGAGTGTATTGGGTAACCCCCAGTTGTGATGAAAAGCACTGGTATGTTTTTAATGTTTATGTGGAGCAGGTGGGATCTGTGTAGAAGCACTGAGGGAGGTGTAGACCTGGTCAGGCTTCCAGAGGTCTCAAAAAGACTGCTGAGGTTGCTGAAGTGAGGGCACAAAAGTTGTGTAGGGTCTCTGCATTTTTTTTTTAATACTATTATTTGGGTGCTCAGTCTTTGCAGACGGAAGAGCTTGGGAACAGGAAATGATGCAAGATGTAAAAGGAGAGCTGAAATAGCTTGGCTACAGGGAATCTTTGAATTTCATACAGTTTACATCGCTTGTCTTGTTAAAACCAGTGAGACTAGGCCAAGCAGTGCTTGTTGATGAAATGCTAACAGTCTTGCTAGGTGAAAAATTAATCTCTTGAGCACTGTAAAACTGGCTGTACAGTTTAAAGAAGTGCTCGCTGTGAGGATGTTTGCTCTGGGATTTGTTAGGTAGCCAGGGCACAGAATGCTTATGTCTCCAGTTGGTGTATTTTCACAGCATTTTGCTTTCTCTGTGTGTGTGTATATATATGTGTGTGTGTGTGTGTGTATGGTGTTTCAACAGCGAGTTCTGTGGAGAGAATCTCAGCAGACACAGGTTCACGCGGGCAGTGAAGAAGCTGAATGCTAATATCCTTCACCTTTGCTTCTCTCAGGTAGGGGGAATGCACATGGGGATTCTTTAAATAGCTTTTAAAATATCAACTGTGCCTGCAGGTTTCCTCCAGTAACTGATCATGTCTTTTTCTTACCTTCCCCATGGTAGCATGTAAATTTAGATCTGTTGCACCCACTGCATACGCTCAGGAACCTTATGTACCTGGTCAGCCCAGACACTGAGAACTTGGGCAGGTAAGAACAGCAGTATCTCAACTCACCTGTGACTGAATCCCTTTTTGAAGTTATGCATTTGCCTTGTTACTTATGAGGGAAATTCTTCTCTTCTGCTGTACCTATAGATCAGTCCTCAGCGCATCAGAAATCAGGGTAGTTACAAGGAGGAGACGAGGACAGAAAAAGGGGGTCCTGAGTAGGAAAGTAGACTTCAAAGATGTGTGTCTGCTGTGCTTTTGTATATGGCAGGCTCAGCTGGAGGCTTCATAGCTGATTATGGACTTGTTTCCCCTATGCCTAGAAGCAGGAACTCTTTCCCTCCAGGGGACAGCAGCACATATGCCAGGCAGTCTCACTGTGCTCCAGATATGACCCTATCCACATCTTGCCAATGTTTAAGTACCTAGGAAGATCCAGAATCCTAAAATAAATACTAGGTAAACCTTTCCCAAAATGCTTCAGTCAATGAACAACTTAGACCAAAGTCAACACTTCAAACAATATTCATTTATATGTAAATTAAGATTAAAGACAAGTTTTCTGTTAACTCAGTACGTGAGGAAAAGAACATCAGTTCCTGTGAGCTGCACGCACCAGGTTTAATAGTCTCTTTTTTTTTTTACAGTCTAAATATAAGAAAGCCAACATTGATTTCCTGTTGGGATAATCCAGTCACAAGTCATTTGTGCCTGAGACAGTCTGCAAATATTTGTTTAATCTGACTAGTGCTTTATTCCCCCTTAAACACAGTAATGTTCTGAAATCTACTTTTCCACTTTGTTCTCGTGTACAGATCTAGTTTTATTTAAAAACCTGCAGTGCCACTAAGAGGAACTGAATGGATGCCTCTAACCACTTACCTTATGTTCTCTTGGTATAACCCTGCTGATTCAGCCCAAAGATACAGGGAACCAAATCTTTGTAACAGCTCAGTTTGGAAAAAATTATGTGCTTGCTGCTGCTTGCCTGAAAACAGGGAGAGTGCAGGAAATACCCAGAGAATGAAGAACTGTGTCCTGGAAAGCAGCTGCTGTAAAAGTGGGACTCCCTTCTCTGTGCAAATGTTACTGAGCTCCACACGCATCAGTTGGGTCCATGTAGTAAAAGAAGAGGTTACAGGAAAGAGTTGGAGAAAATACCTAGCAGTGAGGGGTGTAGTTTAGTCTATATAAAACTGTCTTAGCTTGCTAGAGATGAGATTGAGAGGTGACTTGATTTCCATGCCTTGATGGGGAGAAAATACAGGCTACTGGACGGCTTTGTAGATGCCACTGGAAGCAAAGAATCTGAGCTAGGTTGAAATGAGGCATATGTGCTTAACACAGAGATTAATTACCTGCAAGAATGAAGGTGGGGATTCTCTGTTCCCTTATGTCGTCCTGTCGAGGCTGGATGAGTTTCTGGAGTGGATGCTTTCATCAGGCAGAAGTTACTGGGCAGGGGGAATGGGTGGAACGTAATGGCCTTTGTTACAGAGGAGGTCACTCGAGATGATCTAATGGTCCCTTCTGGCCTTAAACCTGATGACTCTCTTCTTATGTTGCCTTGTTAAGCAAAATGCTTTGCCAGAAGGCAGCACTCCCATTCCTTTCCGGATTATGAAAGAGGAGTGTTTACCTTTAATTTCTCAGCTGTCTGCAAAGTTTGCAGCAACCAGCTCTCTTTATTTTCCTTTAGATATCTAGGCCTATAGTTGCCTCACAGTCTCCTTTATAAGCTACTGTTTTCAGATGCAGATAATTTTACCAAGCTTTAATTGTCTGGATTACAGTTTTCCGTGCTAAATCACTGCTTCAGGCAGCTTCTCCCGCTAAGGCCGCAGAAACACTCTTGCCCATGTTAAATTCTTGCTCCTGTTTCACTGAGCAGCTTTGTGCTTTGGAATGAACTTTGGCAAGGATGCTGCTTGCTGTGGGGAATCCAGCTTTCACCGCCTCCTTGAAAACCTCCCTCTCTCTGACCGTGGGTCGCGGGGTCTGTCAGACTGCCTGCTTTGGCTCAGTAAAGATGGTTGGGATTTGGGCTGCCCCTACTCTAGCGAGAAGCAGTGGGATGGGGTGGGATGCAATTGCTTCTCCCACCAGGCAGTGGCAGCAGGGAACTCGGAGTCACATGCAGGGGGGTTTGGCCAGGACCTCTGGAGATCCAGCCCGTCGCCCCACTCAAAGCGGAGCCAACTAGGGCAAGTTACCGAGGACCAGTGGCCGCTGGGGTTTCGAGTATCTCCAGCAGAGACTCCGCAGCCTCTCTGAGCAAGCTGTTCCAGTGTTTGACCAGCCTCATAGTAAAAAAGCTCTTGAGATGTTGCTCAGGGTGAAGTGCTGCTATGGGAAGTCTCCACTAGCGAGTTGTGCCAACCCGTTTCTCTAAGTTGTAAACTACACCCTTCCCCTCGCTGACAGAGCTGCAGCCGTCTTGGCCTGGCCAGGTCTAGCGTTAAAAATAAAAGCTGTTGCGCATCAAGCTGAGATTTCCACCAGTGGAGCTGCGAGTTATCAATAGCTTTTTCTTTTATGTGTACGTGTTTCGCTATCCACTGCCAAAGCAGAACAGCTCTTCCGCCGTTCCTGCTCCGTGGATTGGAACCCAGCTATCGCTTCCCTGGCCAACTGTTTTTGTTTCACTATTGTCATAATACAAGTTATCTCTGCAGCCAGCGAGTTTCTCTCTGCCAACCGATAAACACGGAGGTGTTTTAATTTCCCTGCTGTACGCGTGACAGAGCAGGGCGCTTTGGCACGCCCAGGGCTCTACCAGCGAAGTGACGGTCCCTCTCCTGCGTGCTGCCAGCCGGGCTGACGGCATTGTGTCCGTGTCCGCAGGTCTGGGCCTTTCGAAATCAGTGCTGATCTTGAAGACTCCATGGAGTTCGTGGATCCCAGCGCCACCGGCGAAACGGATGAGAGCGGAGATGAGCACGTCAGTGACGAAGAGACAGACCTAGGGACAGACTGGGAGAATCTGCCAAGCCCCAGGTTCTGCGATATCCCCTCTCAGCCGGCGGAGATGCTGCAGAGCCAGAGCACGCAGGTGTCTCAGCCCATTGCCAGCAGCAGCGCCGGCGGAATGATCTCGTCCGCCGCTGCCTCGGTGACCTCCTGGCTGAAGGCGTACACTGGACATCGCTAAAGAGCGTGGGAAGAGGATCGTAGGATTTGTGGAAGGAATCCCTCCCCGGCAATGCTGTAGTAAACCTTACATATTCAGTTAAGTAGTGCCTGGAACAAAGGAAAGGTCAGACTTTCATTTTGTAAACCGGAAAAACCTTTTTATTTACCCAAGATGACTGTGATGGTACCATTTTGTAAATTAGCTAGCTACGTACTTCTGACGGATTCTGTGATGGCACTTTGTGTCTTGGTTCTGTCTGCATTGTTGAGTATCGGAGAAGGACACAGCAGCCTCCAGCTCTACTTTCTGAAGAAGAAACAGATTTTGGAGTATTTGAATCGGGATGAGTACAGAGAGAAGGCTGCTCAGCGTGCAGTCTGGACAGTGGTGCAAATGCAGTTCATGTTTTCTTAACTCCTTACAGGGTTTTTTGTTTGTGTGTTTTAAATCTGTCTTGCATAATGCAAAAATGTGTATTTCTAAATTTTTTTCATTCAGGACATGAAAATTATGCATTTTTAACATGTTTTCTAATCTCCGTTGCCATATTTTTAATACAAAGAATCAGCGTGGACAGGAATTCACACAGCAAACTGCTCGTTTTAGATTTGGTCGTGAATCTTTACCCAGTTTTGCCATAGAAAACTGGCTTGTTTCATGCCGTTTCCACTGGTAGGTAGTCTAGAAGTTTCATGTTGTGCTGTCCAAAGCACGCAGGCTCTTTACTCTTAATATCATACACCAAAGAAACACTGGACGTTCTCTTAGCTAGACCCACATTCGATGCTGATACAGGATTGCGTTGTTGCAATAATATTCATCAGTTATGACACCATGTTGCCACTTTTTAATATTAGAAAAACTTCATTTCAAGCTAGTTTTAATGAAGTCACACCGTCTCCACACTACATGCATTTTAAGCCCTATTCTATTTTATGTTTATGGTGGTGTTTTGGTTTTTTTTTTCTTGTTTACTGAATGCCAAGAAGTTGATTTCATTTCGCTGCAGAAACGCTCCCGGCGCAGCTGGCTCCCTTGTAAAACTGCAGGAGGTGCGATACTGACAGATGTGTTCATTAACCAGTGCTCCTCCACTCCCTCTGCCTTGCGGTATGTAGTACTTAAAGATGGGTTGGCTCAGTGAGGCTTCCAACGTATGGTTTACATTTTATATAGCAGGGACATTTCCCTTCTCCACAGGGTAAACTAAAGTAAAAGCATCCTCCCACCCCTCCGAGAGGGAAGACTCCTGCCACTCTTCCCTGTGGTGATGCAGCTCGTAGCGGGGGCCCGGCGAGGCTGCGGGGGGGGATGCAGGAGCCGTGTCCTCCCGCGTGGAGCCCCAGCTCCGGGGCTGGCTCACCTGGCCATCTCCCGCAGTCTTTTTGTGGTGGTTTTGCTCTGGTCACCAGAGAGGTGTGTGGTTCCTTGCCAGGCCAGCCAGCCCTGCCTCCCGTCTCCACTGAGGAGTGGGTGGAAAAAGAGTTTTGGTACCCCCATGCCTGCCTACCCCAGTGAGCTCCACACCAGGGGAACTGGTCCAGTATTGTGTCTCCCAGCCCTCCACCCCTCTTGTACAGCAGCTCTTTCTCTTTGGCCTTGGGGATGGGCATCTGTTGTCAGTACTATCTTTTAATTTTTTTTATTTATTTTTTTACCCAAAGACCCTTAACTCCGCACTAACAGCACGCATGTTGTTAGGCAAAGACACCCTTGCTCCTAACCGTTCTTTTGGTCTCAATCCAATAGTTGGGTTCATTTTAAGAGAACAGCCAAGACTCCCTTGACTACTGCAGCCTGAACGGGGACGGTGCCCCCCAGTCCCCCCAGCAGCCAGCGCTGCCCAGGCTGGGACTGGGAGGGTTGGGTCACTGTTCAGTTCACAGCACTTTACTTACTTGCAGCTATCGGACCCTCTGCAGTTCTGAGCAACCAGCACGTACTCACCAGTACTGTATATTGGGCTTTTAGTGTCGGTTCCCCATTTATTTTGCACTGGACCCTGCCATATAAATATCTTATCTTCCTTTTTTTGTTTGTTTAGTTTTTAATATGCATTTCAGTCACTCTTTCATTGCTGCCTTTGTGCTACTTTGAACCTCTAGAGGTCAGGCCACGATTCAGCTCTGTACACTGTCATTTGCTTACTTAGGGAAAGAAAAACCTACACAAAAAAACCTTTTTAAGCCATATACTTCATAACCATCATGTTTTCCAAATAATTCACTTGCAACCATGTCATATTCTGAAAGTGCTCAACGGCACTGCGAGGGTGTTAAAATGCATTGGGATCGGTCTTTTCATGAAACTTTTTTGTAACACAATACAGGTTGTGGTTGTTTTGGTTTTTTGTTTGTTTTTTTTTTTTAAAGTGTTTTGCACATGTGTAGCTAAGGAAGAACTGTGTGTGTCCAAACCTTGAGTGCAATTGCCAGGATTAGTTTTCCAGGTTGTTTTGGGGGTGGGGGAGAGAGGGCAGGAATATCTGTAATTATAGATATTTGAAGACAGCCAGCTGAGAGTTTACAAAACACTTTGGGTAGCATGAATGCAGGAATTTCAGTTTAGGCTGTGGCTTTTTTCTGTGACCAGTGATCTGGGGTGGCTGATCTGAGCTGCCAAGGAAGAGCCTGATTTTTTTTTTTTTTTTTTTTTTTTTTTGCTGAAAATCAGGTGCCTTTGAAGGGTCTCAGGTGGGACACCCAAGGGTTGCTTGTCACCTGCAAAAACTTGGGGCCTCTCTCTGCAACTTCTGAACTAGATGTAACTCAACACAACTTGTTTGGTTTTTTTTTTCTAAATTTTATTGTATTATTGCAATAAATCTTTAACAGTAACTTTTTTAAAGTTGTATATTTATAATTGTTACTTCTGTGTGGTTTGTTCTTAACCGTGCTGGGGCAGTACAGAACAATTTCCAGCCTTCAAAGCATCACAGGGACCAGACCTGTTACAGTGCAATCATACAGCGGTGGAATAAGCAATACTGATTCTAAAAAAATACTCTTACATAAAATAACTGCATCTCTATTTGGAGCAGGTAGAGGAGTCCTGCAGAACACACACACACATATCCCTCCATCTATATGTAAACAGATAAATCTCGTGTAAGCCTGGCCTTGAGCTGCTCCTTTGACGGGTGACACTTTTTTCTGCAGGGGCTGAGCCCGAATTCCTTCTGCAGGCGGGGGAAGACGCTGCTCTTCCCACGGTCACTGCAGGACACAAGCGCGCGTCTTGTGGCGGAGGCGACGACTCGACTGACCCTCGTGCGTGTCCGAGCGACGGGGCTGGGCCGGGGCAAGAAGCAAGTTCTGCCTGCGGGACCTGGGGGTCTGGCAGACCCTGGTTTACTGGCTGCTGAATGACGGAGGAGAAACTACCCGCCGGGGAGGATGGATGCGCTGCCATTCCTCGCTGCTCTGCCCTCGAGAGCCGGAGCAGTTTGCTGCCTCGGTCGCAGCGGGGTGGAGAAAGCCCCCTCTGCACAAAGCCAAGCCTGGCCCCAAGCTCGGCTTTTGCTTTAGCGGTGCCGGCAGCAGGAGCGTCTGTCCTCTGCCGAGGCTGGTTTCTGGCTGGAGAGCAGCCCCACAAGGTCCTGTCCCTACTGGAGCGTTGGCCGGACCAGGCAAACGCCGGCCGGGGAGGAGAAAGAGCCCAGGGTGAGGCTTCGGCACCGTGCCCACCCTGCAAGGAGTGGGGCTCCAGCCCAAGAGTGCAGCAGTGCAGTTTTGTGCAGGTGTGAAATGATGGGGTGGGGCGGGGGGGGGCAGATGCTGCAGAAAGTGAATTGGGGCCAGTGCAAGGAGCTGAACTCCGATAAAAGCACCACAGAGCCCCGGTACAGGGAGCAGAGAGGCAGCAAAGGAGAAAAGCTGCTGTAGCAACAGGCAGGATGGAGCAAGAGCTCAACCACAAGCTTCAGCCTCGGGTGGTTTTTCTCAGTGGTGTCCATGCCAGGAGCCCCCCAGAGCTTGATGAAAACTGGAAGCTTACAAACAATGGAAATGTTAGTACAATTTCTTCACAGGCATATCTGGAAATTCAGTCCAGACACTCCAACTGCTCCCAGGCAGGGAAGTCAAGCACACAGCACAGTCTTTAGTCCACAGTTCTTCTGAACACTGAATTTTGTAAATCCAGCACTGGACTTTTTTTTTTTTTTTTCTTCATTGCCTCTTAGGGAAAAAAAAAAGTTTATCAGACCTTGGGTTCTCCCTGAACTGGCCCTTAAGGAAACAGAAATCTGTGCTTTACAACTTTACAGGAAAAAAAAACTTGCAGGCAGCTCAGCATAGCTGCATTCAGAACCAACCCACTTCTGGATGCAAAAGTTTGTTCTGTAAAACAAGTTTTAACAGCAGTGCTGTGCAACAGGGCTCATTCCGGCAAACAACTTAATAAATAATGTATAAAACAGCCCAGGTTCCTCAGCCAGCTTGGGTTGGGGAGGGTGGGGATGGGGTAGGGTAAAGAGCAAATTGTCCTCCATATTTAACTGCTCCAAGGAACAAAATACCCCGATGCTATTATTTTATTCTCATTTTTTCCCCTTGTTCAACGAAGGTGACCAAAATCTCACACCCTGTTCCAAAAAAAATGACCTCACTAGCCCCTTATCTAGTTACAAAATATTTTCCTCCGCTGCTTCTAGTTCAGCCTCGCAGGGACTTTCCTCGCTGCTGTCAGCCTGGTGTGGGTTATCTCAAGTTTTCCAGAGTCCTGGGTGGGGGGCAGGAAAGCAGTTTCTTCCCCCTCTTCCTTAAATTAGTCTGAAGATGCTGATGGCTTTGGCAAGACAACTCCTTCCAGCAAGTTGTTCTGCTGCTCGTCCCAGTGCAGCCGGCAGCGCAGATCGAAGCTTGGGTGAAGCCTGCGCCCCGTTAGAGAATGAAGTCACGAATTAACGAGGGATCCTGCTTTTCCTCGCCCTTTTCACAGCTGATTACAAGGCAGCCGCACCCTTCTTTTAGATTTCTAATATCATTCCTCCTGGTTGTCATAACGTCTGCTGCATTGCAGAGATGGCTGAGCAGCACCGGGGAGGGGTGCCTGACGCCCGGGGTGGCAGGCAGCAGGTACAGCAGCCACTGGGGAAAAAAAAAAAAAAAAAAAATCCAGCATCTCTTTTAAATCTCCCATGAACATCCCGAGCTTACCAAACCCGCATTTCAGGCTGTAAGGGCTCAGTTTCCGTTCTCTCGCCGTTAATGGAGAGAATAAAAACATCTGCCTTTCAAAGCTCTCTGCCCTCACCTGCCAAAGCAACCCGAGTCCCTGCGTGGGACCCCACTGCGGGTTTCGGCGCGCAGCCTGGCCGCCCAGCACCCACCCGCACCTCGCCGCTCTTGCGCTGAAGGTTACGGAACAGGACCAGCCAGCCGCCGCATCCGGACGCTGCTCCCACAGAGATCCCTCGCCCTTTCCCAGGTGATCCCCTGGGCTTTGCAGGGTAGAGGACCCTGGGTGAGCCCCTGGGAAGGTGGCACCAGCTCTCCTTGCGCCCCATCGGAGATTTCATCCGCTCCAGCTTGCCAGGAGTCCATCCTTGTCCGAAGAAGGGGCAGAGAAACAGCCGTGGCACGAAGCGCGGGGAGAGAAGGGACTCGGACAACGCCAAGGCACGACGGCCGCTCGCCCTCTGGCTCCCTGCTCCGCTCTGCTCCCAGGAACCGAACGAGGCTGCTGCGTTATCCAAGGTCCCTTCCCAGACTTCCACCCTCAGGCAGGGCGCTGTAACTGGAGGCTGGAATCTGGAACACTGCACTGCAGGAGAGGAATGTATTTGAGGAAATACTCAAATTCGAGTAAAAAGAGTTCGAGGAATCACCTGTTCATCTGCGTTTCTGGTGCAAACGTTCACAACTCTCCTTCGAAAGTACCAACTCGCACCTCAGAAACACCATGGCAGAAACTGTAGCAGAGCTGAGCGAAGCACCGCAAGGATTCCTCTTACAGGGGAAAAATTCCATATACAGCAGACAGCAAAGCTTCCAGCACATCACTGAGCCAAGGCAACTCCACTTGCATCCTGCTGGACCCACGCTCCGTCCCCGAGCATCGGGGGCACAGGCGAGGGACGGACGCAAGAGGTGAGAAGCAGGACTTAAACCGGAGAGTCCCCGTTTTTGCAAGTTTTACAGCCCTAGCACCAGCTTTCTGGACAACAGGGGCCTCTCTCGAGCCTCTGCTGCACACACACCTGCTGGGAGGGAAAGGAAAAGCTGGAAGGAGGGAGTTCTCTCAGCCATAGAGAGGGTTTTGTTTGTTTCTTTTTTAGTAGGAGGACTAGCTTTCTACAGGAAGCACACTGCACATCTGAGCAACATCACAGTACCAAGTTTCTGCTACGTGTTTTACAGTGTTTTTATTTTGGGGCAAAAGTCTTACAAGAGAAAGGCTGGTAAGGCAGATCTAGAATGCATGTTTTATTTAAGTAAAAAAAAAAAAAAAAAAAAAACCACAAAACAAAAACAAAACAAAAAAACCAAACAGACAACATGGGTAGGGTAGACAAGAACTTCTTTTTATATTCTGACTATACAATAATATTCCTCTCTTTTTATCCACTGCCACACTACTATAATGGATCTGTTCTAGTCTAATTTTAAGGTTGTCCAGTTAAGTTGTCTGAAGATACTTTAAACAAGTTGACCTTTACCTATTTAGAGTTTCTTCTCCAAAACATTCATATATTATACAGGATATACAGATTTTTGAAACAAGACACTTAAAAACACACACACAACTATAGCCGCAACACTATCATAGCTGCATTGTAGTGATTACGTTGTTCAGCCAGCTGTAGACTCTGTATGTACAATTAGTTTTTATAGTGTTATTTACATAGATGGACTAAAAGCTATCTTTAATCTAAAAGGTAAAGGCTCTCGTGTTTAAGTATGTGCAGTTTCATAGCCCTGTGAAAAAAACCACGACAATTATATACACTGTAAACAGCACAAGGCATGAGAATCGTCTCCTACCCCCAACAATCTCGCAGGAAAGTGTATGTGCACTAATATTCTTCTTCCACTTCGGCTCCCGCTCCTCTGGTTTTCTTATGAATAGCACGGTTAAAGCTGTGGCAGGCAGGAACCCAATGATTGTCATGGAGACCCAACTTACAGCCCGGGATGCCCTTCTGAGACCGGTGACAGCACATCCAGTACCCAGGCCCATACGGTAAAGCTTGACAGTATGGTTTGGGATGCCACCGGCACAGCGATACGTCCCCTTTCACGTATTTCTTCTTGCACTGCTTGCAAGGGTCTTCTCTGTAGCGGGGATCGCGGACCCAGCGGGAGTCTGCTGGCCTGATGTTGTAATATTCAATGATGAATTTGAAGTAGTAACAAGTGCATTTTAGGGCAACCAGACTCCTAGTAGGAAGCAATCCGAAGATCTTCACTATGATGTGGTGAGGCAAGAAGGCCATATACTGCTGAGGCTCCAAAAGCTGCTGAATTTTAAACCTGGTCTCCAAAAAGTCATGCGAAACCTGCCTTTTTAAGCAGGAAGCATCAAGTACTTGCAAAGCCCCTTCTGTCGGAGGAACAGAAAGGGCAGATGGCTCTGTAGGGACACTGGTTCTGACGCATGATCTGTCAGATGCCAAAGCATCCTCATCCTCATTTTGGGCTACTCCCGGCTTTTCTTGGGTACTTTCCCGTAGCAGCTGTTGCTCGTGAGGAGCAGGCTGGTCAGCCTGGAGGAAAAACAGCCTCCCTGGGAGTGGATCTTCACTGCCGCTGGAGTTAGAGAGCTTCTCTTTCCTGCATCCTTTCTCAGTCTTGGTGACCGATATACTGATGCACAAGGGCTCCTTCCTAGCAGGATGCAGACTCTGCTTTGGCAAAATTACAGGCTCTTTCGACGTACAATCAACAGTCGCGTTCTCGCTCTGCAAGGAATCCGCTGGCAACCTGGCAGCAGCCGGACAGGCAGACGGCAGAGGTCTGGGAGGCTCAATTCGCCTTTCAGTATCGCTCCTGCCAGCGGTTATTGCCAACACTGCATGAGCAAGTCCCGAATTCACATTCCCCATCCGAGTATCCAGCCCAGAAGGAAAAGGCTGCCGAGCAGAGGCGGCGCCATCCCACAATTCTGCGTCACCCAGAGGACCGCACTGTCCTCCGTATCCAGCCTCTGCTACTCCTGCCTCCTCCAAGCCATCCCCCGGAGCCAGGACCCCCGAGGAGACCTTCCCCACCTCTCCCTCAGGCTGGGTGCCGTTCGCCAGGAGCACCCTCCCGACGTTTCTGCGGAAGCTGTTGTTCCGCGAGAGGCTCCCGGCCTCCCGCTCGCTCTGGCGTCTCAGGCACTCCGACTCCAGCTTGGCCACCATGTCCAGCACACGCACGGGCTCGCTCTGCTGCTGCTCGCTATTGCCGCAAGGTCCCCTCTCCGCATGCGCCTCGCACGCCCCGGCGGCGGAGAAAGGGTCTGAGCTGGGAAGGGCACCTTTAGGCTGAGCGCTCAGCCTCGTAGCAGAAGCGTGGGTGCAGGTTTTAGCACAGTCTACCAGTAAAGCACTTGCTCGTTGCTCCAGAAAGGCGACCATCTCTATCACCGAGAGGGACCGGCCCGGGAACACACCCTCGCCGTTGTCATTCACGTAATGCACCGAACAGTGCTCGATGCCACAGGCAAAAGGCTCCGGCTGGGAGCACCTGACGTTCGCCTCCCTCATTCTTTCCAGTTGAATTTTGGCTTTTTTAAGATCTACCGATTTTTTCCTGCGTTTAGCTGTTCTTCCGTCGATATCCCACGTGCTTTTAATTTTCATGGAGCCTAGCCGGTTGTTACTGCTGCATTGCTGGGCTGCAAAGAAGGCAATCTTCTCCTTTGTATTGCCAGGTTTCACTACAGCCCAGACATCCAGGGGCCCTTCCCCTTCTTCTCCCTGGTGGATCGTTGCAGACAGGGCGTTCTTCTTTTCCCTTGCACTTGGACCATCCGCTGGACCCTTCCCATTCATATTGCACATCGTATTTGGATAAATAATCCCCAGAAGCTTTTGGGATGGAGTCACGAGGGAGGGTTTTGGGAAAACGCTCAGTTTGGTGCAGTTGTTCGTGTATTTTTCTTCTTGTGCTGGTCTTTGATGGCTCATAGGTGGGCCTCTCAGGGAATCCTGGCTTATTTCTGGAGATCGCTCTTTTTTCTGTAACTTGAGATATGGCTTTAAGTGCATACCAGAAACCCTAGAAAAACAGAAAGGGAAGAAGTTATAGTTGCAAAATACGCCTGCCTGGAATTAGAGAAGGTGGCCCAGAGTAGGCACCGGCATGCCTCCTATTAGAATAGCAGCCCACACCTCAAAGGGAACCACACAAGAAAGGAAAAGCAGCAACCAGGCTACAACATCCACCCTTGGAGAACTTCTTGCAATAGGATTATAATCTTAAGGATAGCAGAGATCTTCCTGTTAGAGAAATCTGTCTCCAGGGAGATGCAAGGAGAAATCCTAACATTTAAGCTCTATCTGTTGTGCAAACCTAGCTAGAGGTTCATTCTAGAGTTAGAGCCATCCTTCTGTCCATTCATTTCTTAATCCTGTTGTAAGACACATGTGGGTCAAAGGGTTTGTCTTGATATTAGCTACCAGATATATATATATATAATTTTATATATTTTTTTTTTCTTTTCAGTAGATAAAGTACAGTTAAAGTTGAAAAGGGAAATTAGCAAGTGTAATTACATTCATCAGGGATCCCAGCAGACATCTGATCTCCTAATACCACCCAAAATGCAATCTATCCCTTAGTATATCAACAGTACCAAATTTAGTGTACTTTCCCATAAGGGTTCTTATGCTATACATAAGATGTCCCTCCCACAAGTGACAAAGCATCACGTACAGCTGAAGAGAACCGCTTTCAAGTATGTGTTGTTATGGTTAAGAATTTAAGAGCTGTGAAGGAGACACTTGGATGCTGCTGACATTACAGCAGCAGCACCACTCCTGCAACGGCACCAGGCACTCAACTCCTCTTTTCTGTTTCACCTTTGCAGTAATCTTCAATTCAGAGCTCAAAAACACAAAAGCCCAGGACACTGCCACATAGGAGGCAATTATCAGGAGACTTCAGGCTCTTCTCCCAGGAGTATCACATAAGCATATTACAGAACTAAGTATAGATTATGTTTCCATGGTAATCTTTGAATTGTTACACTAAAAGGCCTCCTTTTTGAAACGGGGATAATCCATGCTTGCGAGTTTAAGAACAGCAGGTTCAATGCCACATTTATCACGAGCTGATACGGACACATTCAGACACCGAACGTTGCCCTTGACAGCCACCACCAAAACAGTTGCTTTGGCATTGCATTTCTAGCCTAAAACCAGCTTTTAATTAAAAACCTCAAGCCGTAGCATCTACAAAGGCGGATGGATTTACAGTTTCAACACCTGCAGTTCACACGCGGTAGGTTTGTATCAGACCCAGCCAGGCTCTGCCCTGCCGCGCCGCAGTGCCGTCAGGACTCACACCCACCTCGAGACACCCTCGTGGATGCTACGCAGGGTTACCCGTGGGGTCAGCACACGAGGAGGAAGGAACCCAGCTCACACCCCCTCGAGCAGACCCACCGGAGCGCTCAGGATGGCTGCGAGAGGCAAGTCCTAACAGCAGCCGCCGACCCAGAACACGCGGGGACGTGCCGTAGGAGCAACCCGGAGCACAGCGTGGGGACCTTCCAGGCAGCCCTGCCCCACAGATTAGCCAGGGCTACGGACCCTCCGGAGTTACCCACGGCAGAAGGGCGAGCTGAGCCAGCCAAGGGAAGGCTTTCAAAGCCAGGTGCTCCCCTTCCAGCAGGGCACAACACCCCCGAGCGCAGCAGGGCAGCAACTCCGCCAGCAGCACCCGCGCCTCTCCCGGCAGAGGAGCCTCCCGCACTAGAAGCAGCCATGCTGCTTAACCGTTGCTTTCCCCCGAGGTTTTGGTTCTTCCTTCTGGCCCCAGCGATAAAATAGCGAGGGGGGTGGGATGACAAGTGCGGGCAGAGAGGTTTTGGGGAGGTACGTCAAGAGGAAGGGCTTGGTTTGCCTTGCTACGAGTGCGCGGCAAAACCCTTTGGTCCTGTGCAGTGCTTTGAAGGCCAGGAGGCAGACACGGGCAAGGATGCTGTGATGGTCTCCCCCCTCCCGATTTTATAGGAAGATAATCACCTCACTCTGGCAACCAGACAGTGCCAAACCCATCTGCAGTTCACCTACAGACTGGGG
>JAVJGG010000040.1:18198357-18232964 GCA_035590195.1 Aviceda cuculoides
GGGGGGGGGTAAGAGAGCTCCCATTACTGCAGATACGCCTACCTAGTCCCTGGGTTAATTCTCTCCCCATGCCTTCTGCGTGCTAATTCCAGCTCTTGTTGGAGTTGGGTCACCTCCCAGTTTAGTCTCCTCTGCGAAATGCAAACGAGCTATTTTGTTTGCCTTCTCAGTTGGATGCTAAAAACGAAAATAATCCGACAAAAATAAAACTTCAGGCTGCTGAAACAGACGCATGGAAGAGAACGGAAAATCAAGGCTGCTGTCGTTTGCTTCAACCTCATTTTCCACAGGGTCTGCCTCAGCTCGGTGGCACTTTATAGCTAAACAGGATCAGGCCACCATGTGCTCAGGCCGGTGCCCAGCCCAGAGGGGCAGCAGGCGAACCACTGCAGCACGCTGCTGCGGAGAGCGGTGCCGGCAGCCCTCCCTCCCCCATCCAGAAGGGCATTTCGGAGCTGTGCTTTTCAGAGGAGAGAGAGAAAAAAGCTCCGACGGCTGCCCGCCACCGTACCCTGGGGAGAAGAGGTGAATACAATTAAATACACGACTTTGCACGTTGAAATCTCATGAGCGAGGAGCGGAAGATCAAATTTCATTCATGAGTTTTCATGCCAGGGTGTCTGAAAGATGAGCTGAATGCGTTTTTAAAAGGCTTTCTTCAAGCAGTTTTCAGGAATCCAGCGAGACGATTGGTTCAACACCCTTCATTAAGGGAAGCTGCAAACGAAGGTGAGACCAGGTATTATACGAATGAAAACAGGACCAAACTGGTTACCCCAACATGCTTAGAGGACATGTTTAGCCAGCAAAGTTCGTTGGGCTGCTCCCAGCTATTTCTGGTCTATGGAGAAAGACAAAGGGTAGAGTTATGCCTCACCTATTACAGATTTCTCGTTTAAGGTTATATTTCCTCCTATGTTTCAGTTAGTCTCTGGCTCAGCCAACAATACCATTTAAGGTTGAAAAGTTATAATTTACATAACAAAATTATGCCTTAGTCAGAAGTTTTACTGCCAGAATAATTGCCTCATTTGAATTCAGCATTCAGTTCATTGCATTGTTTTAATGGATCCAGATTTAAAGAAAACCTTCATTTAATAACTTCAGACAGCTATAAAGAACACTGCTAACTTCATCTGACCAGCTCAGCCACAGTGCCACCTGCCTCCCAGTTTTTGGGCAGCAGGGAAGAGAACTTCCATTTTGAAAGGGATGTTAGTTATGGACCTTACCTAAAAGTGTCACTTGGAAAAAACAAGCCCCCACCCCACACACACTTCGCTGTGAACATTAAGAAGAACAGACTTTTAGGCAAACATAGCTTCTTCCCTGCACGTCAGCAGCGCATTTCATTTCTAGCTGCTAGAATTAGAACAAGGCTTCCCAGCAGAAATTGCTTTGAAGATGAACCAGAGCCCAGTCCCCACCCACAGACTACCTTATTTCTGCAACATTTCAGCACTGGCAAGCTGAGAATTGTGGCAGCTGCAGGTAAGTTTTTAAATATTTAAAAACGCCAAAAATAGTTGTTAAAAGGTGAAGTCACTGACAATTCCCTATGATACTTAATTCCAGAATAATTCTGTTTGCTTTCCTCCACCCTTTAAGCTATCGAGTTTCTAATTTTATCTTTAGAGACAACGACTCTTCAGAAGTTCATGGAGTAAGCATAAAAGGTTTTCAATCCCAAATGTGCGGTTTTGAATTGCTGATAAGAGATAATTCTGCCAGGAATGATCAGCACTGAAACAGCTAGCAGTGCTGCCTTTATACTGTTATTCCATCCTTAAGCTGATGAAATAAAAAGGCCAGTTTTTCTATTTCTAATCAGCAGTGTCTGAAAAACAGGATACTTAAAACTTCTGGAATGACATTGCTGTTTTTACAAGTCATAACTACAGCTTGTTTCCACTACAGTTTTATCAAGTTAGTTACTACACAGGATTGATATAGAAATATAAGCCTTTATACACGTGCAGACACGCACGCATCCCTCCTCTCCCTACTGAAGGGAAGGCCCATCAGCTACTGTGCCAAGCCGGCCAGAATCTTTCTGCATCCTTTTGTATTTATATATCTTCTAAATCATAGCAGCCTAAAAAAATAACAGATTCGCTTCAGTGGAAGCTCCAAAGTTGGAGGAAAAACTGGTAGGAAAGGCTAAATTTTCACAGCTACCTTCTAAGGTCCACAGAGAACCTAGATGCCCCTCACTGCACCTGGGTCAGGGACTCTCACGATGCCCTGTGAAGCCAAAAGATCTCCTCCGGCCAGCAAGAACAACAACAACAAAGTGTAATCTGCTCAAACAGTATATTCGCACTACAAGTTTTCTGCACAAAGCACGGGAGGTTTTATTAAGGCGAAAATTTCAATCAAAACTCCAAAGTTTCCTGTGGATTTCTTTTTGTAAACACTAACTCCAGTCGACAAAAGTTCCTAGCGTTGCTGACTACGCACGCAGTGCCAACTACAACTCTGAAAAAACCCTCAGGACATACTAACACAAGGCAGAAGCCAAAAAAAAAAAAAAAAACCCAAATCCCAACAACAATAAAAACCCACACCAAGCATAACCTCTGGTAAGGCATTTCTCTTCCCTGGCAACCCATTTCTCTGTCTCTAGAGCTTAGTTCCTCTGTAAAGGACACTAACAATTATGAAGGACTGAGTACTGAATGCAAGTTAAACTATGGTCAGCCACTTGTTATTTCTGGAAGGACTTGGTAGGTCCTTTGGGCTCAATCTCCAGTACCATTTCCATCCCCTTTGCACTGCCGGGGCAAGGCAAAGCAGACAGAGAGCTGCTTCAAAGGCATTCCACGGATTCTGCCGGGGCGGGAAAGTCCCAGCCCAGCAGTCGGGATGGAAGAAGCTCTGCGACTCACTGGAGCTTGTTCTGGCGTGTGGCAAGTGTCCAAGCTCAGAGAAAGGCGGGCTGGGAGGCACGATGCTCCAGACCAGGGGCGGGTTCGACTTCGGCAGCTGCGGAGGCATCCGATTTCTAGAAAACCCACTCCCTTGCAGCAGCAACTTCAAATTAAAGCAACTGCTCCTGACCCACCTTCCAACACCTGCGAAACCACCTCTTGCATCGACCGGAGAGCAAGCGAGGATTATGACGGGCTTTGAAGGTAAACAGAAGGTACCTGACTGCTGGAGCAGCGCTCTCCACTTGAGCGGCCAGCCTGGGGGAAGCAGGAGCAAGGCAGAGCTGGCCCGAAAGAGCCGAGGAGCTACGTGCAAAGTAGGCACCTAACTTACCACTGGATCCCCCGCTGCTTGTTCACCCACGTCAGGTGGTCAAATAACCTGACTTTGGGGGAGACGACACCCAAATACCGCTGCAGACAGGAGCAGCTATGAAATCCGTCATGCGTAAGATCCACCATCTTCAACAAGCAGAGGTTTCAGGTGACAGATTGCACATCCAAGCCCAACGCACAGGCTACTCCAGCTTGAGGGCTCCCACCCATTAATAAGTTTTTAAGTAAACGCACACGCATATACCCCCTTCACCATGAAGCACAGCGGCCTCAGCTACTTTCTAAATTTTACACAGGAAGAAGCGCCATTGCTTTGCCAGTCTTTTGTATAAAAGCACTTACCGTGAAGTGAGTGACGTAGCAGCAGTTCTTTGTTGAGCCTGAGGAAGCTCAAACCCATGCTCCCTGCTTCCCAACCACACTACAGATGACACAAAGATGACGTAAAGCAGACAGGAACAAAATAAACTTAAAGATTTGGTATTCAAGGTTATAAGCTGCTCCAGAAACATGTAGCTCAAAGATGACGGGATAGCACACATGCCTGTGTTGGAAGAGGCCAAGATGAGTAGAAATCACAGGACAGTAAGGGGGGAGGAGGGGGGAAGTTTTTAAAGGACGTCTGGTGAAAGCTGCCCAGAGCAGCACAGGTAAGTGACTTATTTCCTTCCAGAAATGTTTTACCTATCTTGATTTAACATTTGTTTTCTAACTTATTAACTGCAAGAGGACCAAGACCTTTCTTAACATCATGGCACAACAAATTTCTTCAAGCAGTTTACGAACCAACACAAAGTGATGCTCTTTAGTCTTCATTTTTGTGCATACATAATGAGAACACATGAAAGGTTGTAGAAATTAACCTTGGACCACATTATCATTAGAGTTCAAAAGAAAGAATAAGCAAAAGTAGATCTGAAGGCAAGTCATCAGGTTGTTCTTTTGAAACTCAAGGCCAAAAGGAACTGCTTCATGAAGTCAGCTGCACTGCAGTGCAGAGGATTTCACTGCAGACAGCATAACCCAGCAGGCATTCTCCAGGAGTCAAAAGGTGTTTTCATTATTAAGAACACTTCCCAAACAAGAACAGAAGAAACTCCAACTGAACACATTCCTTCTTCGGGAAGGATACAAGAAGCAGACACAGGTTTTAAGTCACCAGGTCACATCACTTGGAAACTTGTATCTTAGAGATCAAAAAGTCTAGGAATAAACATGAGAACTGGTGCAGTGTTAAGCCACTGCAAAGATACTTAAAGAAATAGTAAAAGGTTCTTCAGTTTGTTAGAAAGGACAGGGAAAGAAACAGGGCTGCAAGCAAGGTCAAGGCAGAGATTAAGAGTACTCTAGGTACAGCACAAAATACTAAATTTTCCTTTGCATCATTTTTAAAGAGGGGTGATAAGGGTGATCACGAGGGCAAAAGCCCAGGGGTTAATTTGAACAAGAACATTGGCAGGGGGAACATTAAAAAGCTTGAAAATTGCAAGGAGTGGCTCATCTCAGTTTTAGAATCCAAAACGGACAAGACTCATGAACTGCAGGCCAAGAAGCAAGATTTATAAACCTCTTGAAAGGCAGCAATATGAGTTAATATGGCACATTGGAGGTGGCACTGCAGGGGAGAGAAACCGCAGCCTCTCCAGGCCTGGTACTCTGACTTCAATATAAAGGTGTTTTGCAAGCAAGAATTAAGGCAACACAGAGAAAAAGGAGGAAGAGGGAATAGTTTGATATGACAGACTAACCTGAAGGTTCTCAAAAAAGTGATCTTTTTAGACAAGTGTACTACTATCTCTTATTCACTCGGACTTCAGAAGGCACACGAGATTTATTGGTTAAGACAGATTGGCAGAGGAATGGGGAAACAGACCAAGGAGCTGGCTTGTAGCAGACAGCCCCAGGTGATGCTGGATAAAAAAATACCAGCCTGGAAACCAAAGACATGCCTCAAGAATCAGCCTTGGGAACACTCTGTTTTTGTTAGGAATGACCTCAGCACAAGTACTACAGGTGCACCCACAGAAATGAAAGGCACCACCAATACAGCAGAGACACAAAGCACCAAGTAACAGAAAAGGAGGAGAGTTTTGAAATCCAGCTGGTGATGCACCAGAGAGCTAAACACCAAGAAGTTTTGGAGGTAACTAAGAAAGGTGCATTGGCCACCATAGACATATCTATGAAATAGAGGCAAGTGGAGGTGATTATGTGATACATTCAAGGCAGCAGTGAATAAAAGCCCTCCCACCAGATCTGCTCTGGAGTACAGCATACGCTTTTCGACATGACTCAGAGGAGATTCATCCACCCTGAGAATGATGATGACAGCTGCTGTTCAAGGAGCTACTAGATAACACTTGGGTCATTTAGCACAGCAAAACCACAGGTGAAGGTATACCGCCACATTTTACAGAATACAGCAAAAGAGGTAAACCACTGAAAAGAAGAAGTCCTTATGCAAAAGAAAAGGAAAAAAAAAAAAGGCAACACGAGCTCAAATGAGTATATAAGCTGGCATGAATGTTCAGTCTGGGCATCAAGTGAAGGCTCCTAATCGCACAGCTAGATCTTCAGTAACGGCTTAATCTACACGAGGAGAGAAGAAAAGATGTAATTGTTTTTAAGGCTAGACTTCTAAATTTACAAAAGGGATTATGAGATACTGCTTGGGAGAGCAAGGAGCTGGGTCACCCAGGAAGTCTTTTCCACCACTAAATTACCAAGAGACTAACATAGCAAGTGTATGCTGTGTACACAACCACAAAGAACAAAGGTTAAAGTTTGCTTTAAACCCACACGGCTTTTGGAAACCAGAAAGCTGGCTCTCTTCCTCCAGATTGAGGAAGTTTAAGAGTCTTGGTTCCAGAAAAAGAAAAAAAATGAAAGATACATATATTTTCAAGTAGCTTGAACTCAAACTGGCATGTTCTTGCATTTGCATAAGGACAAGTTGTTCTGTATGGTGTTCCTATAACAAGACACAGTGAGAGGCGTTCACTTAATTGTCACATAAGCACAAGTGTTTGAAATCAATCGTGCATTTCTTCTTAATAAGAGACACAGGAGAGTGAGCAATACAAAATCTGAGCTTAAACTAATCTAATTACTTACTCCATAGTAAGACAAACCACAACGATTGCCAGTATTTCCACTTGCTTTAAGCTGAGTGCATGTTTTAAAGCCTACTATGACAAGTCATTCTCCAATTAACTTCTACTTCAAAGGCATGTTCCCAAATTAATTTACAGCCGTTGCTAGAAAACCCAAAGATTTCTCCAAGTACAGTACCAGCTGTAGTGAATCTGCAGTTGTCATTATCAAATAAAAACGTCAAAGAACATTTCTGCCCTTAAGCCATTACAACATTTCACTTAAACACTACCCGAAAGTAAGAATTTAGACCAAACATTCGAGTAACACGCAAGACAATAGGAAAGTAAGGAGAATGCTAACTAAATGGGTGCTAAATACTTAACTATAGGCAGACCAGCCGGTCTGTTCATACCGTTTGACTTGATGGAAGGTGGAAGATGTGGAATTCAGCGGTTCCCTGTGGAGGCCAGCTCTGCAGGAACTCTTCATCGTAACTACCTCTCCAGCTAAGGCACGTCACAGCCAGTCCATCCTGGGTTACGCGCAAGGCTCCCCCATCAGCTTTCCTTGCTCCACAGAGAGCTTCCCTGTGTCTCTGCCACCTAGAAACTGAACACACAAGAGGTATATAAGAAGATCACATTCCAGTGCAGCAGCGATTGAAGCACAGATGATCAGGACAAGGACTCTTTCCCAAGAGAGAGAAAATACATATGCACACACATACATACACACACACATACATATAAAACATATATATATCTCTCTAAAAATATAAAAGAACTTAACATCGTCATGCCATTATTGCAGCTGGAGTTTCTGAACACCTTTAAAATACAAATTAACGCCCCCCACAACAGCCTGTCTGCACGAACAATGCTGCTTCACCTTATATACAACTGCAGCACCACCTTGGCACCTCCCATGGAACACGCTGTCTTCCGAGCTCCACGAAAACAGGACGCACAAGATCCTTCTGCTTGTTAACACCGCATCAAGCTTTGGAGGAAAATCGGTGCTAGCAGTTAAGATTTGACGCTGCCAGGAGTTACGTTAGCGTTCTAATCAAAATAACATGGCAGATTTCATAAAGGACAAAAAACATGCCACCATGCAGCCTCCAAGCCTTGTGAAAACTGCCCCGTCTTTGCATCACACACAGATAAGACAGCAGATTTCACCAAAACAAAACTGTTCTGCAGTATCTCTCGTTCGCACTAGGTTGCTGCCTTCTACGTCTTGTCCTTGGAGTAGACACCATTACCGGTGCTTTAACGTACTTTGACAGTGAAAGAACAACAACCTTCGAGCTGGAACATAAAAGGAAAAAGTGACACAGCAAAAGAGCCCTGGAAAAACTCAAATACTCAAGCCTGAGTTGCCAGCAGATTGTTTTAAAGATCATTTGCTTCCTCTCTAGAGGACCATGCACAATGATGCCGTAATAAAGGAATGCCATTTGAAAATGCTAACTATAGAGCTGTGTCCCCAGGGGATTTGCGATTTAGTGCAGCAGGTTGCTCTCTCCTTTTCAGCAGCTTTGCCCAGTGCTCCTACTGCTGCCCTATTCCTACAGTGGCGTTTCCACAGTACAGCCTGGCAGAGGCACTCGCTGGAGGTTTGTGCTCGCCAGCGGCAGCGCTCTCGCAGAGATGGAGCCTCTCACATCACCCCTCTCCCAACACCTGCCAGAGAGAAAAAGCTCCCACGCAGAAGAGCACCCACCTATGCATGGCTCAGTTAATCAGTGCTTGACCAGTTTGGTTTACAACTCAACGCTGCCGCTAAACACTCCTGGCCTGGAAAGCCTGCTCTAACTTGGCAGCCGCACTCGCCAAGAAAGTGATGAAGGATGACTGTCCAGACAGGGAAAACAGAAACTGGTTTAGATCCATCTGAATTGATGTCTGCTATAGCAATTTCACGATTCCTCTAGTGATGGTGAATGAGAGGTTAATCATTTACCTACATTTGAGTAAGCAGGAGCCTAAAATAATATATAAAATACTATATAAACACATTTCAGTCTCCATGAAGAAACCTCTGCCGAGCTCTACGCAAGGCAAAGAAACATGTCAGATGAAGAAGCCGGAGGCATTGCACCGGCAGAGCAGGAGGATGAGAGTATGCCCTCGACTCCATAAATTCAGAGAGACAAGGTGTCAGGCTGCCATGTTTAACAGCAGCATAAATTGAAGCTTGGTAGTTAAACACCATTTTCATTAGACTACCCAGAGCCTCTAACGAGGACTACCTGCAAGAGTGAAATTTAGGCACAAAAATCAGCCATTTCTGATGTTTTGTGGGCTGTAAAATATATATATACAAACAGTAATTCACAGAGAAAAAAGCATACGCCTAGCGCCTTATGAAAATCAAAACTTAAACACAAAATCACTACTTTCCCATGAACCATCAGTAAGAGGCACTGAAATTCTGACTTTTATCCAAGCTTTTGTCTGGCTTTCCTTCTGGCTTTACTGACACTAGCATTTCAGACTCAGCAGGAACTGTATCACAGAAACATGATTATATCCACACCCAAATAAATGCAACCATACCATTTCAAGAATGCCAGTCACTTTTTCAATAGCTAAAACTCTCTCCATGTATTCCTGGTTAGAAATACCAGATGTTTTGTCCTAGCCCTACTCCTCTGCAGATCAATTGAGAAGAAAAAAACAGACAAAGAAATCAAAACCAAAAGGTATCTTGTTTGCAGTAAAAAGCTGGAGAAGCAAAACCATCAAGCAAACTGGTTCAGGTCAGGGGCAGTCACAACCCTGATCCAAGCACAGGCATTGTATGGTGGGATGTCATGCGTTTAAGAAGGTACTAGCACCTACTAGAGGGAAGCAAAAGCTGACAAAATAGACACAGACAAGTTCAGATGGGCACTGCAGCACAGATCCAAACACAGCTCCATACAAAGCATGCTTTTTCCCCTCCTCTAGCTGCTGGGCTATAGAAAAGAGCTGAAATAGACTATTAATGCCAGCAAGCTACTGACAAATTCCTACTGTGTAAGTAGTAAAAAGCTGTGCTTGTGAATTAAAAAAAAAAAAAAAAAAAAAAAAACAAAATCAGCATCCAAGCTAGCACAGAGATACTTACTGCCTTTTAACTACCCCAGTGTGTTTCTTTACCAAGGCTGATCCTTATCAGTAGGTGCTTCAGACGATTTCTTAGTTTTGCACACAGTTGGGTACAGCCCAAAAACTGAAATACAGATGCACAGAGAAACAAAACAGAAGAGGAAGTTAAAAACCTAGTCGTGTTGTTCTCCCTTTCTGAAACCACCCCCAAACATATGCCTTTATGCATAAGATGTGGGAAGGACTCCGATTTTGGCAGCAGTAAGCATCACGTCCTCCCAGCAACGGACAGCAATTCGCTGAATGGTCCCACAGAACTCCCCGTCTTATCATCAGTTTTGAACACTGCTGCAGTTCAGGAAAACTAAGGTATTAACTCAACTAGCGTGGATGGGGGGGGGTCAAGGTCTCTTCATCTGTGCAGCAATACACTAAAGCTTTTGAAAGCTTGATAGCTAAAGCTTTACTGCAAGAGCAAGTGTATTTTAAACAGTAGCAACAGTAACTGATCAACAAATGAGTTCAACGGATGGGCATATCCTTTCAGAAAATGTTTTCTAGGAAGGAGGCCCTGGGCTCGGGGCTGGTTCCCAGCAACAATCACACTGTTGGTAAAAACAGACTTGACCACCCCACCTCCAGGCAGGGCTAGCTTTAGGATGCTCTTCATCGCCCTGGATCAGCTGGGCAAAGAGCACTGGCACACTCAGGATGCAGAAGAAAGCAATGGCAAGTAGTTCAGAGGGGAACTCAGAAGAGTTAACAGCAAAAAAGTCATTATGAGGGAAAAAAAAAAAAAAAAGCCAGTGCTGAGGCCTTATAATAGAGATCTCCATGAGGGTTTTTGTTTTCTTGCAAGAACAGGGTTGCATGTTCATTCCCCCACTACTCAGCTCAAGTTTAGGTTGTTACATGATACTTGTCTCTAAAAACAGATTTCACCAGACATGCAATTCTGCCGTTTCCCAGCCTAGCCATCCCTCCCTCCCTCCCCAAACAGAAAGCTTTCCCTAGTCCCAACGTTCACGCTCCACGGTAACAACCAGCGATCCGCAGCAGCTCCCAGACTAGTTCAGACAGCAAGATGATACACCAGGTCCTCCCAGTCAGCCTCTTAGACACCCATAGGAATGCAACCCTCTCTTTTTAACTGTTCTTCGTGTAGTATCCACCTATTTTAAACACCTTAGAGACCTCACGTTTGTGCTTCCATCCACCCGCAGCTGGCAACAAACCCTCGCATGAAACCAGCTATTTAGTAAAGACACTGTATCCAACTTAGGAGCATTAAGAGATGCAAAGATTAACAACTATAATCAGATGAGATTCTCCAAGTCCTGATGAACTGCAGTTTGGCCTCTTCACCTCCAGCAGGAAGCTACAGAAGCCATCGTAAACGTCGTTCGCCTTGTGAAACCTTGTGTGCTCAGCTTCCCCTCCATTTGATAGTCAAAAGTTGTAACTTTACATAGATCTGATGTTATCTAACCTAGAAGCAATAAAGCTGCCACAGAGGCTCCAGCTGCAATAAACGGGGGAAGCTTCCTGTGTCTACTTACACACCACAACCTGCCGAGACCACTGCTTCTAGGTACCGGCAATCAGAGCTGGCCAAGCAACAGGACCTCCTTACCATAGCTCTTGGCCCATTTCCCCACCAAATTCACTCCAGCCCTTCCCAAAGCTCCACCAAGCTCCCATCCATACTCTGTACCCTGGATAACACCAGATGGAGCAGTTATTTTACTGAAATCTGAAGATTCCCACATACATTTGAGCTTGGGCACCCACACCAGCAGGGAGCACATGGATGCTCCAAAACACTGTGCAGCCCCACAGCCCTTTCCATCGCTGTAATTCCTGCCACACTGGGGTCTCACCCCTCTCTTCCTCCCACATGTTTCACACCTTCCCTTTTATCAGCACTGGTTCCCATCTGATTTCTCACCTGAAGCAGCTCAAGGAGCTGAACTAGGAGAAAATTAACCCAGGAGAGGTAAACTCCCTGAACCCACTTACCCCCAGACCTGGCGGGCACTAGCAAAGCCCAGCAGGATGAGGTTCTCAGCAACTCAGACTGGACTCAGGTGTCTCAAATCCGTGCCTTGAATCATGCCAGGAAAGGTGTCTGCCACAAAGTGGGGGTTTTAGCTGCTTTCAAGTCAGTGGAAAAGAACACTTTTGAATGCACAGTGTGCAAAATACACAGTGTTTCGGAAGCAGGGAAATGAGCGTGTAGGGCTTCAAGACGTTTTGACTCTTCACTGCTGTCAAACAGGGCTACTTGCTGCACCGATAAGCATACGAAATACTTATTCTAATGAAGCACTACAGGGAGAGTCTGTCTTCCTTCCAAGATCATGTCAATAAAGAATGAAAGGCTTCAAATTTGTAGCTCTCATGCTTTCTTCTCCTCTAGGTGTGGCTAGCATCGGAAGGACTAAGTCGGCCCCTCTCTCCTGGAAAGGAAAATCTCAGAAGGGAAAAAGAAAATAAAGAAAAGAAAAGCTCTGCTGCACCTTGTTAACCCTGTATTTTAATGGGGCAGGGAGCTGGGTTAGAGAATCTATCACAGGTGTTTCCCTGTTCAACTATTCCTGAAAGGTTTTAGCTGCATTGCACAATTTGGGTAAGGACATCATCCGTTGCTCAACTGGGAAGAAGTTAAGAACTGGCTCATTAGATTTGTTCTGCTTGATCCAAGAGGAAAACAAAACCAATAAATCCCTTACTTGCCAATGCTGCTGCAGCACTGGCAACAAACGCACCCAGATCACACATTACTCTGCTTTCTAGAAAGCTACCACCTACTTTGGCATTCCTTGTCACCACATAATCTACGGTGTGCCCCGAATGATAAACAGGGGGTAGCTAAACACCCCTGAGCTGGGTTACGGCTGCTGCGTCCTCAGGTTACGGGGTATGGGTGAAGATACTCACTGTAACGCTGTGCATTTGAGGCCATGTGATCCATGAGCCACGTCTGAATTATTTAGCATATAAAACTCGATTTGTTTTGCCATGCGGATTCTGAATTAATGAAAGCTCAGCTGAAAGGCTACTTTCTTGGGGCAAGGGGAAGGAGAAAGCTTCCAGAAGCCTTCCTATTATAGAAGCAATAGAGCTGGTTCCAAAAATAGTAAAGAAGCACTCCCAGAGCTCTGGAGACGTTGTGCCCTCATTTTGTAAAGCTGAGGTCTTGCTGGATTGCTCCTGTACATGCAAAGAACGGTAGAAATGACTGCAAGATGCAGAATTGATGTTCAAGGAGTTTTAGGACAAACAGCAGACACAGAAATCTGGACACCCTGAATGAAAGAGATCAGCTTGAATGCCAACAGAGAGCCAATCTGTCCCTTTTTAGAGAAAGCCAGTTAAAACCAGCAAGAAGAAGAATCCCATCTTTTCCAAGAACACAACGTTAAGTTTGCTAAAGAAGATCCTGATTACTATTACAACACTGACGTGGCAGATTAGGGTTGTCAACAATAATTTCATCACCCTGTTTTGCCTGTGGATGTTAGGGATCCTGGCTGGAGAGGTCCACTTGACTCATTTTGGCACACATTTGGTAGATGCGTTTTTGCTGCAACAGCTAATAAATTGACCATCACATGGCCTGCCTGACAGTAATTACTCACTAGTTAGCTGGTAATAGTTTGTTAGTGATCCAACAGCACAGCATAACAACCCACTCTATTGCTTAAAATTAAAGTTTCCTTTGCCTGTTTTGTGGCAGCTCTTAGAACACAAGTGAAGATAAACCCGTTTGCGATACCCATCTGATTACAAGCATATCTTTAAATCTATGTACTCCAGGATAGGACTGGCCATTTTACTGGCATATATTGACAAAGCAAAATGTCAATAGGAAAACAGGAAACCAAAAATCTCATACTTGACACTATATAGGCAAGAAGTCCCCCTGCACCACGGCACAAAATGCACAGTAATAATTGCTTCTGTACATCTCTCCACAGGGTGTTAAATGGCTTCTAAAGCAGAAGAGCAAGCCTACAGCTAACTTCTAAATATCCAGTAAATAAATACGGTTCCTTCTTTAGAACTTCGCTAATAAGGAAAACGCTACATTAGGTGACCCCATGTTAAACACTAAATTTATCAGCTTTGAAACTTAATTCACTGAATTAAATATGGCTTTAACTGGTTTATATGGCTCTAACTGGTTTGGACCAGCTTTTGGGATGACAGTTCTACTTTCACACAGACAGCACCGTATACACTGATCACAGGTCCAGCCCTAAATAGTTTAGCAGAATAAGGGGCAATTAATTTTTGTTTATTTTTGTGGCATCTTACCCCTCAACCAAAAGGTTATATTGTGGATTTCTCTGTCCTATACCACTGTTGATACCTTCCCAACAAAACCCAGGCACCAAAAAATCCAAGACTCAAAGCAGAAAAAACTAGTTTTGTCCACATGGATTCATTCTACCAATCCATTGCAGAGTTGAGAGGCTGCAATATTCACTAGGCATCTCTAAAGCATCCAAATTTTTCCTGAGGGTCTCCAAAACCAAATTCAACAACCAGAAGCCTTGCTCAGCAACACAAACACTAAATATAACAGTACTCAAAAAAAAAAAGTTTTAGAAGTAACTGTGCCATCCGTTGCGAGTATTTCTGTAATTCAAAATGCCCAATTTTTTCTATCATACTCCTGAATCCACCCTGGTTTCACATACTAGCATCTTCCACAATTTCTTGCGTGCCTGTCTCATGACTTGTCATGAAATCTTCAATCCTTTCAAATTTTTGTTTAAACTAGGACACTGCTGATGCCCCGACTTCATGCTTTCACAGAAAACCATCTTTCATCTCGCAAGGATAATGTAACAATACCGAACTCTGAAATTTCAAATTTATATGTCAGCAGTTTACAAAAAAATTCTGCTCTGCAAACTTAAGAAAACAGTTATACTAACTATACCTAACTTCAGGACAGATTTCATGTAAAAAGGAAGCTCAAACTATTTTTCACAGAACGTTTTGTAACAAAGTGCATCATTACATCTGCTGAGGACAGAAAACTTCCAACAGAACAGATTCATTAGGAGCATCTAAAAACAACCCACTCACCCACAAACAAGACACACCACCACCCACACCCTCTCAACAAGTTTTGGATTCACTGGTCTTTCCAGTGGTATCTTACAAAACAAAACAAAAAGCTCCCAAAGAACAGGCTACAATCCAAGACCAAAAAAAAAAAAAAAAAAATTCACTAATTAGTGTCAGGTTGTAACACGGCCTCTGCAGGAAGAGGTCATGGCTGCCCCGGGCCCTTTCCAGCTGGCTCCACCATGACCCACCACAGGACACAGCTGAGCCCATCAGCCAAGTGACTGGCACCGCTGCGGAAACATATTTAAGAAAGGGCAAAAAATACCTGAGAGAGAGAGAGAGGAGGGGGAAAAAACCCACCAAGGCCAGAGAAGGATAGAGAGGAGGTGCTCTGTGGCAGGGCAGGTAATCCACTGCAGCGAAATGGGAGAGGAAAGGTGGTGGTTTAATGCTTATCTTTGTTTCTCACTACTCAAATCTATTTTAACTGGCGATACATTTTTTTTTATGTGTGTGTTGTCCACAACAGTAATCAGTAATCTCCCTGACTTTATCTCGACCTTTAAGCTCTCTAAGCCTAGTCCCCCCCAGTGCTGCTGAGCAGGGGGAGCGAGCGAGCAGCTGGGTGGGCATTTGGCTGTTGGCCAAGGCTAACTCACCACACAACTCTTCAACAAAACCTAAAGAAATTGAAGTTATTCTGACTCTGCTGTTAAGTGCTGGTGCTATTTAACTGACACCACACACAAGAAACACGCATTTTCAGTTACGTTGCACATCAAAGGCTGCCAATCTTCACTCTTCATTAGAAGATTAATCTGTCACGGTGCCGGAGACATTTGCTCACTAGAGGCAGGATGAGGCCCCATCATTTCAACCCAGCAGCGTATTTTTTGCCTACCGTCGTGCATCGTGCTAGCGACTCTCCAACAGCTCTAGGCCTGCAGCATGAAGTCACGCACGTGCGTGGCAAGAAAATGGGACAGCAGGGTGTCAAAGCTGGCAAAATAAAGATGTAATCCAAACCGGTGACAGAAGGAATAACGCAGCAATGCAGATGAGGCTCACGACGGCTCTTGGCAACGCTGCAACCAAAGCAGACCCCCTAGTTATCTGTCACACGAAACTAGGCACTTGCGGACATCGCACGGCAAAGCTCGTCCAAGCAGAGACGGCTCAGCAGGAGCAGGCAGAGGGGAGAACCGGTGCGTCGGCGAGGGGAGCCGGGCCACGAAAATGCAGGTGAACGATCCAGGAACAGCACCTGGATGCAGAGGACGTTTCTCACCGCTAAACTGCTTCGCAGCTTGCAAACCACAGAGCCTGCTCGAAGAGACCAGAGAGACTTCGGAACGCTCAAAAGCACCGGCGTGTGGCCAGTGACACGCTACGGCTGAATGGCTTTAGATGGAGACAGAAGGCAGGCAAGGCTACACGCTAAAAACATTTCTCAGCCAAAGGATCTGCTTGGTTTTATACAGATTCTTAGGGGAAGAACATACGCACAACGTCTTCTGCTGAACCAACTCAGCTACATGAGTAGCTACATGAGCTACAAGATGATAAACTTGGGGTTTTGGCAGGTAAACTGCAGTAGAGACCAGCATTAAATACAGTATCTTCTTGCATGACTGTTTTAAGAGACTGTTTAAAATCCAAGCTAATTTTGAAACCTACCAATTCCGTGGATCATTAATCTTTTTTTGGTTACATTTTTAAAGATTTTTTTTTCCATTAATGACTCAAGAGTTACTTGAAGTAAAAAATAGTTTTAGATTTTCAGAGCTTTGTAGTTGATACGCCTAGCAACTAACACAATTAAATTTTCAGAAATTCCAAGCATAGCACATATTCTACTATAATTCATTTTTTAAAGAAGAAAAGAAAGAAAGGCCCCAAAATAGCATCTAAATTTCAGTAAAGGATAGCTTCCCCACACTCGAGTGCCTTGTTAACTGTGAGAATTTTTGCTGCAGATCTCTCCCGTTTCATGTTTCATCTTCAAAATTCAGTAACACAGACCTACAAAAGGGCACCAGAAATAATTCTGATGCAATTCTTTCCAGGTTAACCACCATTTTAAAATTATGAACTTTTAGAAAAGTTCACCTGAAAACATCAGATTCTGGTTTGTTTCACAAGACTTTTAGACTTAGTATTGCAAAAATAGCTTTATAAGCAAGACAGAAAAGGGAAAAATACATGTATTGCTATCTAACTCAGTATTCCCTACTACTCCCCTCCAGTGCAATTGGTTTTTTGGGGGTTTTTTTAGGGTTTCCTCTTCTTGGGCAAAACAGAGAAAATATGAATAAGAACCACCAAATCACCAAGACACTAAGCAGAAAATAAGGTACCCACAACTGTGTTCTAGAAAGGACGGTTTAAGTGAACCAGATTTTGAGCTGGGGATTGTTACTTTACTGTGAAAATACTCAGTGCATTTTCAGGCTCCCCAGTGGAGCAGCTGATGTGAGCACACCATAGAGCAGAAGACCACAACCTTACAAATCAAACGTGCCAGCTCCAGAGCTCCTACTCACCACACTGGCTTTTGTCAACAAATTGCTACCAAATCCCTCTCCCAAAAGCCAGCTGAAGCTTGCTAGCCCGAAAACTAAATTACTGAAGTAATCACCAAGCCTCATCAGCTTGATCTCTCACCATTTAACATCTCATACTAATTCTCTATGAGCTTGCAGGAAATAGTTTCAAACAGCTCCCTCAAGAAAGTGAGTTTCAAGTCTTAGTTTTTCCATTCTGAGCCATCCCTGCACTATTTCATAGCTCTGATAATTGTACCACTGACTAACCTCCAACTGGGAATAACTGTTTTTATCATCACTATTAAAAACAGTCCCTCACACTGTTAGGAATCTGGAAACTCACTGTAGCTGCATCCCACCCTTCGGCCTCTCAAAACACTACAGAGCGATGAAACTATGTGCTGAAACCAGAGGATCCCTGTGCTGAACAACTTCCGTAATTTCTGGGTAATTACAACTGCTTCCTAAGCAAGGGCAGCCATGGAGGTTTGGTTATTGATTTTTGAGGGGCAAGTGGCATGAGATCTTAAAAAGTCAAAGTGAACTTCGAGTTTTCCATACTGGACTGGGAAAGTTAAATTATTTTTAGAAATGCAGCAGCACGTTAAAAAGCCTCACACATTCACCTAGTTTTGCAGTATTTGTGGTTTGTTTTGTTAAAAAAGTAAAAAAGATTCATCTCCATTTTTCCTTTCCTAAAACCACATTATCCTGCTTTTTACACCTTAGCCAGAAGAGAGAGTGATGGCTCACAGAGAAGTAGCAAGGTGCAAAAAAATAACAGTTGAAAGAAGAATGGATTCAAAAAACAGCTTTTAATTATCTGAAGGTACAGTTGCCAAGTAGACAGCAAAGAGGCTGTGCATCACATGCAGACAGGAAAATTCCCCCAGGTTTATTTCACAGTCAATTACAGTGGATTAACCTATTAGTAAGAGCAAAATATATTTTTTTTTGAATGCAAGTTTCAACAACTTGAAAAATCATTGCTGATCCTGTGTATCAAAGTATGAGTGGCAATCTGTTTTATCACATTTCCAGTCATCACAGTCCATAAACACACCCTACAAGCAACCTCTCCCTCTTTTTTAATGCATCTTCTGTCATTATTTCCTTCTCAGGGAACGGCATCCCTCTTGGCTTCCTGCTTCGAGAATCATTTTATACATCCATTAAATTTTTTTTATTATTGTTGTTAGAGAAGCATCAAACACCTCCAAACTCTTTCACGCACACCTTTGCACAAACTCACAGGTGCTTGTATTATTCACTTCTGCCTCTGCGAGACGTAACTGTACGAGATATTTGTCAAACAGAAAGGCATCGCAGCACTGAAGAGCAGCTTTCCAGGATCCCTGTGCTAAATACTGGGTGTGCCTACTTTTGTTTGGTATCAAGTTCCTTCTGCTGGCTCCACTGCAAGAGCAAACTACATGGACACTTAAATTTTTCCCCACCTCCAAAAACATTTGTTCCTTTTCTAAGTTCTCCAGACTTCCTTCCCCTTTACCGTATCACAAAGCCTCTCTTTTTAGCAAGACCGCCTTCTTGATAGTCCATCGCTATTATCTTCTTGTTCACTGCAGAGCAGCATGAATCACTGAATCTTCCAGAGCTTCCAGTCCTTTTAGCTCAAGGCCAGGCACTGAATTCAAGCATCCTGATTTAGAGAGAGGGCTGTTAAAACTCCTTCCCTGCCTCTTTTTTTAACACTCTACAGCTTCCTGTCCTGGGAGGCAACAAAACCGCTACAAGAAATGCCAGTTTCTGTTAAATATCCTCAATTTGTGTGACACTTGAACATTTAAAACAATTACGTTGCTCCCAAATCTTGCGCTACAACAGCTTTTATTCCACAAAGCGTAGAGATGAGCAAAAATTACTTCGGCATGAAGGAGTTTTAGTTGGTTGTTTGCTGAATCCCAGAGCATTTCAAGTTAACATTCAGGCTTGGCACGACCAACCATCCGCTCACACACACAGCACAATGTCACCCCTCAAAACCCCACTGTTCAACCTAAAGGCACTTTTTTTATTTTAAGGGTGCGTCAGCTGCTAACTGAAAGTGGGAATGCTTCATTTAGCACACACACTTGTTAAACTGCTCACAGCATGCAAATAAAATACCGCATTGTGCAAAAGTCATTCAGTCTCCCCATCCGTAGATATGAGCAATGGAACCGCTTCCAGGAAAGAGAAACTTGGAACAACATGCAAATATTTCAGTCCCTTATTCCCAATATTCATATACTACACTAAAGCCCACATCCCTGTCATGCTGAGGGGTGACCATGTTGAGAATCTGCTGTACATAATGGGTGGGAAAATGACCATTATCTGTCTTGCCCCAGTACTGCACCCTTTTATTTGTAGTTATTACTGCAAACTGCTTTTTTTTTTCCAGACAATGGTTGTGTTATTATAGGTACCTTCATGCTGTGCCAAAGCACATACACACAGCAATTCAGAACAATCAGCCTTGTTTTCATGGGAGCAAAGGTTGCAGCCAAATGAAATGGGTGGAGATCACATTAAACAATCTTGGAATCTGCTAATAGGATATAGGAAAATGTGACCATAATGCAGATGCGGAGTTCCCCTTTCACCTTCCAATGTTATGGATAAAATAAAAGCTTTGGAAAACCAATTAAACTCTTTGAACAACATTAAGCAAGTCGAAGTGTTCTCGGTGAGCTTGCAAGACCACTGAGAAGTTCTTTAAAATTAAAACAAAAAAGTGCCCTTTCAAAACTCTGAAACCAGAGAGCAAGGTTCCCCAGCCCAGAACACCACCTGGTTAAAAGATATAGGATACCTGCAAGATGTCTGCTTATCCATGGTAAAGAGAAGCTCATCAAGATGACTGTTCCTGTCTTAAAGACATGATCAGCCCCTCCTCTGACTAAGAGGGGAATTTTCATACTGAAGCACCTTGCTTGGTCAGCTGTAACCTGCATTCCCCTTGTTTGCTTTTGAGATGTGCATTAGTCAGCTTTCTCCTTCACAAATCTGATCGTGCCTCTGCATGATCATACACTGAAGTCATGTCCTTGAGCCCGTGACATCAGTCTGTTGCCATGGTAACGTACAGGGCAGTCCAAAATTCAGTAGTATGGCATCACTGCAGGATCAGGCAGCAGAGCAAGCCACCGCCTGAGAGCTGGTTAATGCAGCACAAACAGCTAAGACATTTAAATCTAAATGTTAAAGTGTAACTGCACTTTATCATTATATTCTTCATAAATACAGCTAGAAGCCTCTCGTCAAGAAAGACGATCCAGAAGGTCATTAAGTTGAAGACAAACAGGCAAGGCATCATGCGTCACTAAAAAGAAGGGCAATATGTTTCTGAGGATGGCCATCAAGTATGAAGAAAGCTTAGTTCAGCTCTCTGAATAGAAACCACCATCTGTTCCTAAGGCGACACCAGACCTGCCTAAAGAGATTGTTCACAGAGAAACAGGGATGGCCCCTTGGCACCCTGGATCAAGTGCTGGGTTGCATGCAGTTTTTCTGGAAATCATACCAGAGTGTCACAGCACTGTTACCTCTTTGGAAGAGACAGCATTACATAAGACATGGTTCTTCAATTTCAAGCTTTGAAGCAAAGATCAGTGCATCATTAACCCAACCTGTAACAAAGCCATATAGTTAAAAAAGGGTGGTACCTTCAGAGAGTTGTTATTCCATGTAGGGTTAGACATTACAGTTCTGTGGGTTCCTTGCACACTCATGAGAATGGCATTTCTGAAGAGCAAAAGGGAAGGAAAAAGGAAATTAGTGACACGGTAACGGTGTTACAACTACTAACCAGCTCTTAAAACCCAAAAGATCCGGTTTGCCCAGTGCGAAGGGCACGCGAGAACAACAATCAATGCATTGCTGACATGTGGAGCACCACCAGTTTGAGCAGGTCTTCAGTGCCAACCGACTGAGTACACCCCAAAAAGAGTCCAAGTCCAGCAACTACAGTCGAAGGCAGCTGCCCTGCCACAAGGAGAAGTCCCACTGGGTGGCAGGGCAGAAGCTGCTTTGGCATCACGGGAGGCCAGGCTGCAAGGACAACGAAGAGAAGAGAACACAAAGCTCTCAGTAGCCATGCCAGACCCCCTTCTTTACCTGTTCCTCCATTCTCATCAAGCACACGTGTTTAGAGGTTTGGGTGTGGATTCCTGGTCACTGCTTTAACACCCAAATTCCTCAAGACCCTTGAGTACCACTGCTTTTGCATGTTCAGCCCGAGTGTAAACCCAGACACTCCCCATATACTTGACCGGTTTCAGTTCACCTCCTTCCGCTTTCTCTTATTAATCCACGCGTCTCTTGTAACTCACTCAATATTTCCTTCTGCAAAGCTGACCTCCATCCTTCCTATAACCTCAGACGCACCCACAATTTCTTAACAGTGCCATTAACAAGCTGCAGGCACAACAAGGAACATTTCACGCTCTCTACAGGGATGTAACCCTCACCCTCTCCTAATCCCTCCTCCCAGGTCCCTGACTATAATTACCCCATGCCTCATTATCTAATACCGAACACATGCCTCGGGGCTGGGAACCATTGTTTATTTGTCTCTGCAATGCCACACACCCCAGTGGTGTTGTATAAATAAATTCCACAACCTGTTTGAGCCTGAACTTGATTCAGACCTGAATTATACCAGTTTCTAAATGACTGGTGCAAATACCTTCACTTGCTCCCTGCTCGCTTACGCAATCAGCCACCATAGGCAGCTCCAGTGCCAAACATCACGATAGCTAATTGCTCCTATAGACCACAACTGCAGAGAAAACAAAATTTAAATCCCTCTATTTTTAAATACAAATTGCAAATTATAAAGGGAAGAAGAGACAGGCAAGAGGCACACTGCTCTCAGCATGAGGACACCTGAATGGCAAGTTCCACATGCCAATGTCACCGCTCAGCCACCAAAGCATCCAGGCTTTGCCCCAACCTCGGTCCTTAAACACCTGGCAGGTTACCCAGTTGCAAGTCTGAAGTACCATGGAGGCTGAGATTCTGAAGGCAACTTTAAGCCAAATGGATTTCAGAGGAAAATAAAGCCAGCAGGCTTCATCTCCATGGAGCTCCTGCAACATAACATAGGCTGAACAAGTTACTCAGGGCAGAGGTCTTTCTTATTAACTAACTAGTAAATTCAGATTAAAGTCGGACAGCTTTTTCCCCTCCCTTGCATAAAGATCAGATGTTATCCAAATCAATCCAGCTTCTGCAAGAAGGAAAACTTGCTCACAGCTACATGACACCACACACAATCTACAGGACTGCAACCCTTCCGGTACTCATTAAACTTTTCCCCCAGAAAAGTCTCCAGTACTAGATAATTTGCCTCCAATTGATTTTCTGCAGTCAAGATGGATCATAACTAAGTACTGGATATTGAAGCACACGAGTAGCCCCAGTGCACCTATCCCAGCTCATGAACACACAAATGCAAAAACCTGTGGATACTCATCACCCACCCTCCCAGACATGTGTGTTGATCCAAGCAACCATACATTGCTTCAGAGGAGTGATCAAACCCCCACGCCAAACACGAGAAAGAGAGGAAGGAAATACCGAGGCACACTTCAACCACTGAGAGGTAAACAAAGGCCGGAGAAGAGCCAAGGCTGGGTGGCTGCCGTGGAAGCTTGGTTAGCAAACTTTAAGAAAAGCGGAGCATGGGGAAGGCGACTCGCCATCCAAATGGTCACAAGAGCCTTGTCAACTTGCACAGACCTAAGGGCAATGCCAAAAATACTAAGCGCAGCGCTGGGTAGGCAAATAGACCATTTTGAGACACAGAGTTAGCTTTTTTACTAGAGAAGGGGAACACAACTGCACACAACCGTTCAACAGCAATGCAGAATCCAGCAGTGTGGGTTTGAGACACCATTTCATCAGCTACCAGTCCACCTCAGCACAAGAGATGCCAAGCTCTTGCTCTAAGCAATGGTGTTTACCCTTATTATAAGCATACAGGTGGAGGACCTTCACCCACTCATAAGAAGGAGCCGTGCTTTGCAGACCCTTCCTCACTACCCAGCCAAACCTCCTGTCGATAGGCGAGTCCCTTTCCACCTATTTTTTTTCCCCTACAAAAGCAAGGTCCCCAACCTCTTTTTAAAAGGCAGCTGGGCACCCGGGGTACCACATGGTAACTCACATGGCCTACAACCTTCTCCCGAGGAAACTGTGACAAAGAACATGCTGGGTCAACTTGCCCAGCGGCCTGGGGGCCAGATAACATTCCAGGCTCGAACCTAGTTTTTACTTAGGCAACACCCAATCCAGCCTGCCAGCCTCCTGTCCTGCAGTATCACTGGCTAAAAACAGATGCAGGAATCTGATTGGCTACAGATTTTCACAGGGAAAAAAAAAAAAAAAGTATTTTCCCCCTATACAAATAAATAAATACCTCCTTAAAAAAAGGTGATGCAGTTCATCTCATTAGAAGAACCCATATTGTTCTTATCAAAGCATGGATCCATTCCAGGACACGATGCACAGGCCAGTCTGCAAAGCATGTTTGGGTCTTTCCCTCTGAAAGCCACTCTATAAATGCAAGACCCAGCTAAGGGGCCTTGTACTCCTTAATTCTTTGAAACTCACCATCACTTCACCTTAAGTTATTCCCAGAGCTTAATGCTGCAGTTGGATCCGTACTGAATCACTCTACATTATCAACCCCATCAGCCCAGTTACAACCAAGCCCAAACTTACAAAAACTATCAACATTCAGAAAGCATATTGTATTTCCTTTCCCCAAGATGTTTTACCTGTCAACAACTATCTGCCTTAGCGGGTTACCATCCTCCCATCACCCTGACTTGAGTTACCCTGCTTAACAGCAAAAAGCAGCGAGAGCCAAAAGCACTCTGCCTGGAGTCCAAGCAGAGCTTGCAAGAACAGACCCCCTTTGGGGCAGCAGCAGTTGAGTTCCGTTTAATGTGAAAACAAACTACTTTTCCATTCAAGTCAAAAGCAGAGACAAAGAATCGTACGTAGCTCAGACTGCACAGTCAGCTGTCTTTTTAGGAATAGATCAGATTTAACTAGTTCTATGGTAGTCCAGAAAAAGTTAGCCTGACAAGAGTTTAAGCTTCACCGAGTACTACACCATGCAAAATCCAGGCACTCATCTGCAGTGCTCTCACGGCCTTAAGCTGGTACCTCAAAATCATCATCATGATCAACATCAGTTCCAAGAAGGTATTTTATCAGAATTCAGCCTGATGCACAAAAGCACTTTTATCCCATTTCAAAGAAAGACAAAAACCCTCTCCAAAGCTCTGCCCAATAATTCTCTTTTGCATCATACAGGTTGCATATAATGCCATTTCTATACCGGGGAACCGAACCGACGCAATTCTGCTACGACCTCATCAACGTGACCACTCTCACCACAGAGACTCATATTCTGAAGCAGCAAGCTTGGTAGCAGAGGATGCTCAGGCTGTTTTACTTGACTATTCAGGGCCTAATGCAGACAGAGAAACTAATTAACACGTTTCACTATGGAAAGGAAATATAATCTAAACGTTCATTGGTTTGTATCTAAATCCTTTGAGACTTCTAACGACAAAGCTAAACAGATCTTCACCTGGCAAACGACTTGGAGAGCCTTCAGCTGAAGCTGCCAGGTAAGGGAATGCAGTATTTTAGGATATTTTTGCTACATACACTGGGGACACACCTCTAACATGCACAAAGCCCAGAGAAGCATCATGACAGCTGCAAAAACAACTTTGTCCTGGCTAACATTCACATAATGAAATTACAGTTTCACTCCAGGGAAAAAGGAAAAAGCACTTAAGTTTTGTTTAGATTAAAGTGCTGCAAGCCATGCCACTTATCTGCTATCAGAGCAGATTGCAGGGCTGCTCCAATGATTATCCAGTAATGAAGTAACTGGAATTGGAAGGCATGCAATTAGTCCCATCTCCTCCTTCTCCCCCACCCCTCCCCCCCCAAAAAAAACCCAACACACACCCAGCACAGACGTTATCACCTCTATCTCTAGTTCTGCTACCCTCATCACTTAAAATACCTACAAAGCAAAGTAGGGCTGTCACTTACAAGCTGCTAACAAGCCTGGCTTGGCTCTGACTGGCAGCAAAGGTGATATTCTCAGCATTTCCTGAGAAGAAAGTTACTGGTTTACTTAATGGGATGTTTTCTCAGGTACCCACACACGCATATATTAAGCTTAACATGCCTGCATTTAGCTATTCCAGTAAAAGCACACCACTTTTCAGAGGAAAAAAGCACTGCTGTTCCTACTAGCTTTAAGTTAAAGCATCTCTCGCTAATCTTCCAACTCTCCTGGGCACGACCACTGTGAAGTGAATATATTAAACTCAGGACACAGGTATCACTTGCTGGCAACTCTGTCTAGCTTCACTGACTCCAGCCTGAAAACGCTGGCTCATTTTACCTGAACAATTTGCACCCTACCTTCCCTTAGAGTTGTGCTTTGTGTTTGTGAAGTGGTACACACAGCTCCTTCCATAACCGCGGCTAATGTATGGAAGATGCAGAAAGGCCCCAGACACCCCAAAGCCAAAGGGCAACTCACAGTAAATCCCTGCTTCCAAACTGCAATTCTGATAAAATACATGTTGACATTTATTCATGCTCAAAAGCTCACTCATCCTCCCCTGCACCCCAGCGATACCAGTTGGTCTAATTAAAGACATGCCTTCTCCCAACAGCCTCTGCCTCACGTATACCCCTGTAAAGTTTCTCTATCTGTGATCACCAACTTCTACATTCAGGTGGTGGATTGTTTTTTTTTTTTAGATCTCTGGGCTTCTTCATATGGAAAGAAGCCTGACAGTCTCAGTCCTTAACTACCTTTGTTCAGCCTGGACAGCCATCTGATGAAAAGGTAATTCCTTGCTGGTCTGCTGTGACCCAAGTAACACAAGGGAAGAGGGCTGAGGGACAGGGGGAACTCCTCCAGCCCTAAAAAAAGGAATTTAGGAAAAAAAAAAAAAGGAAAAAAAACCAAGAAAAAAAACCAAACAAACAAACTTACAACCATTATTAATGCAACTAGCAACATCAGTGAATTTGCTCTGTATAGCTCCATTACGGATGCAGCAATTTTACACTCAGATTAAGTTCCTTGACTTTTTTCCAAGTTAAGTTCTTCCCAACCTCTTAAAAATGTTTTCCCAAAGATGACCGGGCCATTCCTGCAGGATGCTCTGGTGCATTCACTTCCTTGGATTCAGCAAGGCCAGGGATGAAACTGTGTTAACTTCACAAAATCTATACACAACCCTTTCCTTGCTGGCTACATCTACTGATCCAAAAGAGGAAAAAGGGGGAGAAAAAAACCCCAAACTTTTAAAGTGAGAAGAGTATGCAGAATGCTGCAGAGACATTTGCTACAAAGGTATGCAAACTACTACTATTTATCCTACAATTTACCCCAAACCCTACAGCTGACACATCAGCGGACACCATTTTAACAATCCCACAAGCTGTTAAAGCCTAACAAAGCAATCATTAGGAAAACTGGTTTAGTCCACTGTTGGTGGCATCCCATGCACCATCCGTGGAGGGAGCGTGACTCAAACTGCTCTAAGCTCCCGTTTGCAGCACAGGCTGTAAAGCTGCATTGAAAGAGAATTCCCAGTAACTTGTACCAAAGCGATGTCTCCAACTGCTTCTGCTGCAAGACCTATTCAAAGCAAGATATTATACATTTTAAGATGACTACATCTGCAGTCCTACTGCATCTAAAAAAATCCATAAGCATTCTAAGAGAAACACAGGGATTTTTTCCAACACCATGGAAGACGGATTCATTGCTACCAGTAATCCTCCCCCAGCCTGAATCTCAGAAGTGGTAGCAGATTTACTTAAGATTTCGGATGCATAAACAAGCACTCTTTGCATCACTTCATTCATGTGTTTATCAATATAAAGTTACCTCATTTAAAAAAAGACAGTAGAATGTCATCCTTCTTTAGAAAAGAAAAAAAAAAAAAAAGGCAAGAAACCAACAGTCTGTCCCACACTCGGTAGCAAGCTCTGGTGAACTGATGGTTAAATCGAGGTCTAGAAACCCATTTCCAGAGGACATGCTTTCCTTAAAGGTTGTGGGGGTTTTTTAGAGTTGACATACCAAGTTCCCGACATTCGTCTCAAGCTACCATGCCTTGCACGCCCTGACTGTTCAGCAGTGGATTGCCCAGGGTGCAAACACCCTGTGCAGGGACACCTCCTCTCCCCAGACGGGGACACATGCAGGCAGTCAGGCAGGCAACGGAATGAGAACATCGCAGTCACGACAGGCGGCACGATACCAAACCAAGAGCAGCCTAACGGCAGGAGAATAAGGGGCAGCTTTGCATCTATGTTTAGAGAGCATCTCGCAGCGTCAGGAGTCAGGACAGGTGGAAGCACACAAGGTTTGAAGACATAAATACAGTAAGACCGCAGTCCCAATGCCAGAGTGGAGGCTTCGTGGTGGAAAGGGGTTTTATGCTTTGCAATAAAGACTTAGGTAAGGCAAAGTTCAGAACAAAAACCTCAATGAAGAGCTTTATAAATCAAAAGGGAACTGGGCTGCCTCTGGAAGCACGTGAGCTGGTGAACACAAACCCCAGTTCAACACTAGCTTCTATCACTCGATACACAGCAAGTCCTGTTTGCACTCAATGTCCAAACTCTTCTTTAAAATATAGCCTCCAGTATGACACATTGCAGAAAGCCAAACCACAGGCACAAGCCATGAGTTAGTCTTTGAAGTTTAGAGACAACAGAAAATTATTTCACCTACCTAGATGTAGAGGGATAGCTGCTGCCTTTGATGCTACAAGAAATTTTGGTCTTAAACTGCCCAAACACTTCAAATTGCTTGCTGGGCTGCAGAGTGGCAACACCCAAGCCTACACATACATGTGAACATAATTATGCCTGGTCTAGACTTGGGGGGGGCAGGGGGGAATCTTTTCAGTGATGTTAGCATGCAAAGAAAATAATAGCATGTACAAAGAAATCTCTAGAGTGACTTATGAACAAGATTTTATGCTTGGCTTTCTGCCAATTAGAGAGGAATTAAAGAGCCTAGCAATATAACCCCGTTCATCCCAAGGAAGAAACTGCATTCTTAAGTGATCAACGGAATAAGAGGGAGGAGGAAAGAGGGACAAAGACACAGGACTGCAATTGCACATACCAAGATAGGAAGTTTCTGATGGTACCGAGACAGAAAGCGGGCTAAGACCGTAACGCAGAAAGAATACTTCAGATTTTTAAATTAATCCAGTCTACTGCATCCAAAAGAAAATTAGCCAGTAAATAACAGCATTCCAATAAAGCAGACAGTATTTTTTTTACTGTAAAATTCCAACTGTTATAATATTTTACAGATTATACGCCTTCACTGACTGCCAACCAGCGAAATCAGTAAAAGGAGGAGGTCACAAGAACAAAAGCAAACCAAGTGGAAAAGACATTGCTAGACACCTCGAGAAGCTGAAAATGTGTCAAAACCCAGCCTTTTAATAAGAGAGAACATTTAGCAGCTATCTGCAATGATGATTTTATATGCAAACTCTTTGGAGCTTAAGAATTCACATCATGAGACCAGCTTTTAGCAGAACTAGGACCAGACTCGACATGCCCCAGTTTCCCCAAGGTTACTTTCTGAAAACCATCTACACTTAAAATATTTCAAGTGCTCTTCTCACACTGCAGAAGAGCAACCAAAACCTAACTTCTAACTTTACTGTTTTAGCATTCATTTTATGAGAAGTTAATTTCAACACTTTTTTTATTTGAGTGACAGAAGGAATTTTCTATTAGATTGCAGGTTGAAAGTTACTGGAAATGGCAGCAAGCTGCTGTTTATATGTATACAAAGTCATTGCAAGGAGGAAAAAAAAATGTTACTGAAGCTTACTAAATCAAAGCTTGTAAAAGACCAAAACAACAAAATGAACTAGAAGTAGCTTAGGAGTTGCTAGGGATGTTTAAAGTTAATAAAATCCTAAATTAAATGGCTGCCGCTTAGGTTTGCCAAAAAATTATGCAAATTTCCAAAGTTCATACATAGTAATTAGCACAGCAAAAAGCAGGTCCCAAGTAAGTGATGAAGTTAGTCTCGCTCTTATTTTTCCAGCAGATGGAACTAGCTGTGTGTGAAGTTATTTTTTGCAATCAGAGATTAAACATATTATCCTGAATATCAATTCCGCAAATACAGCATATTGGATACATGCATACAAGGTATCAGGAATATCCTTCTTTTCCATCATTCTAAATAGGACACTAACGAGGCTGGGGGGAGGGGTACACATTTAAGACTTCATTTTTCAAACCTATCGACCACCTGCCAACAATTTAGCTGAAACAAGTTCTCTCAAAGTACACTAGCGTTAATAGTCCAAGCAGGTTTTTCCAAAGAAAAATGTTTGCCTTGACTAAAAATACATCCTCTTGATATGCTAATTGACAAGATTACAAGAAGTCATCCAAATTGCAAGTTCAAACAATGTGCATCAACTGAAAGTCTCCGGTTTTTGCCCATTACTTCTCCAAACCCTGGTTTACATCACACATTGTGTATCACATACCGTAACGCACAAATCCACCTTTTCCATTCCTATTACTGATTTGACACTTACTTCACGCTTAAAAAGATACAGTCTTTTCCCAAGCTCTGCAATTCTCAAGCTCCTGCTGCAATGCACTGAACAACGGCTGAACCTCACATGTGCCCTTGACCAAAATACTCCACCTGCGTTCCACATTCTGAATTTAGTTTCTCTTAAGCACTCGAGCCAAGAGCTGCCCCAGTATAGCAAGTTACTCTCAAAGACACTGAAAGACCCAGCAGCTTTTCTCACTTGTTTGCCTGCCTTAACCTTGATATTTATACTGTGCTTATAGAAGAAGCATGATCCATAAAGATGTATGTCAATGCATGCATCCAGTTTAGGGGGCACCCACCTAGGACCATTCAGTCTCCTACTGCGAGCATCAGCAGATAAGTCTTGAGAAGGTGCAGGGAGGTCAACCAAAAGCACAGTTACTGCACTGATCATGAAGAGAAAGGATAGGCTGCTTCTTGTGCAGTACGGGCACCAGCTTCCAAACAGAAAAGTGGTGAAAGAAGTGAAAACAAGCTACAAGTCTCGCTACGCAAACATTGCTTTGTAGCTCCAGGTAGCCCAGGAAAGGTTTCTAGAACCTGTGTGTGCTACAAAAAGAAGCCAAAACTTACATAATTAAAGGAACATAGGGAAGGGAAAGTAAAGTTTAACTCTAATTTGAAAGTCAAGTAAGTGGCACACTGGATTGAATACTATTAACGAAAATTGTGCAAATTAAAAGTAGATATACTGAAAGCAGTAGAAACTCTGCTCGAAACAAAACGAGAATTCTCATAGAAAAATACTTCTATGGCCAAATGAAATATTGAGTTTAAGTAAGAAAGCAAGCACTTACACCTATCATGCTCTTCCCCGTGCGCCGCCCTCCCCCCCCCCCCTTCTCAACTAGGGAGTCTCATTTATCTCAAAGCAATCAAAAGAAAACACTTCGATTTTTAAAGTGAGAAAAGCTGCAGAAATGAAAGCCCTGTCTGGCACGAACAAGTAATATTTGAGAAATCAAAAGGAGATTCTCCAAGTTAGGGGAAGAATGAAAACAGTTCTGAATAATTTACTTTGCATAGCCCAGTTCCTGCCAAAACAGTTCTGTAAATCCCATGGTAGTTCAGATAATTTCCATTCTTAGAACAAAAAAAAGCGAGATTGAACATTAGCAACATTAATTGTGTGATATGACCTGAATGATGCAAGAACAAGTAGTTAAGTGAACCACAACATCTGCTGAATTTTTAATCACTAGTTGTTTTGCTGCAAGGCAGAAGAACATTGTATATTAGCTTCCAAGCACTGTACAGAATGGCACATTAGGACAGCAAGATTTTAACTGGCAGAAATTCAGCCTCTGTGCTACCTAAATGCCATTACTTTGCTATGAACCGCAAACATAGCAGCTTCTAAAGCAGCTTTTTTTTTTTTTAATCACATGGAAAAGAGCACTATTTTCTGCACCCCAAGATACTAGTCAGCCATTTCTGAATAATTTTATTTATTTTTTAAAAGCTGACAGACATTTTCTTAACAGCCATTTATGCATCCCTCTGTAGTGTATTTTTACTCTCAAAACAGCATTAAGTAGTCATGTGGCTGCCCAGCAGCAACTCACTACCAAAGAGGTAGTTCAATCTCCAATGTGTAGGAAGGTGATCTATGTAAACATTGATATTACCTCGGTACTGCAGCAAGAGGTGCAACTGCAACATGTTTAGGCATACCGGAGCCATATTTAATCTATCTGCCTCCGATACCCATTGCGATGACACTGCAGACACCTAGCTTTTACCCTGAACTGGCTGTCCAAGTGAGTACCACTCATGTGAGTTGCACAAGCCCACCCTATACCTATACCAGCCAGTCCTGCTGCGATTTCTCTGTGTTTGATACCCAAAATAGCTAGATTAAAACCAACCACCATGCCTACAGTGGTAAATACATCTCCAGTTATGCTCTAGGCACAAGACCACAACAGCAGGATTAGCAAGTGATACAGCAGATACTCCCATTCCACAAGAAGACAAAAAGGAAAAGTTATTTGGGGAATCAACACAAATTCCAAATACAAATCCTACAGCTATACCCAGAATCTGCACTATGAGCAATTATCCCGATTCATACAAGTGGGGAAAAAAATGACATTAAAAAAAAGTTTGCCACGCTGGCTTTAATAGATTCTACTTTAATAAGCTAATAGAATCGAAATAGCTTAGGAGACAAAACCAGCAAAATATGGTACAAATAAAAACTGAGCAGCTACACATACCAAAACAGCATTCCTGTGCCCTCCTTACTGCAGAGCTTACAAAGCTGGGAAGTTGACCTCTAACCAGCAACTTTCACTAAACCAAGACCTCCTTCAAAAGCTTAAATGGATGGATAGGAACATCTAGTAATACATCCAATGACCCAATAATCCACAAAAGCCAAAAAAAAAAAAGCAGCAGACAGGGATGACAGACATGCATGCTTCCAAAGCTACATTATCTTTAATCACAGGCTTAGGACCAGTCCTATGTCTTCCTTACAGACTCAGCTACTGGGTACAAGATAAGCTGCTATCTTCTCTGAAACCAGGTATCAAACCTGCAATGGGAACACTGAAATATACCGTATCTGCTGGTAATAAAGCAACCGGTATTTGAGGATTATATTGAATCGCTTGTTTTGTTATGCTACAGGGCAGCAAGAAGTGAAAATAACACGTTATGATGAATGTGTTGATACCTGGAACCTCAGGGACGGTTAATCCCTAGGTAGCATTGTGCGTCTAGGACACAGTATTCAACTTCACAGCACCAGAAATCAAACTTGGAACCTCTGTGCCCCAAAACCACAGCGCTTCCTGGCATGGGAACTACGGGCCAGTCTCTATGAACACATGCTCTCGCTGCTCTCTGCTATTCAAGCTGGCAGAGAGCTCACCAATGCCGTGGTGCACGTCCACAGCATGCTTCAAGACGAGCTTCCAATTTTAAGGGACGCGGAAAGAGGTTTTACATGCCTATAAGAAAATTAGTTGCAGCTTAGCACTTGACAAGTCACTCATGCTTCTTCACCATCCTTACCTAAATGGAGAAAAGATTAGAGAGAGCATTTAGTGCAACTGAAATGTACAGAGCTTCCTCCCCAACCTCTGCTCATTCTCCAATTAAGCATGAAAAAGACAACTTAGTCATACGGAGCTTGCAAGATGATTTTAAGACACTAGTATTAAATCAAATCCCACAACTTTTCACACCTATTAAAATGGAACTTTGTCATTAGAAGGGGAGATTTTGATAAGCGCAACGCAATTAACAGACACCGCCTTTGTTACCAGGCTGCTCGTGATGAAGCCCAGGCTCCTTGACATTCCATTTCTTTCCCTCAAAGGGTCTGTGCAACGGCAAATTTATGGGTTTTAGCATGTAAGAGGAGAATTGGGCATGTTACCTTCAAAACCAGTCAATAAGGCTCTTTCACTCAGGCCCAGGGAAGGAGGGTGGCTGCTGGAAAGCAATACAAGGCACTCCCTTCCCCCTCCCCTCAGGACCCAAAAACACTGCATTCAAAACACTCCCATCCCCTGCAGCAAGGGATTAGCCATTTATTAAAAAGGAATCAAAACACTGTAAAAGGCTTCCAGTTAAGATTTCAAGGGGAAAAAAAAAAAAAAACAACCCAAACAAAAAAAATGCAACGCTGGTGCAACTGGAGTCGCATTAGAAATTCTTCTGGGCACTGAAGAACAAGTAGCTTAAACGTAAGCAGGATGTCATTTGTCCGGACGATGCTGATGAAATGGCTCAAAAGGATAACAGAACTAGATTATTTTTTTTAGTCAGTCATTTTGCTGCCTCCGCGTTAAGCAATAACAACATGAACAACCTACAGGCATCTACGGATTCAGACTTTGGACTTCCAAAACAAATGCCTACCTCCACGCTTTTTTTTTTTTGGCTCTTCTCTAGGGGTGACAGACAATTATAATGGCCAATTATGTAAAACCTTTCATCCGAGAAAACACGAAGCACTACGCAAACACTCATTAAGACTCGCGACTCGACTCTGCGCCAGGCGCTTCCCTGGTTCAAAGCTAGCCTGGATATCTCGAGCTACCAAAACTGGATACCGAGAGCTATGGCATAGCCAAGATAGCATGCAGCGCAGCAGGGTTAACCACTTGAGTATTTACGCAGCTTCGCAGGCGGGTTTTACAGCCCACAAGGAACCCCGAGCCGCTGCGGCTGTGCTTTACAGCCCCATCCAAGCCGGTTATTTAAAAGCAGAGCAAAGAGACGTACGCTGCTGTTGGGCGTTGTACAAAGCACCTGGCAGGACAAGCGTTAGACCCACTTCTCCGGCTGATACAGGGAGATTTTTTCCAACTGGAAGCCACACGGCGCAACTCAATAAACTCAGTTTACTGAAGAAATTAAAAGCTACTCTTATTGTTTCAAGTAAGGCCTTGGAGGAAGTAATTTTGAGAAGAAATCACTTCCACTGTAATTGTCCTTTTAACGTTTCCTTAGGTTCTTACACCATCCCCATGTGAACACGTTATTAGAAGTGTTATCTACGATATCTCATAACAATTAAAGCTTTCTTTTTGGATCACTGTTTATGTTTACTGAGCTTCACAATCCTTCCCCCTAAAAGGCTGGCAGATGTATGAAGCACGGGGTAAGCCGTACAGAAAAACACGATCAGGAAGTGACAGTACTCAGAAGATCAAAATTGGGGGAAAAATACACGGGGTTTTTTTGGTTTGCTGGTTTTGGGGGTTTGTTTTGGTTTTTTTTTTTTTTTTCAAAGAAAAACCCCGCATGCATGCCTGCAGGCCCACGCAGACACCGGGCCCTGCAAGAAAGCAGGGGAGCTCTGGACCCCCACACCCCCCCCCCCCCC
>JAVJGG010000040.1:18233884-18247415 GCA_035590195.1 Aviceda cuculoides
CAGGCACCCGTCGGGCGGGCAGCGCCGACCGCGGGGGCCGGGGGGCCCGGCTCGGGGCTCTGCTCACGGCTCCTCCGCGGGCCTTTGCCGGGCCCGGAGCTCTCCTCAGAGCGGGGCCGGGCCCCTGGCGTTCAAGGCCCAGGGAGGTTTTCAGGGCAGACGCCGGTGCTGGGGACCGGCAGGGTCGAGGCCTCGCCGGAGTTCCCCCCCCGCTGGCAGGCGTGGGACCCCCCGCAGCCTCGCTCGCCCTGGTGTCTCCAGGCTTGGACCTTGCTGCCCGTGTGCCGTGAGGTTTAGCGACCAACGTGGCGTTGAAAGCGAGGGGGGTGCCAGCTCTCACCCCTCCCCGCGTGGCACCGGCAGCCTACGAGTGGGTTTAATGTGGTGATAACAGGCTAAAAATCGGTATAGTCGTCTGCAGGAGGCCAAAGAAACTCATTGGATGGACCTTTGCGGCTTTAAAGCCTATTTCATTCATGACTGCAGGGCCAAAAGAGCTGCTAAGAGGTCACTGGGAGCGTGAAGCGTTAGTCCTTCAGGGTACTGGAACCCCACCAGCATGGTGCCAGCCTTGCCAGCTAGCGTATTTTGCCGACGCTGCCTCCCCGGCACAATCACTAAATACCCTTTGCCGTCATTTGTGCAGTTGCTGCCCTCAGCAGAGGAAAACATGAGCTGCTCCTCTTGGTGTAGATGTATCCTAGGAGGCATGGCTGTGCAGACCCCGGGCAGCGGTTCGTCACCAAGCATCACTCCAGCCATCTTCTCTATGCCATCCTAGCAAAGCCCTCAGCCTGCAGGAAGAAAGAGACAGGCATGGAAGAAATCCTCCAAAACCAAAGGTATTGGGAACAAGAGTGAAATACAAAGGGAAGGCATTGGGAAAAGGGGAATTAAGTGGTGGCACCAGATGGTAGCTTGAGCCTAAAGGGGTTCCTGCAAGAAGGAGCCTTCCCTCTCCTCAAAAGAAGATTTCAGCGGTTCATTTCTGCTTAGAGGGAAGCGGGGAGGGAGGCAGGTCCCCACGGAGAACCACAGATGACCCAGGGTGAGAGCAGGGCTAAGCAAACCTAAAAGGCTCGGTTTTTCTGACCTGCAGGAGAGCAGCAGTGGAGACACTACTTATTCTGTGTAACGCAATACTGTGAAAAGATCCTTGAGACTGTTCTTAAGCTAAAAAGCAGTATAAGTGTGTCAGCACAGCACTGTGCCGCAGTAGTCCTGACGAGGGGCAGAGCTAATTAGCCAAGGCACAGGATCACATTAACGTGGCATCTCAGATGGCTGAGATCAATCTCCCAAAGTCTCTGGAGTCCCTGTTGACTGCAGCCGCTATATACAAAGTGAGGACGGGAGGGAAGATAGAGGTAAAATGAGTTGCTGAAGGTCAAATATTAGATCAGTGACAGGACGGAAAACAGAACCTACAGTTCCTCATCTGTCCAGTACTTTCTCCTCTGAACTGTAACAAAACCCCAGAACAACAACGGGATTTAGTTGCTGCTGACACAGTAGCTTCATGTGTTCCGGGGGAAGATTCTGTATTTTGGTATAGGAACATGGTGATTTGTTTGTGCACGTGGCAAAAAAACTATTTACTACCATGGTACCACAGTTCAGTGACACACACTGACACACAAGATATCACCAGATGACTTAAAGGGGAATGAAATGTGTGCCCTGTCATATTAGAAAAAGGCCCCGCAACAACAGTACAGAGCCAATCTTTTGTTGTAAGTTGATAAAGACAGCTAAATGCCATTTGCTGCTAAGTGACTTCTAATGATTAAATAAACTTTCTCCCCCAGCCCCCCTAGGGCATTTAGTGATAATATAAGAAAGATTTTGCACATTGTTTAGCTTACATGGCCATCTGGCACTTTTGCATTTCAGTAGCCTTGAACATTAAAAAACAATAGATAAAGAAAACCAGTCCTATCTTATCTGAGACCTGGAGAAGTTTAACTCTGTCAGAGTACATAGGACTAACCAAGTCATTACAGCTCTTTTATTGTTTCCATCTTAATTAACGGTCATATTCCTCAAAGCTTTGTGGTGTTGTACTCTCCAAACCAAGCTGTTCCTTACCGCCTTTGTAACTCCAGCAGTCGCATCCAGCTTCCATATGAGATGTTCTGTTTCTGGGCAATGGAGACACAAAGGAGGCGCGTGCTGAGAAAAAACACATACAGGTTTTAAGCCAAAATAAAAAAAAAAATACTAGAAGTCTTGTCTAAGCTAGGGAAAAGGATACTCTTTTCAAATGAACACTCAATGGTCTTGGCCTAACTCAATTAGAAACCTACTTCACGCTGCTGAAACATCGTTTAATACCACCGCACTAAACGGTTTCTTTATCTGCCTTTGCTGAAGGGGATAAAAGTACAATTCACCCAAAGTAACCCACTCCAAGGTTCCTGGAAATGACAAAAAGTTTGGTCTCAACTCAGCAGTGGCCTATGGTTGAATCCACCATTTGTTCTTTGGTTAATTTCCGACTCCCCTCTTCCCCATGGAATAATACCAAGAAGGTTCAAGTCTGTGTGGAAAGAAATGTGATTTCCTTAAGAATGTGGGTTTAGGCCTTGGAGGATGAAACCAGCTGCAGGATGCTTTCACCTGTAGTGCTAGAGCGGGTTTTTGACCGAAACCTGTAACAGCAGGGAACATTCGGTGTAAACACACCGTAAATTAACAGAGGATGTAAAGATACGCTGAGATAAAAACTGCCCAGGCTTTGTTTCCAACTCTACTTTCCATTGTAAGATTGCTACTTTGCATTTTAGGCTAGCTCCAGTGAAAGCTGGGAGCTTATAAATGCGCTACAACATCTAGCTATTGGGTATCAGGCTGCCAGAGTGCAATATAATACCCAGAGTTGGGTACCTCGTCTTTCTGTTTATAGCCTGGAGAGTGTTCGACACCTCCCAAAGGCGAGTGGAAACTCCCAGCTCCCAAGCAGAGACCTGGTTGCAGGAAAGATCAAACCGGGGATGTATTAGACTTGCTTTGCATAGCCAGCGTGTAGGCGTTTCCATCAGCTCGGGATCCTGGGCCCACACATCTGGGCTTCAGGAGTCTGCAAGTGCTCTTTGAAGGAACAGAGCAAGGTTACCGATTTAACATTGTGGGCTGTAGGGGTTGCATTTGATGTCGTTTGTTGTATGTGCTAATCTAGGTGATAGAGCAAATACCCAGGAAAGGCAAGACGCTCTCCAAGCTCATCCTGGTGAGAGTCCAAATGTCTCTCTCTCCTACCTGCTCGGACCATACCCTCCTCCCAGGCTACAGGCTGAGGCATTAGGGGTTTGGTGGGTTCACACTCCTGTTGAAAACGTGCTGCTTTGCAAAATGAAACCCAAAGAACAGAGCAAGAAAATGCAGCAGAAGGCTTAACTGTGTTTCCTAGTTGGTGCAAGATGGGAATTTAGTTCTGTTTGCTGCTCCTAGAATTTGTTCTGGTTTTTAAACTAGCAACCAGTTGAGATGAAAAGCATAAGCAGAAATGGGAACAACAGCCAATGCACCGTAATGGTTTTGCTGCACAATGCTTGATTAAGAGGTTGTCAGTTAAATTTGGCAGGAGGACTACTCTGTGCCCTCTGCAGCATTGTGCTGTGCTCCACATACAGTGGTTTGCCTACAGAGGCTTTTCTTTGACGCCACGCAAGTGGCAAGTATGTGGCGCTGTGGGCTACAGCTTTATAACTCCATTTGCTTGAACTTTCCCCAAAAATACGTTTAGAAGTTGGAATTATTTCAGGGCTAAATTTGGAGAAGGTTTTCCCTACATGCTCCATATTGCTCTTCAGTAAGGTGCATTTATGCAAGGCTGGAAAGAATTACCCTCACAAAGAACAATATCCCATGTGAAGGAATGAAGAGTAGAAACAGCAAGTTAGCCCATTTCCAGATAATGATCTCCTCAGTACAATATGTATCCAATAATGACAGTTATATTGTCAAGAAATAGATAAATTCGAATTGGTTCTCAAAGCTTCAATGGCTAAAATGTAGGCACATTATCATAAAATCATCAGGACTGTAAGAGAATGGCAGGTTTAACCTTTCAGGCATGTATAGTATCTGTACAGTATAATGAGTTTATATATTCATATTGCTTATCTCTATTAAATGGTAATATGTTTATTGCTCTTAACACAATAAAATCAGTAGTAATCAGGAATTTGGTTGAAAAAACATGCAATTACTGTGTTTTATCTTAAAGTGACACTGCAATACCTTAAAATCATGGCATTATTCAAATATATCAAGACCCTTGAGGTGACCTAGATACTGTCAGTGGAAGGTGTCACTGCAGCATGTTAAGGAAACCCATACTGGCTTTAACCTAGCTAGCTCAGGTAACAACCAGCGAAGCTGCATGGCAGAGCCTGAGCCTGCCAAGGACTCGAGTTAGGTACTTGGGTTACCAGTCTGCCTTGAAGTGTGTACCGCTGCATTATCACTGATGATGTTATTTGAGTTAGCGAGATTAAAGCCCTGGCTGTAGTGCAGCCATGCTTCCTAAATTCAGTATCAACATCCATGAGTGGAAATTAGCAAATATGCCAGTTTAGGTGCTCCAAGGAGCAAACAAATATTGTTTCAGCATGAAGGAATCCTTCAGATGCAGGTATGCAGTAAGAAAAAATGATTTTTGGTTGGAAGGAAGACACTCCTAATTAATTTTTTCCCTAAAACACATGGTTCAGCATGGTTCACATCATTGGACTATATCCTGATATCGTAAGGTGGAATTGCTGAATACCCTCAAATTCCACTGATCTGGGAGAAAAAGGGGAGTAACAAAAATCAGCAAACACTGAGGACTGCATCGGATTGGACTCTGTGGGCAGAGCCTAAAATATGAACTCCTATAGCTCTGTTGGTTTAATTGGATCTTTTTCATACCATTGGGGAACCCGGCAGCAGTCAATAGCCTTCATACTAATCTTTTTTTATCCTATAGTAAATAAGTGATTGTAGGATTAAGTCTGGATGTTCGAAGTTTGCGAATCTTTGCTGTAACCCCTGGCAGTCTATAGAGAGAACCGGGGGTGACACTTCTCCGACTGCTCCAACCCAACTCTCCAGTGACGCCAAGACTGATCACTACCGTGGGGAACAGCTCTGCGCTCTGACCAAACGGTCTTTAATCCACTTACTGCTGTCTTTTTTCACTGTAATCGCGTTTCTGTAAAAATTTACTGACGTTTTACTGTCGTGCCGTATGGAGGTCCTGCATTTTTAGGCCGTTTGCAAGGTATGGTTGTCCTCCGCCGTTTACCGTCACGCCTGCTGCTCAGCTGTTTCCTCGTTAGCCACACTCTTTTCTCAAATGCCGTCCACATTTTTGCAGTGCCACCAAGTGGCTGGTCTCTTCATTAGCATTTCTGCATTTTAATTTTGCAGATTTTTATGAACGAACCCAGAACGAATTGCCTTGCAGGTGGGAAACGCGTTAAACGCAGCCCACCCCAGGAGGGTCAGTACGATGCAAATGCAGGAGAGAATACAGGGGCAGCAACGGCTCGGGACAGCCCCAGGCCCCTTAAAGCCCGCGTAAACCCGGCTTCGGTTCCTCAGGAGGCAGCACTGAGGTACGGACACAGGCCTAGCCGCCGGGAGGGCGGTGCGAGGCCCCGCGGGCTCCTCACCCTGCCCCCGAGTCCCCGTGGGGCGGGAGGGCACCGCACCCCAGGCCGCGACCTGCTGCTGCTGCTGCCCGGCCGCCGGGTAACCCCCTCCGCCATCTTAGAGCGGCGCCCCCGCGGCGGGCGAGACGCCAGGGGAAGGGCTCGCCCCCTCACGGCCCTCCGCGCCCAGCAGGCCTCGCCTCCCGCACCCCGCCGGCCAATGAGCGGCAAGGGCGAGGGGGGAAATGCTGCGCGCAACCAATGAGAATCAAGCGTAGCGACCAATAAACAGCCCGCTCTGGTATTTCGGCTCCGCCTACCAACGGCCGACAGCGAGCGGGCCAATGAGAGCCTGTGGGCGGGCGGGGACTGGCCAATGAGCGTTGTCAGGTGATATTTGAAAGTGAGCCGAGGCGGGCCGCGCTGTGAGGAGTGTAGCGCCGGGGGTCGGTACAGGTATGGCGGCGCCGGGCCGGTGGGAGCGGGCCTTGTAACGGGTCCCGGGGCAGCGGCGCCTCCTCTCTGAGCTGGCCTAAAATACACGGCGAGGCGGTGACGGAGCAGGGGCTGAGGGGAAAAATCCTGTGGCGACCCTTCAGAGCCGCGATGGGAAGCAGGGGAGTGGAAGATGGCGTTCAGTCCATCGTGACCCCCGCGGCCCCGTCTCGAAACGATCCAGTCAAGACCTCGTTCGGTCCCTAAACTTGCTGGGTTCCCGCTTTAAAAGTAGCGATGTTTGCTCTTCCTGCTCTGCTTTTGTCGCGATTCAGGCTGAAAACGCGAACTGTGCACCGACATGTTTTTCGTGTCCGTATTGCTCCTTTGGTTCTTGTGGTGTTGCAGGTCAAAAGTGATTCTTTTCCCTCAGTGTTTGTTTTTGGGTTTTGTTTTTTTTTTTTAATCAATCCTCTAAATTTTCAACTTTAATTTTGGTAACATATGCTTGCCAGTCACAAATCTTTTCCTTTGTATAAGCCCTTTGTCCCTTTCCTGCTACTAGTCTTTAATTTATGCCAACTTAAATTCCAGTTGATCTCCTAGACTCCTGTTTGGGCAAGATACTACTCAGAAGCTGTAATCTGGAAAGAAAAGGAGACAGGTATTTTTGTCCTAACGATATGTTTTGGACATTGAGCATGCAACACATTTTTTTATGAGCCCCAAAAGATCACGGGTAGTCTCTTGTAGTGCTTTTGCTGACCTGGGATGCAAGTTGATAACACGTTTGTGGGAAGCTCTCTCTGTGTCTCTGCCTGTATTCTATTTGCCTTCTTCAAGTTTCAGTTTAATTGTTCTGCAGGTTTACTTACTGAAACGTAGGTCACTTGCTTTTGAGGCTTATTTATGGGAGGCCTTAAGTGGACTTACATTACAAAAACTAGGAAAATATTGTTCAAAGTAGAAGGTAGAGCATAAAAATCCTTTAAATGTGTTAACTATTTATCAGTGTTTAAGGCATATGCAGCCTTCTGTAAGCTTGCCTGGTATATAACAGTGTATATTCTATGGATATAGGTTATGTTACCTTCCATCAAGGCACCGAATTTAAAATTGTGCATGCACTTTGGGGGACTGTTGTTGTACTTAAAGAACATGTTTAAGGTAAATTTAGGGAATTTGTCCTGAAAGCCCACAAAAGATGGGTGTAGAGACTTGATGCTAGCTGCTGCTTTTAGGAATGATTTTCATCCACTGGGCTCAAAAAGCCTGCTTCTTCTAGGAGGCTGGTAGTAGAGATATATTCCCACTAACTGTTTTCTTCATGGCTTTCTGTAATATCATAGGAATTATGAACAAGATCAGTTCAGAGACGATTATTGGAGATGCTCATGAGTTAACCTTCCTTAATCACTTAAATGTAAAGCAAGGCAAATACAGCCCATGAACTACAGTAGAGTTAGTCTGATCATTTGCAATCATTATTAATTAACTGGCATCTTTAATCAATTTCTGAAAGGTGGAATTTAAGAGGCAGGATAAAACATGATATTCACGAATCAGGTGGCACTGACATGCACCAGCCCTTCCAGGATTATGCGGAAGAAATCCAGTCTCTGATTTGAGTTCTTTAAGCTGAGTTTTAATTCTTATTCCCCTTTCCTCATTTAACTTCCATTGACCATTTTGCTGTCCTACAGTACTGAATGTATTGGGGGGAAAAAAAGAAGCAAAATGTACCCATTTAGATTCCTGACTCCTACGTCATCTCCAGTATCTATTCCAAGCACTTCCAGGTGGTTGTGCAGGTACTGTTGGTGCTATGCAAGTTACTCAGTACATGAATATTGCCATGAAGTGGGGCACAAGGGGCTGCCACTGCCAACAGTGATGGTATCTGAACAGGCTTTGTCTGTGTTCCTTCTTACAACAGCTTAGATTGTCTCCTTGCTTGCTTTTTCCGTAAGTATATGCAGTTTATTTCTGTACTCTTTCTGTTTATTTTGGTACTCTTTTTCTTCTGGCATTTGGGTTTTTCAGTTAGGCTGCTTGTGGTTTTTTGGCTTTTGGTAGCAAATGGAGGGGGAGGGGATTGACTTTAAGAAATCCTGTACACGCATAGTCAAGGCTGATCTTTTCAGTCCAGTTCACTGATGGTTCCTTTAGCTTGATCAAAGCTTGCTGTCTTGAAATTAAGAACCTCAGTAAATGACCAATTTACTGGTAACTGTTGGCTATTTAGTTTAGCTGTTATCACCCTCCTTACTGGAAAGCTGTGTTCTGTAAGTAACAGAAGATGAGCTTTCTAAAAGACCCTGGTTGAGGTGGCAGAGAAAGGCCAATTATGAGAACTGATCCTGACCCCTCTCCAGGAAGAAAGCATGAAAACCCTCAACAAGGCGGGCTTCAGCGGGATGCAGGGGATGGAGCTTTTTACATTGCTGTTAGCACAGCGTGTACAGACCGACTGATGTTTGCGTTAAGACTTCATCAGGTTAAAGTAGGGAGGAATCCTGCTTGAAATAAATGCTATTGTATTGCAGTTGCGTCCTGGAAACTCGGCTGGGAAATGGTGCCAAGTACTCTGATGCGTGACAAAAATGCCTTGCCATCAGATAGGGTATAATCTAAATGCTCAGTGGCAATGCTGCTTCCAAGTATTGTCCTACAACCTTGTCATTTACTTGCTTGTCTCCTTAACATGAAAAACATCTGTGTTGAAAACAGACCGGCAGGCCAAACCCTGGCTGTGATGCAGTGTCCCCTACTGATTCTGTGTCAGACTTGTTGATCGCTTTACAAACAAACTGGCCCCTTGAATGCATAAAATAAAGAGAAATAATGAAGAGTCATTACTGAAATTGTCCTTTGCCTTTTCTCTTCTACACATACAGAAATGAAGAACCTAGGGCTTTGTTCCTAACATGCAAACTCTAATGAAAAGGGCAAAACAAAACATGACAGCTTTTACCCTAATCGTTATGATTTTTGTCTAGGGTCACCAGGATGGCTGCTACCTCCCAGTTTGCCAGTCGATACAAGAGGGATTTGAGCACAGAAGCCCTCAGAACAAAAGTTGCACGCAGAAAATCAATGCTTCAAAAGGAGAACAGACACAAGTTGTTTGAAAAAGGCCGACAGTTTGGATTGGCAGATATCAATGTTCAGCTCTCAAAAGAGAGGGGAATTTCTCAGCTAAATGAAACAGGCGAAATATGCTCTCAAGAGAACCGCAGTGTAAAACAAAGTAAGAACAGACTTGTTATAAAGCTTTTTTTAAATTGTAAAATGTCTTTAAGTAGATTTAGTAACATTATCACAGGAACCTAATTGTGGTCAACATTTTGATTTGAAGAAAAGGTTTAAGATTTTAAAACCAACGACTACCAGTTCTTCTAACTGTTAAGAAAATTAAGAAAATGAAGTCTTAATACAGCTTTATCCTCCTCACTGCTCTGGTTGTATGAATGGAGCTTTGCTCTAATTTGTCTGCAGCAGCTAAAGGAAGAATGCATTTTGCTATTAATATTCAGTGGGAAGTGTCTTGCTGATTGCTTTGTCGTTCAGGAAGTGAAAAACCTGATCTAAAACCTTGTCTAACATACAACTGGTGTCTGTCATGTGCTTAAAGTATGCTTAGAAATGGGTAGTTGTATATATAATTATAAATGGGCAAATGTGTAGTATAATTTTATTTTAAAATTTGCTAGTTTTTTGATGACTTATCTTTCCTCCAAGAATGTAGGGCCTGCATTTATACTGAATTCTGCCTCCCTGGCTCTCCTGGATGCTTATGGTCTAAGGAATGAAGTTGATCTTTAAAAATGTTAACAGATGTCTTTAGAAATATTTTCACCTTCGGTATTTTGATAGCAGAAGTTTATTGGAGGAAAGAGTGCAATCCCTGTGTAATCATGTCAAACATGAAATTTAAGAAATTTGTATCCTGATTATCTTAAATAAATTTTAACTTTAAGGAGATATTAATTTTTTAGATAGACATGTATTTCAAGTTTGGCATAATCTCAAGGTTTTATTCTTTCTTATAACATCTGCCTCATTTATTCTCAGCCTGAGGCAGACTTTGGTATCTAAAGCTGACCTAAACTTCAGCTTTCAATGACATTACAAGTGTTTGAATAGAGAAACTGATACAAATAAACTAAATAAGTATTTAAAGTGTTAACTTTTAATACTAGTAACCTTGCAGGAACAGCATGTGCACTGTAAAATGAGTATGAATTTACAGTATTCCTCAGGTGCAGATTTGGGTATGTGTATTTGTAACCTGAAATTTACCATTAAATACTCTTTTAGTGGGAAGGGTTAAAACAATCAAGAGAATTTAAGCTTTTAGCAAGCTAATAGATCACAAGTATTTGCATTTTAAGACTTTAATTGAAACTTGCAGGCACAGATTCCAGACAGTCTTCTGCTTTTTGACTTTATGTTCCTCTTCTAGCTTGGAAAAGTTTTTTGAAATTTTCCAACTTGCTTATTATTGGCTCCAAAATATCTTCAAGATTTTGTAACATGTCCATCTTCCATCTTTGCTTCAGAACAATCTACAAATGCAGCCACCAAGAAGATTAATGAACGTAAGGAAATGCTCCAGCGCTATAAAGAAGAAAAGGAACTTCGAAAACTGAAAGAGCAGAGAGAGAAAGCAAAAAAGGGTGTGTTTAAAGTTGGGTTATATAGACCACCTGCACCTGGATTTCTTTCACTTGTACCTGAAGATCAAGTGATAGTGAAGCCAAGAGAGAAGGTAGTAAGAGTACTATTAAATATCTAAATGAAGTATATGTAGCATACTATATTAAAATTGCTATTTGTATACAAAATTATGTGTACGTTATGCCAAATAAACAGCTTATTTTGTGAATATTTTATAAATACTTATTTTAGGATAAGGAACAATGAGGGAGTAATTTGGCTCCTTTTTTTAAAACAAAGCTGGAAATAGTACTAGTGATATATTGATTTTTGTACTTATGCCTATCTTCTCAGTTCAAAAACTGGAATGATTAATCCACAAGTGAAACAGCTAAGTTATAGGAACAAGTTACTAGTTCTAAAATTTAGTCCACTTGACTTCGAAAGTTTTTCAAATTACACACTTGACCCATTTTGCATGGGCATGTTGCTTTTCACACTTAAGCTTCTTGCCCACTCTTAACAGTGATGGGGGGCAGGAAAGGAGTATGTTAACTCTTGTTTCCTTGGGGATGTTTCCAGGCAGCTCCTGCTTTCTCCGGGAGGATTACTCGATCAAAGGCCAAGAACCAGGAAGAAAAAACTGTGATACCAACTGCATCTAAGCACTCTACGGTTTGTTTTTATATAAACTTCAGCAAATAAATTTAGAGAAAAGGATGCAATTATCCTTCAGACCATAACTCAGGGTTGTACGCTTGCAAGTTGAGTGCTGTCTCTAAGGAGTTTTTCCTGGTGAGAAAGACAAATTAGATCAGAAAAGTTTTCAGCGAGCTGGTAAACAGCATTGTACTGAACTGAACTACAGAGAGTTTGATTAGGTCAGTACAAACAGAGAAAAGTGCACAGATCTTCTGGATCAGTTTTTCAATACAAAATATTGTGGTCAGCAAGGACTGCAAATGTCTGTAGAGGTAGTAGTGGGACTGAAGTTACATACTTTGGTTTTGGCTTGGAGAACCAGTGCATCTCCCTTGAATGCAGAAAAACTGTCATGAATACAGATTATAAAGACTCAGTTCATTCTTCACTCAAGCTGGCATATTATTACTGTGAATCTTGGCAGTCCTTTCTGCTGTTACTTGTACAAAAAAGTAGGTTTTGTTGAGGAATTTCACCAACAGTATTCTTAAAAAAAAATATATATTATATATATTTTGAATCTAGCAATCTTGTCTTATAAAATTTGAATGCATTTGAAGGATTTCCAGTCATAACTTTGCAAAGGGACAATTTTTCTGAAAACTGATTTTTAAAACATGAAATGTGTATAAGGTGCGGCATTAACTGGCACCTAGCTTCATAGTAAATTGAAACTATTTCTTAAATAATTTTCTTCATTCTTTTCTGGCAAATTCTTGATTAGTTCAATAATGCATGTTAACACATGTCTAAACCGAGCTATTTTAGTTATCCTTAATTTCTCTTTACTTTTTAAAGCCCTTTGTGCCAAATTATTTGAGCGTTTGTTTTACTGGAGCCTATGATAGAAAGATGAGAAACATTAGGTTGCTTAATTTCTGGAAATCTGGTACTTCACAAAAAATAATCTTCTCTCGTAGGTCTGTGCCAACGGGCATAGTGTGCGCCCTACACAATCAGGACGTAAACAGATAAGTACAGACAAAGCAGCTGAAAAAGAGAAAGGTATGAAAGTAGTATGATCCCTACATCTGAATCTGAAATGATGCTGCTGTTTTGTTTGGTTTTTTTTTTCCTGAGTTAGTAGTTGTTCCTGGCCTCCCTCCTATAATGTCACATCTTTGGGAGAGATCTGTGGCACATTTTTGGGTAGGAAACAAGGAGAAGTTTTTAGGACAGCTGTTCCTACCAACTATGACAAGCAGCTGGCAGATTATTAAGCGTGTGGCTCTAGGTATCGCATGTACTTGTTGCCTCTGTGGGCTGGGGGGAATGGAATGCAGGATACTAGCTGTCCTGGTTACTGATTATTCACCCTAGGACAGGGAAAAGAAAAAGGTCAGTAGGCAGAATTGCATGACTGCTAGCTGCTGTAGCATCTGGAGTTGTGCAGAGCTTTGTTTGTCTCTGAGAATATCACATGTAGTAGCTTCTGCTATTACAGAAGAGCAAGCAACTTCACCTGGGAAGATGAAGAATAACTGACATAAGTAAAATATGAATTTTCCGTGGTATTGTGGGTAGCCTGAAAAATAGCTGATTGAATGAGCTGTAAATATTTTCAGCGAAGTCTTTCTTCTGTCTATATAGCAGATAATCTGTTGTCTGTGGTCTCTAAATGAAACTGCTTTTGTAACTCAGCATTGAAAAAGGTTTGGAAAAGGATAGCGTACTGGTAAAGCACATATGTCATCGTTTAAACCCAGCCAGCAAATAAGCACCAGGCAGCTGCTCACTCGCTTCCCCCCAGCCAGTGGGATGGGGGAGAGAATTGGAGTGGGGGGGAGTTACAACTCGTGGGTTGAGATAAGAACAGTTTAATAGAACAGAAATTAAGAAAATAATAAGGATAATAATAACAATAATAAAATGACAACAACAATAATAATAAAAGGATTGGAATATACAAAACAAGTGATGCACAGTGCAGTTGCTCACCACTCACTGACTGATGCCCAGTCAGTTCCCGAGCAGTGACCCCCCAGGCCAACGGCCCCCAGTTTATATACTGGGCATGATGTCACACGGTATGGAATACCCCTTTGGCCAGTTTGGGTCAGCTGTCCTGGCTGTGTCCCCTCCCAACTCCTTGTGCC
>JAVJGG010000040.1:18247515-18266197 GCA_035590195.1 Aviceda cuculoides
GGCCAGTTTGGGTCAGCTGTCCTGGCTGTGTCCCCTCCCAACTTCTTGTGTCCCTCCAGCCTTCTTGCTGGCTGGGCTGGGAAAAAATCCTTGACTTGTTGCTAAAGCAGTGTTTAGACTAACTGAAAACATCAGTGTGTTATCAACATTCTTCACGTGCTGAACCTAAAACATAACACTGTACCACCTACTAGAAAGAAAATTAACTCTATCCCAGCTGAAACCAGGACAGCACATAATGTTGGAGACAGGAGCCCAAACTTCTGATGCACACTAGTGCAACCGAGTAAAAGTGCGATTGTCTTTTTCAATAAAAGACAAGTACAGTCTTACGTTTTCATATTTTACAACAGCCCCTTCTGTACCTGTCACTTTCTATGTGACAATTACATACATTTGTTAAGAAAATAACAATAAAAACCATCCCATGCCACCTTTACAGCAGTAGAATACTTTTGATTAGAAATTTTTCTTGATAGCACAGTGATGTCCATGCCTTAAGTAGATAAGGCTAAACCATGTGGAATATTGATGTTAATGCAAGCTTTTCAGTAATTCAGAGTGAAATGACTTTCACATCACTAATTTAATTAAATCAGAAAGCAGCAGACCTTTATTGAAATAAATTTCTGTGTTGCCTTCAGTGAATACTGAAAAAATCTATTACCAGTGTTTGATATAACAATTATAACATTTAATTTTTGAAAAATTGTCATCCACTAGACTTGTTTGTTCCTTTTGTGCTGAATCAAGAATAAGCATTATATGTATTTAAACACTAGTATAAAAATGTTAGGGTAGGGAATGTTTGGATAAATCAAATGTTGTAGTTATTTATCTAGTAATTTTTTTCCCAACTTGTCATTCTAGCTTCCACAGAACTGCAGCTTGATATTAAAACCACAAATAGCATTAATAGTAAACAAGTGGGGCTACTAGATTTCAGACAGATGTGGAAAGGAAGGATAAGAAATAATCCTTTATTTCTTGCAGGAGAATGCTGTCATTTTTGAAGGATATTAGAAACAGTAGTAAAATACAAAGATGAAAATTATAAAGATGGGTAATACAGTGCATGAACTTGTCATATTTTATAAGATATTTCAGGGGCAATTAGTCTTAAGAATACTTTGTTAGATTACATTAAATTCAGACCTTAGAATACTTTCATATAATGACCAGGGCATCACTTTGTCACACAGGTGGTTTGCTTAAGCTTCCAGCTGTGCAAATAACCATGGCAAGTTATTACTCTAGAAGGTTTGATCTGTAAAATGGGGATGATGTTGACTCTGATTGCAGGGAACATTGAGAAGGGTTCCTTAAGCTTTGTACATGGCATCCAGCACGCTGGTACCTTGATGGTCCTGGAGGTACTGCTGTACAACAAAGACATCTTCAATCAAGATCCTTCAGAGCGTTGCCTTGGTGCCAAGGCTTAGCTGTGCTCTCCATGTTTAGCCCTGCTTGCACTGAACTGACAAAAAAAACCCCAACCTTGTTGATTCTGGCGAACTAACGCAACTGATAATTGCTAGTGCACTTTTCTGATTTCTACGAAACGTAAACTTTCACTCATATTACTCGAGTGCAGCTCCTTATTAAGCGTGAAATCTCTGGAATTAATGTTTCTTACAGTGTTGCAGACCGCAGTCCAGACAGCCCCAAATGTGAGAATCACCAGAGCAGCCGCCTCTGCAGCTAGGCAGATGCTGAAAACAACCGCTGCTGCTGCTGCTACTGGTAAGTGAGGCAGCAGATCTAGTCCTGCTCGTGTAGCTCAAGGCTGGTAAGTAAGTATTTGGAATAGTGTGCTGTAAAGAGATACCATCTAGTACTGGATAAGTGAGCACTGGAAACAACATAAGTACGTTTATATGTTGCTGTTAGACTCATTGTCAAATGATACGCTAAGACAGCTCTGTTGTCTTTAGGATCTTGCTCCTATCTCAGGCACTCTGTGTTGTAGAGATAGGTGTCAGCTTGTTCTGAACTGTCTTAGCACACTACATTCTGCTGTGTAACTATCTCCTTTGAATAGACAGACTGTATATAAATCATGCCAAATTGTCATGTAAGAAAAGGACCAAATACTGTATGTATCACTTAGACTTTCATCTGGAACTGTATTGCAATATTTAAATCAAGATGTTGAAACCAACATTGGACAGTTTCCCATAAAATCCATCAGTGTGGAGGATCAATATCATATGGTAATTATAAACTGAAAGAACCAAACCAGAACTGGTAAAAATTTGCCAGTTTGGTGCATCACTGTTAAGGGACATATGATATTAAGTCAGTGATTGGGAGCAGATACCTCTGGAAGAGATAAGAGCCTGTGTTCTTCAGGTCAGGAATTTCTCTTTGTCCATGTTTGCCTTTTTACCAGAATAGAGGAACATAATGGTTACTGAAGGGGAAATTTTTAGTATATATTCTTGTTCTCAGGATATTCTCTAAAATGTTTTGCGGTGTCCCTTGTATTATGACACGAGTTAACCCCTAGGCTGAAAGCACAGCTTTGATAGTATCAGTTTCAATTCACCAACAGAAACCCTATGCCATATAGAAATTAAAAATCTGAACTCAAATTGGCTTGACACTATCTCTTCAGCCTTTAAAGAAATAAGGTGACTTTTATTTTTAGTATATGACAATGTCGAAAGACTAACAACTTAATGGATCTGTTTTCCTTTCTAGATGATACATCTCTTAATAGGCTGTTAAATCCTAGGCCAGGTTTTCTTTTGAATGAACTTTTGCAATTAGGTGTCTGCCCTCTAGCCACCTCCCACTCAAGAAACAAAACACTCCCTGTCTTTAGTCTCTGGACTTTCATGGCAGTCTTTTGGTGAAAGGTTATCTTAATCAGATGCCTTTTTGACCTTTGGGAATTTCTCTCATTCTAGGTAGCCAGTCACAGAGAAAGACAGCAAATGTAGGAAAGCAGAAGAAAGCAGTCAAACCTGACATCACGGAGGTAGGACATTTAATATTTGAAATGGAAAACCAGTAAAACTGATTTAAGAGCCAATAACAGTGTAATTGTAGCTCAAATATACTTGTGCTCAAATATAGAAGTAATAAGTTCAATAATAAGCTAGATTTTGGGAAGAAGCTGTATTTATGTTGTCATATTTACAAAATTAAGATCAAATTTAGTGCTTATATGGATGATGATCACTAATCAAGATCTGGACAATGATTTAAATTAGAAAAATTCTTACATGACATATCTCATGTCTGATGTTTTAACTAGTAAAAAAAAAAGAAGGCCTGCTTTGCTGGTTTTATTTAGCATTTGTAAATTTTGTGCAGTTCATTACTTTTTGAAACATACTCTGAATGTATCCTTTTTCTGCTCAGGTAATGATATGAGACTCTAGAACTTAAGAAATAAATGCATTTTTAGGTTTTGAACCACCAAAAAATAAAGCTGGAAATGTTATTCTCTGCAAAATAGACATGATTTATCATAATTAAAGGCAGTCATTGTGGTCTTTAGTGTTACTGCTATAACAAAACTTTTCTGCCTCTACAGAGAGACAGCAGTATATGAACTCATCGTAGCCCTCCAGCCCACGTCCTCAAACAATTTGCGTATGCATTCGTGCACTGACGGTCCTGTGCGAGATTTTTCTCCTTTGCACTCCACTATTCCCTCTCACCCCGTGTCTCCCTCATGCCTCCCACCTCCATTCCTGTTTCCATAACTGCAGCTGTGCTCTAGTATTGTCTTGAAACTGGTTTAATCACGCACGAACGCTGACAGGAGGTAAGAGGCACTTATATCTTCACTTAGATAAGTGCCTCTTCATAGGCAGGAGTCGCTTTGTGCTGCCAGTTGGGAAAGTCTTGCTGTAATCTCAGTCATCTTGTTACAGGAAGTGTGTTAAAAGTTGAATTCAAGGCTTACATTCTAAGCAGGGCTGTCTAAAGTATATAAAGACTTTCAGTGGACTGAAGATGCATATTTTCTTGAAAAACAATCTAAGCTCTTTTGGCGGGTTTGAGCTAAGAATATCTCAATATAGGTATCTCAGAAATGTGTTCTGTATGACTATCTGGTCACTCATCTCATAGGAATGTGGATTCAACTTATTGATTAACTTTTTCTCCTCTTTAAATGACATTTTGTGGTCCTAACTGCACTTGCCTTGGGCTGCATTCCTCAGCTATCAGCTTATTTTAGCTCATTCTTTGGTCTTTGAATTGGAGTATGTGTATAAACTCTGATTATTCAACAGGCCTAGTTGGATTTGGAGCCAGTAATTCTGTTCTTGCGGAGCTTATCACCTTAAATAAAGGATTTTTTTTTTTTTTTCCCTATCAGTGGGAGCAAGCATTTGCTGATTTTTTTTTTTTTTTTTTTTTTTTTTTTAGTTACTGTCTTGGTAGGTGAGATGTTCTGCTGCTTTAGCCCCTTCAGTGGATTGTTGCATTCCTCATAGGGAAGTGCTACCCCTGTTGCTAGAATGATTTGCGGGTGTCAAAACCACTTGGGCCTATTGGTAAATCATGACTTCTGTAGATGTATGCTACTGTACAAAGCAACTTACCTGAAACTGTTCCCTTCCCGATGTCTTTCAGACAGCCATGTTATGATTCAGCCCATGCCCATAGTAAACACTTAATTGATTTGATAATGTAGCGTTTGCTTTGTCTGTTTGTGCTGTTTTAGGTAACTCCTCCTAAACGTGAAGTGGATAAAAATGCTCAACTGGATCCAGCAATTAAAGGTTCTGCAGCTGATTCTAAACATTCAGTGTCAGTAGAACTTCAACAGGAACAAACCTCAGTGGAAAACAAAACCAATTCTGCTCCAGGGAGACCCAGGACGCGCTCTTTTGCACCTCAAAACTTTGTGTTTCAGCCATTAAATGGATTAGCGACCTACAAAGTTACACCCATGACTCCTTCTAGGGCAAATGCATTTTTGACACCTAATGCCTGCTGGGATTTTTCCAAATCGCCAGTGTAAGATTCTTTCTTCTAATGGCCTAAAATGCAAGTGAACTTCTCTGTGATGACACAGACATCTTTCTATACAGAGATTCCCTGTGTAACAAACTGTTGTGATGTTGAAACACCTGATCATTGTGGTTGCTATCATTGCTTAAGTGTGGACTTAATACAACAGCAAAGAAAGTGATATAATCCGTAATTCTGACCATGCTTTAGCAGCAGAGCAGCTCTGTATATCGGAGGACTGTGCTGTGTATCTCTCTGCACAGATTTATTCATTTTAATAGGATTTGCTTGAGTTCTCTAGGGTTGTGTGTAGGATTGCCTTCTAAATTGTGCATTTCTGTGTATTTGGCCATATTTGATGTCAGTTCCTCAATGTGTCTTAACTCTAAATGTACTTTTTGTTTGTTTCCAGTAATATAATTGAAAAATCCAGCGAAACTAAGGCACAGGAGCCTGATTTAAAAAGTCAAGTTTCACCTGCTGGTAAAGGCATTCAAGAACAGCAAACCACTACAAGTCTGAAAGAAAAAAAAGGTAGGAAGTTCACATTTAGTTTATTGTTCTAACGTTTTTAGTTTTCAGTGGATTCCGAACACATGCCTTTTCTATTTTTCAGCAAGTGAATCAGATGAGAAAACTTCGATTCAAAGGTCAAATGAAACAATTCCTGTCTCTACAGATATAACAGCACTTGAAACAAAGTCAGATGATATAAGAGAGCAAGGGCATGACGTGCCCTATTTCAGGTTTGTGTTCATTTGTTTCATTTCCCTGTTGTCCGTTCAGAGGCCCCTTGCCTGAGTAACGAGACATCTTGTAAAGATTAGCTTATGGTGGTTGGTATCTGTCAGCAGTGACCTGAGTAGGCTCACATTCCTATCTTCTCTTTTGTATTGTTCGTGCTAGTAAAGAATATAAAATTCTGGAGAACTTGTCCTAAGGAGCACCAGCTTGAAAGCAGTAGAAAAGAAATTGCATCGCAGCCAGTCAGCAAACTAAAACGATCTAATGGCTTCTGCTCAAAGACAGTGTAGCTTCTCTGGAAGCAAAGGGATAGTAACCATTAACAGTCACAAGTAGTGACAGCAGTTAAAAAATTCTCCAAAACCTTATTTTTTCACTATCCCTTTATTTTTAGAAACATTCTTCAGTCTGAGACAGAGAGGCTGATGTCTCAGTGTCTCCAGTGGGATGGAAAATTTGAGTTGGATATTCCAGAGGACGGTAAGACTAAACTGTAATAGGCACTAGAAGAGTTGTTACGTTAAATGGTGGGGACAGGGGGAAGTACATGTATCCGAATATATTTGCAAAATAGCACTGTCTACAGCATTTAGTAAAAGTTGTCTTAGATAAAGTTTAGAGTTGTATCGGCCTCAAAACAAAAAGGCATGCTTTATCTCCCAGTACTAAAACTTAAGTGTAGTACTTGACGCAACAGTGGTTGACACTAAAGTGAACAAAGTGCATATCGAAATAGTTTTTCTCTTGTCAGTTTTAAGTGTATTTAAATATATGAACTTTAACCAAGCTGATTTTTTAAAATAAAAGTAGGTTTTAATGTAGAATAAGTGTTCCTATCTGGGGAAAATGAAGGTGGCTCATCAATGCTTATCTTAAAGATTTAAAGAGATAGTAAAATTTTTTTTGAAAGAAGCAAGTTTAGAGCAGTTCAATGGATAGATATGCTCTGTCTGAATTGTATTGCAGGTCTGCAATAGATGAACATAGTTCAAACAATAAACAAATTCCAGACTTTTCAAATACTTATTTAAATCAGTTGTGAAATGATGGATTATTCCAAGATGTACTGTCTTTATTGTTTTCTTGTTGCTATCAGCTAAAGATCTTATTCGCACCACAATTGGTCAGACAAGACTGCTCATAGCAGAAAGGTTTAAACAGTTTGAAGGACTGGTGGATAATTGTGAATTTAAACGAGGTGAAAAAGAAACAACATGTACAGACTTAGATGGATTTTGGGATATGGTTAATTTTCAGGTATGTACTTGCATGTTAACCTCCTAGAGTAAAGTTGATGGGGTTATTTACAAACAATGGATTGAAACTGTATTTTTGGTTTTTGAATATTCAGATTTTGATTTTTTTCTTTTCTTAATGCAAAAAATGCAGGTCCTTGTTTAACACTTTCTGATAGTGAATAGTACCAATTGGTATACTATGATTTATAATTCATGGACCAGTTCATCTGTTGTGTCTTCTTGTGGGCCATGTATCTTGTTTTTCTCTGGAATGAAGGTGTGTAGCCAAATCTTATTCTGGTTTGGAGTGAGGATGCAGTCACAATGTCTACCTGGACCAAAAGCTAGGAGCTTTTGGAAAATTCCTGGAGCTCACCTGAAAAGTAGGCTTCTGTGCTTCAGTATGAGAATAATGCAGAAACTACAATAACCTTATTTAGGAGTGAGCTTAGGTGGTAGAAAACATTCATCTCTCTTGCTCTGTTGTTGCTTCCCTTAGTTTCAGAATGAAACATAATATTCTAAATTATCAAAAGGGCTCTCAACAGTATTTGTAAGTCAGGATTCAGCAAAGGAACTTGTAACTAGTTAAATTAAATGCAAAAATGGATTTATTGTTAAGGTCCTAATCATAGGTCTTGAAAACCATCCAGAAAGTGTAAGGGTTTGATCTGCTGCTTCAGAGATGTTTGAGGGGAACTTTGCTAGAACCAGTAACTTGAAAAACAGCATTTTACCTATGCTTACTATGTATCTGGGAGCAGCTCGAGTTTCTCCTGAGCCTCCTCACCTTTTCCCGTAGATTAACTTTGGAGTAACAGAATTGCTAGCTCTCTCCCTTTTTGCATTCTTTTTTTTGTTTGTTTGTGTCTTCTGAGTTTCAGGGAGGACGTCAAGGGCTTGTCGTTTCAGTGACTGGTCTGCCGACATAAACAAGCCTTGTACGGCCTTTCTAGCACACGAGGCAAGCGTCTCCGTGACAAAGCCTAAGGAGAACAGGGCGGTCGCGTTGAGTATCAGTCAGGGAGGAGGTGATGCCGCAGAGCTAGTTTGTCACGAACAAGCACAGATTGCATCAGGAAGATGTTCAGGCCAGCAGTTTAAAAGAGCTAACAAGCTTACATGGCGTGTTTCCTACATAATGGAAGACTCGTGCTTTGTTTGGATAAAGGCTATTATGCAATGTGTTCTTTTGCATTCCTTAAATGCAACCATTGTCAAAGTGCTTAAGTTCAGTAGGAGGACAGGTTGTAAACCAGCTCCTTCATTTTAGATGTTAGATCTTACTGAACAATTCTATACTTCCCCCACTAACCTTTAAACTACAGAAATGAGACCAGTCTTGTCATCTAATCTGAAGTTTGCGTATGTTAGTGTAACCTTCATGTCAACTGTATGAGAACATTTAATACTTTATTATAATGGGTTGGTGGTTTAATTTGCTTCTCTCTTTAAAGCAGAAGTACTTAAATGCATAACTGTGCTTAAATTTATTATTTGGTTTTATGGAACACTATTCTATTGCGAATCTGATAATCTTGAAAATTAAACCTGGACTTTTCTGGGCTTTCCAATAGATCGAAGATGTGAATAAAAAATTTGATAATCTGAAGAAGCTTCAAGACAATGAGTGGCAACCACTTCATGTCCCAAGCAAAGTAATTGTCAAGGTACGAATAGCCCCTAAAGCATGTCTCCTAAAGCATGAAGATGCAACTGTGTTATCTAAAATAATTAGTAAGCTGCTATTGCAGTAATGAATACTCTTCTTAAATGGAAGTTCCTTCTAAAGCCCTACTCATCTGGCTTCTTTAGATGTTAATGTTTAAAAATTCAGTGAAATTCATCTCAAGATGCACCCTTCTCCCTTGCATCTCCCAAGTGCACTTGTATCAGTTGGTGTTTGTAATACTAGTTGCCCCTTTTGACTGGGAAGATTAGAACTAAGAATTAATGCCTCTTTAGGAGTCATTGGACTCTTTGCTAGTAAGACAAATCTATTAAATTTAGAATAGAAATTTACCCTTCAGATGTAGAACACTTTATCTGGGCCACTGGTGTTGGCATGGACTTAACTGAAAAGGAAACCACACAGGAATTTGGCAGTGACTGCCGGTTTTGAGCAGTGAGTGCTAAATTGTAATGGTGTCCCATTAAGACAGCACCATGGGTACCATTAAACTACTAGTTCTCTAAACACAAATGGATCTGACACTATCCAAAGTAAGTTATTGCTTATTGCAAAATAAGCTTTAATGTAAGCTATTTTATCTGCTCTTTGGTTTGGAATACATAATTGCTTGTAATGGCTGAACATCAAGTCATATCCACGTTGCCTGAACTCCATCCAGTTCCTTGAGACTGCTCAACTAATCATAAAAACGATATGAAGGTTGATAAGAAACTCCAGGCACAGGAGACTGGAGGGAATGTAGTCTGCGTGAGCTGCCCATAAATGTCAGAACCCTACAGACTGTACAAGATGCACAACTTCCTTTGGAAAAATTGAGTGCCAGGAGAGACTTCACTGGTTTGACTGGTGTCTGCCCTGCAGTCACTTTCTCTCCTTGCCACTAGGAGTCCCTGTATCCCACTGCGATCAAAAATGTTAACTGGAGTTGTTAAAAAAACAGTTGTACTGAGTATTTCTGAACCTCAGACTCAATAAGAAAAATCCTTAATATGGTCATCAGAAACTAACCTTCATAGCTGAATGGCAGTCCAAGACGTTCTGGAGATGGAGACCTTGTCTCCAGCATGTCTCTTGCCTGTTGCCATCTCTGTGTGGCCAGCAGCTACGTGAATGTCCATGTGCAATTGCTTCTGTCCATGTGCAATTGCTTCTGTCCATGTGCAATTGCTTCTGTCCAAAGCTTCCAGATGCGACCTAGGCTTTCTTACCATTTCAGAAGAAGACCATTCCAAATGGAGTGTCTAAACCAAAGCTGGGAGCAGCTGCAAGAACTGCTGCCCAAAACCGGCTTGCTGCTATAAAAGCAGCTATGAGGGATAAAATGAAGCATGATGGAGCTGTTGATCATACACATCAGGAGAATCTACCAGAAGTAGAAAAAGTGGTTTTTGAAGCAGGATTTTTCAGAATTGAAAGCCCTGTGAAAACCTTTCCAGGTGGGTGAAACTTAATTATGATTTCTGTGACCTGAAAGCACTGAAGAGAGTTTAACCAATCTCATTGGGAAGAGGAATTATGCTGTTTATACTGGATACAACTCCAGTACAGGACACAATTAATACTTCAACTAGTGGTTAATTACGTCAGGGATCCAAAGTAAACTGTTCTACTTGAATGTACTGATTTGAGTGATTATGGCAACATGAAATCTCTGCATAGACTGAAAGGTAAAAGCAGCTGGTTCATGTTTTTTCAGCGTGTATTTAACGATGAAGTTTTAATCTGAGTGTTCCCAGAACCTGTTCATCAAAGTCAATGCAGGCTAATGTTCTCTATTTGTAATACAAGAATTCGATTTTTTTTTTTTTAAACTAAATCTCTTGCAGTGCTGTCTTCAAAGCTGCAAATAAATTGTAGCCATAATCTGTATTCATGTTCGACAAGACTGTAACATATTCCAGTCTGTTATAAAACCTGTTTAGTAGGTTTTTTGGAGCAGATGCTCAAAATAAACTTTCTTTTCAGTATCTATCTTATTGATACTATGTGAAGCCAGTATTTTTGGTAATCCTTGATTCTTCAGGAGTCATTTTGCTTCTGTCCCATTTCTAGTTCAGAAGTTGGCTTGGAATTTCACAGTTTATTTTTTGTGTGCGTCTTTTTCCCCATCACAAGACTAGCAATTTTTTCGTATGCCTCTTTTTAGTAGAGGCGACATTGTGAAAAGCTTGGAGCAGCACTGGGTTTAAGAAAACTCTACCAGAGGATCTGTTATAAGAATCAATTCTGAATCTGTGTCTTTTTAATTCTATTTAAATTATCTAATGTGAAAGATGGAAATTGATGACAGCTTTCACCAGATGGACTTTTTAATAAGAACAGCAAGTCTCCTTATCTTAGGTTCTTTGTGAAGGGATAGTTGTTACTAAATTGCTTAGCTGGTGTTAAGGTGGGTTTGTAACTTATTGACCTACTCTTGTCACCTTTTTTCAATTTCTCCTTGCAGTGTATATAAGGTTTCAATATAATATTTGCGTAAGACAATTCAGCGAGCAGAAAAAAATAGTGTTCCTAGCTAGAATCCAAACAAACAGTTAATTTCATCTTCTGGAAACTGCTGTAGTGATGAAACATTAAACACACTTTTTCAGGCTTCTTTTCAAAGACACCTCGCAGATCTTCCCATCGGAGTTCTGAAGAACTGGCAACTCCAAGATCACCCAGTAGAGCTTTGCTTCAGAGCATTCCTTCTGTTCTTGGTAACCCTGAGGATATAACTACAAAACAACCACCACCAGTGCTCAAAGGCTTCCACCCAGCACAAAATTTGAAAGTGCACGAACTTCCTGCTGGAAAAACTTCCCCACTGGAAAAACTCCCTGGTGGCGTTCTTGAACAAAGGTAGACAAGTTAAGGCAGCTTTAATTAACTTTGGACAAATAATTTTATAGTTTTAACAGAAAGAATTAATACCCATTGGATGTTACCTTTCAATTTGGCAGTGATAAAGGTTGCAAAGTCCTTGTCTTTTCCTTCCCTCAAGCAAATATGAAGAGCTTTGTCCAAATGCAATTTCACTGCTGGGGTGGAAGTTTATTTTTTGCCCAGAAAATTTGATATAGCTGACCAGTGCCAAACCAGCAAGCATAATTACAGAGCAAATTGTAAGATCAGTTAGGTAAGTCAAAAGATGACTGAAGATGATTGATGAAGATGATTGATAAGAATGAAAACATTTTGGTTGCTCTTTCAGCATGTCCATAGTTGCAGAAGATCACTGTCCTGTTGCTGGCACAGCAGAGGGAACTAAGGTAAGTCATGCATAGTTCAGATAAGTGGCTTAAATATTTTATTATTTTTAGGAAAAAAAAAAAAAAGTTTTTTTTTATTAGCCCCAGACACTTGGATTTCTGATCAAATCCTCATGAAGGTATCTTCTGTATTTCTCGGGCTTGTGCTTTTTCCTTCTCAGAGTGGACATAGATAGTAAGTGCTGCAGTTTGGGGACCTTGTCTAGCTCTTTGGGAGCTATCGTTTGTTGGCTGCTGTATGGTGACACTTGTTGCTTGGGCAAGCAGTGTTCCTTAAAGTCCACTACCTGTTTTCAGGTGTGATTTTTTTTTTTTTTTTTTTTTTAAATGCTTTTGCATTTGGGGACCATGACTAAAGGCAACAGTAGTATTTAGCTCTGTGGGTCCTCCTGCTGCCATAGCAGAACACTGGGCTGTTACACTGTTTAAAGGTATAGCAAGAGCAGCCTTACTAATGCAAGTATCAGAGTTCAGAAATCCATGCCCTGAAATGTCTGAAGACTTGGTGACTTGCCTATGTTTGAGTAGCCTAAAAAAACAGGAATATGGCCTCCATAGTTTAGATGATACTGTTATTTGTTACTGCTTGGATCTGTTCATGATTACAGCAGTTGTTACCCTCCTGTATATATAATATATACTTAAAAAACCCAAGCAAACAACACAAAACTTGGTTACTAATTTGTTCTTAGGCCTTTTACTTCATCCTTTCCCTGTGAAGTGAGAAATTGCTTCTTGGTGATGTCGCTCTTGGGGGGAAAACTGTAGTAATCTTTAACTTTCAGTATTGCTGGTAGGTTTTTCTTGAGGTAAAGTCTCATGAGAGAACATCCTCAGAATGTTTTTGGCAGTTGGAGGTCAAAATCTTCTTTCATGTGGAAGAACTTCCTTTATACTCTTTAAGAGATTATCAAGTTCATGGGAACAAATAGTTCATGTGAAATGGATCACAGTGTTAAGCTGGGAGCCTTGCCCTGACTGTGCTTTGTACAGTGTCTGGAGTTAAAACCCAGTCTCTCCTGAATTGTCCTTAAAAAGTGCAGATTAGATGTGTGGACTTGGTTTGACATAACAGGGACATGCTGGTTTCTGTAAACGCGCTTCCCTTGAATGTCCTGGGCTGTCTTTTCACCTTTGTGCTTTCAGCATCAAAAGCTGACAAACTTCCTTTTATTGCAGACAAGACAGAAAATAAGAAAGCTTCCTAGTGTCATAGGTGCTACCTCTTGTCCGCCTGATTTCACTGATGCTTTCCTTTCAGCTCCCTGGGAAGAAATATAGCTACTGCAGACTTCTTAGCCTCTTAGAGGGTGAGGAACAGTTAAAATTCCTCTTTCAGGTGCTGGAAAATTCTAGCGGTGAATTAAAAGTAATGGATGACATGGAAGAGATGGAACTATCTGCTGCAGAACAACAAGGACAAGATATTGTCATGTGCAGTCCGGAGAAGGAGACCTGCAGAGAGACTAACTCTGCTCAGTCTGGAGAACCAAAACCACATCAAACAGGTGTATATCTTAAAGCTGCTTTGTATAGTTTGTGTGCCATTGCTGGGGCCTTGGGATTATTCTAAAGTTTTGTGATAGTCTAAATATTACTCTTTGAAATCACCATCATTGTAGCTTGCTTAATCTATGTATGCTGTTAGCAAACCCTCCTTTAGCTAGTATGACTCGCACTTGCGTTGCACACGAGCAAACAGTGCCCCTCAGTTTTTTGTGTATAGTTTCCATGTGATATGTGAAGGAGAAAGCTAATATAAAAAGCTTGAAGTAGATGTTAATACAGGCCATTTATGGTTTGGTTTGGGTTTGGGGCGGGGGGGGGTGTCAGTAAATGCAGAAAATAATACTGTTTTTTCAGCCTTGGCAGCATCAGACTAATGTTAAAAAAATGAAATATTATTTTTCAGATGCTTCATGTAGTGATTTGACTTTCATTGGCACAAGTCCTTTTGATATGGTAAGTTGACCTTCAGGTTTATTTGACTAAGACAATCTGTATGTTACAGTACTGTTAGCCTTTCCTACGGAATCAGTTACAGCACGAAGTAAATTAAACTCTGTAAGATGTTGTCAAGCTAATTCATATAGCTTACTCTAAATACAAGCCATGATTCCTGTCTCTCTGCTCAGACTTACACTGTTATTCCTTATCGCACATGGTGAGTGTAGGATGAATCGAGACATTTGTGACAGAAGAATGTCTGATCTTATCACATTTCACATTGATCCTTTAAATTATATTTCTTCTGGATTTATTTCTTTGTAAATATTACTAACATAATGAATGGCCTGGCCTTTTCCTACCACTTTCTTCTTGGAGTTTTCCAGGTCTGTCCTATCCCTTTTTTCTTGTAGCTTTGTCTTTTAGAGCTGGAAGTAAGATTCAACAGGGAAAAGTGGGTGTGCAAAAACTTTCAAATTTTTAGAGGAATTGTTTGTACAGTTTCCTTGGTCTCATGTGAAAAGTCCTCTTTAAAATACAGATTACTGCTTCAAATGGACCACATTCACTTCTTATTTTATGTTTGGAAGTAAGCTTGCAAAATTTCTCTAAGTAAAGTCATGGTACTTACAGTGGTACCTGATTTTTTGAACTGTGGCTGTTGCTTTGAAACTTAGTACATCTACTGAATTGCTGCAAGTTTCAGCTCTGCCTGAGAGATCTGTGCTTTGCTTATTCTAAAGCTGCAATGTGTCCACAGTGAGGGGCAAGAGAACTGTATGCTTCTCCTGTTCCCTTGTGTCGTGGTTTAACTCCAGCCAGCAACTAAGCGCCACGCAGCCGCTCACTCACTCCCCCCCAGCCAGTGGGATGGGGGAGAGAATTGGGAGGAAAAAGGTAAAACTCATGGGCTGAGATAAGAACAGCTTAACAGAATGGAAAGGAAGAAACTAATAATGATAAAAATGACAATAATAAAAGGTTTGGAATATACAAAGCAAGTGATGCATAGTGCAATTGCTTGCCACTCGCTGACCGATGCCCAGTCAGTTCCCAAGCAGCAATCACCCCAGGCCAACTCCCCCCAGTTTATATACTGGACATGACGTCACATGATATGGAATACCCCTTTGGCCAGTTTGGGTCAGCTGCCCTGGCTGTGTCCCCTCCCAATTTATTGTGCCCCTCCAGCCTTCTTGCTGGCTGGGAATGAGAGGCTGAAAAATCCTTGACTTAGTATGAACACGACTTTGCAACAACTGAAAACATCAGGGTGTTATCACCATTCTTCTCATACTGAACCCAAAACATAACACTGTACCAGCTCCTAGAAAGAAAATTAACTCTACCCCAGCCGACACCAGGACACCTTGTCAAAAGCGTTTTCTGCTTGTCTTTTCCCACAAGGTTTAAGTGGCCTCTGAAGTAGGCAGGTACCTAACATAGATAAGCAGTTGCCTGACTAATTACTGTTTGTCTGGTGTTTCTACAGATGGCATTACAGAAAGGGGAATTTGCTATTAGCTCATTTCGTGTGTCGTTGCAGTGCTGTTTTGCACAGCAGATAACTAACTGTTCCTCGAACACTTACTTCACACTGATTTCTCCCACAGCCAGTGCTGGATGCTGAGCTTCCCTTCACTCCAGTCAGGATCAGAGCCCAGAAGTCTGCAGGAGCTGAAGCCCTCAGTGACCTTATTGTATTTTCTCCCCTTTCTCCCTCTGGGGAGAAATGAAGAGTGACTTGAAATTCAAAATATGTAAATTATATTAACAAAAAAAAAAACTACAGAAGATATCTGGAATACAGTCTGCTACCCTTGAACTGTATTCTGAATGAATGAATACGTGTTGTATTTCGTAGTGGAACTTACTAAAATATTTTGTAATGTTTTATGGTATAGTCATTATGCACTGTAAGTACTGCTGTGGGGCATTTGCTGGTTATGCCTGCTGTATCCAATGATTGCATATTCTAACTACAGTCTGAAGTATTTTTTATTTTTGTGTAATTTCATGTATTTCCTGTCTACTTTAAGTTGTAAAACTGTTCATCTTTAAGCTTTTCTGTCCCGACCTTACTTACCTCATGAATTATTTTTACAAGACACCTACCAGACTAGCCGTACCTGTGCCCTGTTTCTGACGCGAGGGATCTTTTGGGGGTAAGACTCAGCCTGTTGCCTCCCCCAAAGCACTGTTTCATTCTCAGTCGCTGTTGCGAGGCTGCTCTTGCACCCTTAGGCTCTGGTATTCTGTGCATTAACAACTCTGCCTGATCAGCAGCTGTGGCAGGGTTTGGTGCATGTAATTTTTCCTGTGGGAGTCTTCCTGGTGGTTAACAACCACTTGCTTTGTAATAGTAGAAACTATGTCAGAGCAAGGATTTCAGAATCGGACACTATCTTTTCCTGGCAATGTATTAAAATAGGCATTGATTATTATTTCCTTTAAGGACACAGTTATCTATTGAGTAGCTTAAGTCCCTTCAAGCCAAACCATATTCTGTCTTTACTTTTTCATGTGAGAATCTCTTAACCCCTTTCTCTGTACACTTGACATGTTAACCTCAGCCTCTTCTCGCCTCTCATTCCTTATGTGTCCTGTTATCTGGACTGTAATGTATTTATGCATAAGGAGCATGCCAGTTATATATATATCTTATATTTGAGTAGTAGTATTAAAGTACCTCCAGTAACTCCGTTTTTAACAAATACCTGACTGGGCTTCTTCTTGTAATGGTGACCTTAGTGTAATACACACATTCTTCGTTATTATAAAACAATCCCTTGGCAGAAAGCAGTGCCAGTACAGGTGGGGGAGCTGGTCTGATTTAAGTTTTAACCTGAAGCTGTATACTGATTACACCGAAGTAAATAGAGGAAGCTAACAGGACTTGGTGTTACTGTGCTGGAATCAACTTTCATCGTTACCAAACTCCAGTTATATGGATAGTTTTGAACAGATAGCTCTTGATGACGTGCCTGCTCTGTGCAGTCATCAACACTGTGCAATAAATAGCAGTGACAAGGGGTTTCTGGCATCTGACATATACCCTTAAGCTGATGTTAGCAGCGTGCTGGTCTAGGCTACTGCGTCTGCTGGAAATTTCAACACTCTGCTGCTTGTTACTTGGCATCTCCCAAGTACAAATGGAGCAACTGTTACAAAAGAGTATGAGACGTGTCAAAGAGATACTTGAAAACTTCCTTAGTGGTTGTTGCGCTGTTCTTGTTTTGCAGACAAGGCCGGGAGAATGACTCACAGCAAAGGGAACATACTTTTTTTTTTTTTTTTTTTTCTTTTTACCAGCCTGACTCATGAGGTGAATTTGCAAATAACCCTCCCCACCCTTAAAACCGGCCCTGACTCACCCACAAGTGATGAGGGGAGAGAAGCACAAGGCTGGTGACCCATCCCGCGGAGTATGTAACGCCTGTACAAACTGGATCTCCCCTGGGAGGGGCGTGTGTTCAGGCCACAGAATGGGCCTTTGAAATGGGAAGGGGTGACTTTTCTAGCCACGGTCTAGGGGAGAGATTTTTGCCTCCTCCAGCTCTGAACCCCCTCCTGAAATACCTCATTCTAGTCAGGAGCAGAGGCTTATGAGTTCTCTGGGTTTTCCAGTGTTTCCTAGTGGAAAACCTCAGTGAGGCAACGCTTCTGTGAATTATGCACAACCCATTCGCAGCCTGATGGTGCACCTCCTCTTCCCCTGCGGGGAGGGAACTTAAATCCTTCGCTGTGCTCTTTTGATTCCTTTAGTGGAAAAGGAGTGACTGCTCTACCTGGCAGAGCAACTGAGGCTAAAAATACCAAGTTACCGACTGGTGTCTGGTACTTGGAGAAGATGGGGTTGAAGACTGCTGCCCTCGTTCCCAGGACCAGGGGCAGCACGCCACGGGCTGCTTTCCCAAATATTCCTCTCCGTACAAATCAAACGGCTCCTAGTCGTCACCCTTTGTCAAAGAGATTCTCTGTCTCTACAGCAAGAATTCGGATACTTCCACATTTGAACTCCGCTTGCTGGAGGCTGTCGTGTCATTTGAGATCTTAGTGAAAACACATTTTACTTGTGAAAGTATGTTTTATTACCTCAAAATACTCATGTAAGAAGGCACTTCTGTTAAGCCGTATTAAGAGCGCTAACTTTGCATTGAAATTACGCCGCTGTACTTATATCATGGTCGGCATGACGCCGGTGAGGGTGATGTCCCCAGCGATGCAGAGTTTGGTGATCTCGTTCAGCTGCTTCTCACGGAAGCCGTACTGCAGCAAGTGAGCATCGTTGACCGCTACCTTGAAGTGATCCGCCTCGCAAAGGATCTGGAGCTGAAATAAAAAACCCCGAATCGGCCCAAAGGTAACCATCGGATTTGTCGTAGGAAGAAGTTTTAAGCCACGGCCTCGAGCGGGCTGGCACTGGCTAAAGGCTGAGTCCAGCCCGGTGGCATGTGGATGAGCTGGTGCAGCAACTCTCGGCTGCAAAAACACCCGTGACCTTTGCCTTCCCCAAAACCCGGCTCTACTCTTCCTCCTCGGTGTTTTAGCCCACGGTTTCTGTCTCCTCAGGACCATAACGGTGTTTTCAAGAAGCGCTACCCGGCGGTTCGCACAGCGAGAGCTGCCTTCTCACCAAATGGGAACTTATTTTGCAGGAGAAAAAAAAAAGCTCGCGGAGAGAGCTTGGCTGCTAAGGGGGAAAGTGCTTTATAGAAACCTGCCCGACAACTGCTGCAGAACGACAGTGTAATTAAGGAGGATTTAATAATTAATGGGAATAACTGAAGGGGGAGAAGTTATACCCTGGGCACCTGGACCTGCAGGAGGGGGTA
>JAVJGG010000040.1:18269949-18287039 GCA_035590195.1 Aviceda cuculoides
AGATTTGTAACCCAAGTTTTGGAAAAAAAAAAATAACCCAAACCACTATTCCTCTGCCACCGAGCGGTGCCGCCCAGCTCGGAGCCCGGCCGTCGCCCTCTTCTCTGCCGCTGCAGCGGTGTAGCTCTCGGCCACATCTCGCTGGAAATGCTCCAGCGGGTTATTTGCCGCTGTCGCAGGCGTGGGAAGGGGGTTTTCTTCCACCCCCCAGCACCGGGCAGTGCCTCAAAGGTGCATTTCCGACACTATTTGGGGTGCCGAGCTTGACCTCACTCCATTTTTCCCCAGCAGCTCCCTGAGCTCTCCCAGTTCGGCTGCGGGGAACACCCCAGGGCAGACATCTAGAAAGCACCCCGAGTACCTCCTATATTCACGCGAAAGCGGCAAAACTTCTGTTTGGGAAAGAAATCGAAATTTTTTTCCCTTCGGTGCTATTTCTACAGGGATTTTTCTGGGATCTCTCCAGCCTCCCCCGCCCCTGCCCCTCCCTGGACTTTTTGGGATACGGACAGGGTTGCAAAGAGCTTTACAGCCCTTTAATATCCACCAGCCCACAGTTATCCCAAGCAGCCCCTAAAGCCAACGAGCGCTTTCTATACGTTCCGGCTGCTGTTAGGAACCGCACCCGGGGGCAGCGTGTCCCCACTCCCACGGGGACCAGAACGCCCCTAACCCTTTTTTTGCAAGGCAATATGTGCCTTATCCCCCTGCTCCCACTCGAGATTCCCCCCCCCCCCGCGGCGTGGGGACCATTAACCCTTTGCAAGGCAATAGGTGCCCCCCTCCCTCCCCGGTGCTGCTCCCCCCCTGCTCCCACTCGGGACCCCCGTGGGTGGTCGCATCCCCTCACCTGCGGTGCGATGGGTCCCAGTGGCGGTTGCTGGACTGGGATCCCCTGGGGTAACTGGGTGGACTAGAGAAGGGCAGCGGGGACCCCGCCTGCTCAGGGCGGGGTCGGGGCGGGGACCCCGGGGACTCGCCCACGGGGCTCCCGGAGCATGTGTCCCCCCCCCGTGTCCCCTCCCCACGCGGGGAAAGTCACGGGCAGCAGCAGAACAGCTTTGTATTTCCCTTTATTAAGCGGGGACACCGCCAAGGGGCAAAACTATACGGGGCAAAATTCGGGTTTTTTCTCGTGTTTTAAGTCTCAAGTGGGTCTATTTCCACGCCTCCGAGGTTTTCGTTTGCCCCCGAAGCTCGGTAAAACACAAAGCTGCTCTTAAATTGTGAACGTTTGCTGCTTCTTTCCGGAGACTGCCAAGAAAAAATGCCGAAAAAGCCTTAGTCGTCAGCGAGACCGGCAGAGGACGGGCGCTGGAAAGCCGTCAGCGGCAGCTACGTGTTGAGCAAACGCGATTTTACTGCAGGTTGAGAGTGAATCATCTCGGGTTTGTCCAACGGGCTTCCCAGCTGAAAGCGACAGAAGAGAAAAAGGCACTTTTTCCTGCTGAAATCCTGTTCTGCTGCACGGTACTGCTGGGAGAAGGAGGGAAGGGGGGGGGGAGGGAAGGGGAAGGGAAAAAAAGAAGATTTTAGTTGGAAGGGACCTACAGTGATTATCTAGTCCAACTGCCTGACCCCTTCAGGGCTGACCAAAGGTTATTAAGGGACACACACTTTAATTGGCGTCGTTAAGGCAGCGGCTGAACTAAATGGCTTAGCTGACACTGAAAAAAAAAGGCCAAAACCTGTTGCATTTGGTATTAATGAATTTTAGTATTTGGTATTAATGAATTTTAGTGTAACTTCTTCTAGTTCATCTCGACTTCTCTAAAAGATTGGGCTTTAAAAGAGGGCAGCCTCCTCTCTACTGGGGCACCAGCCTGGATTTTAGCATCCTTCAGCTTCGTGTAAGACCTGTCGCAGGGATTCAGACCGAACTTCAGCGGGCAAAAAACGCCGTAGGCTGACGAGAGCTGCCAGGAATGCCCATGGGAATGGGACGCTCCACTGGGGGAAATATTAAACAGGGAGTGCTGCTTCACTTGCACCCAAAGCTCACGGCAGTAAGCGGACACTGCGATATCTCCGGGGATGTTTTAGGGCAAAGGGACCTGCGGAGGAGTTGAGCCAGTGATGGTGAAGGATCCCCGATACGTTGCACGAGCACCTGGAGCTTCCCGAACCTGTAACACACGCAGGAGGAGATCACTGCTGCTCAGAACTCTTCCAGCCCTCGCCCCAGCATCTAAAACAGCCTTTCTGGGCGTACATTTACCAAGAGTCGCACATGCGCGGAGCACATGTTCATAAAGTTGATTAAAGCGACACGCGCTAAGTGGTTTTAAACACATACCAGTGACTTCTGCCTTCCTTAGCTGGATAAGGCTGTATTAACTCGCTAGGGCACCGCTTTTTTCCCTTCCTCCCTAAGACCACCTCAAACGTCTAAGAAATATTTTCATTTTGCTATTTTCAGGATTTCACTCAAAGATTTACCAAAAAGGTTTGCCTGTTTTTTTTCCAGTTCCAATGCCATAAGCTTTGTGCTTCCAGTTACGCAACAGACAACACGATGTTAAAAAAAAAAAAAAAAAAAAGTTTGACCAAAAGTGAAAACACGAATCATAACCTGAAGCCAATTTCTTCGCTCAAACGAACCAAGCAGCAGCGAGGACGAGCGAGCATCCCTTCCACCTTCACGGGGGGGGTGCCGAGAGCTCTTTGCACGCAGAGCTGTGAAACAGCCGCGTTTCGCTTCGCTCCCCCGTCACGAGTCATCCCGTCGTGACTCGGGCGGGCGGCCGCCGAAGGTATCGAGCTTTGCCTCCCGGGATGGAGAAAAGCGAGCCGCTGGGTTTACTGCCGCAGCGCTAAGCAGGCGAGGCAGCGCGGGAGACGTTAAGTCAGAGCGACGGCGTCTCTCGCCCGCAGCGTCGCGACGCCTCGCGACGCACGGCCTTGCGACCCCGGGGCCGGCTGGATAAAAAAATAGTCATTTCTCAAAAGTGGGCATATACTTGGGGTTTTTTTGTGGGTTTTTTTTTTTTTTTTTAGCATGGATAAGTGTTCCGTTTGCTTTAGAGACTCTTAATGTAAAATGTAAACCCTGCTTGGTACCACGTTCAATTTAAAGTCCCGATTTGCAAACCCAAGGGGTGGGAGAGACGAGGGAGCCGGGCAGGCGGCTCGGCCGTCAGATCACACCGTTTCTTCGGGATCTACTCGCTGACGTGCCCTTCGCCGCGGCCAGACGTATTCTCTAAACACAAGTTACTTTCCCCATTTTAAAATGCCCAGCATTTACCTGATAGCATGCAGGAGCCAAGTGATATTTAATGGTCGTCCAGCAATCAGGCTGGAGAGGAGCTAATTAGCTCAATTGCCAACGGGCTCAGGGTCAGTGCCGGACTGGGAGTAACTCACCCACCAGCTCTGGGTTCCCAGGACACTCGGGAACCATCCCGCTATACAGCAAACAGACATTATTAAACCTTTTCCTCCAGCAATAACCTGTCACAGGCTGCAATCGTTGCAAAGTGCCCCCGTCTATTGAGTGCTGTTTCCTGATGGGCTTGCCTGCCATCTCATCACAGCGCTTTACCCTTGGGTTAATTAACTACATACTATGGTCTTTTAAAAGAAGCCATCTAAGCCGAAGAACTGCACAAGACCGAGCAGATGTTAAAAAAAAAATAATGCAGCCCCTCTCCTCCGCAGGGAAAGGGCAGGAGGACGCCGAGTTCGGACGCTTAAGGCTTGAGGGTTGGTTTGTTTCGAAGAACCTTGTAAAAAAAACCAATATAATTTTTGTACATAAAATGCATATATACACACATTAAATATATATATATATGATAATTTGCAATTACGACTCAGAATTATCAAGCCTTAACTTGGTCACAGTAGCCTTTACTCTACACTGACTTTTGTCAGGAGTTCCTGTCTTCTGCACCTTCTACTCTTGTGGACACCGAGGCTCCCAGAGGCAGAAGACCCCCACTCCAACGGGCGATCTGTCTCTATAAAGTTAAACGACTTGAAAGCGGGAATTTCAAACTGCTTATCGGCAATGAATAAACAGAAAGCCGCTTCTCTTTGGTCTTCCCGATGGCAAATCGAGGGGCAGGAAATTAATCTCGAGGGCAAGAACCTCGACGGCACGAGAGATCCACTCCCCTTCACCGAGCGGAACAACGCCCGCCCGGCGTTTGCGATTCGACCCGTCTGGTGGTTTCTGCGGCCCCCCACCCGCACGCGCGGGGGCCGGCGGCGACCGTCACGGCTGCGGATCTGCCGCCGAGGCCGTGCTCGGCCCGGTCCCCAGGTACTAAATTCGACCCCCGCCTCTCCTTCCTCCCCGTGCGCACCCTCCCCGGCTGGGCGACGGGAACCGGGACAACGTCACCTCCCGCCCCGGGCGCAGGAACGAGGTGCCGAGCCCCCGCGCCGCGTCTCCCCGCCGCGGCCCTTCAGTGCCAGCGGCCGAGTCACCTCGATCAAAAAAAAAAAAAAAAAAAAGGACATCGCAGCAAAAGCTGGCAACGGGACTCTCCTCCCTGGCTGGCCAGGCTTCTGCGAGATCTTCCCAGGACTTCCAAAACCGAGCCTCCTGTGGAGAATCGAACAGCCCCGGCCCTCCTCATACAGCCCTTTTTTGGGGGGAGATGGCTCGTTCGAGGGCTTCCCCGGCTGCATTACTCACCCCCCCGCCCCAAACTTCGCCTCGCTTTAGCGCTAGTGAAAAATTCAGCGCAGAGGGAGGTTGAGAACTTCGATAACTCAAGTTTGATGGTCAAGAAAGCAAAAGCGGCCGATAAAGAGCACCGCTGCTCACCTGTACGAGCAAGCCTGGACTTGCTCTCTTTCCTGTAGCAGCTCCCTTTTATTCTCTCTTTACAAAGCACAAAGCAAAACTCCTGCCTTTGCAGCTTCCTTCTCCTAGAAAACAGTACCGGTGCAAAATTGCAGCTCTCCCAGTTCGCTCTTGCTGCGACAGCGCCAGGAGAACGGCAAGTGTGTCCCCCCCCGAGAAAGCTTCACACGGCTTCTAGTGCGGATGCTGCAGATGAGCAAAACCATGCAAAAACCATGAGCAAAACCATGCAAAAAACCATGAGCAAAACCATGCAAAAAACCATGAGCAAAACCATGCTACGGTTTCAAGCTTTTATATTATTAAAGATGAATAAATGAAACTTTGCGCTTGACACGCCGATCTGAGCATTAAGGTGCTTTCCAAGCGTTAAACGAGTCTTGTAGCAATTTACGTCGACAGAGATTTACAAAAGTCCTCAAACCCCACCCCGGTTCAAACTTAATCGTAACAACTACCTCCTCCTCCTCTGCTGCACCAAGCTCTGCTGGCCCTTTTGGAAGGTCCTTCGTCCTGACGTTATTAAATAACTGGATGAGAAATCCCTACAGCGATCCCAAACGCCTGTGCGGATGGGGTGAAAGACCCCCAGGGCTTGTTGCCACCAAAAAGACCAGGTCCCGGTACTTTTCTTGGCCGTGCTCTGTGCTTGCCCAAACACGCTTGCCGACTCATTCGACCTTACAAAAAACCAATCCAGCCTAAAATACCGAAAGGAATAGTGCCGTGATGCAAGAGGGGGTCGAATCGGTTCAAGCCTACCCCCACCAAAGCCGGGGAAGCCCCGGGTGTCTCCGCGGGTGGTAGAAACTGGAGATCCAGGAGGCAGGGAAAGGCTCACACAGTCAGCCTGGTCCCAGGGGCTTCTTGCCTCCAGCTGGCCCAGACACAGCTTTGCCACGGGCACGATGCTGGATAAGGAGAGTAGAAGCCCCGTGCGATACCCCACTGAAAATAAGGGGTTGGAAAGAAAACGTAAAGGCCACGGAAAGACAAGGAGAGTTCAGCCTGATCCAGCAGAAAGGCAGCTGCAGCACCAACCACACTGAAGAGTTTACCCCAAAGGAACTTTATCACAACAGCAATCACAGAATCATTTAGGTTGGAAAAGACCTTTAAGATCATCGAGTCCAACCGCAAAGGGTGGCTTTTACCGTAGCTTGGGAAACCAGAAGAAATGAGCTTTGTAAGAGTCCCTGGCAGGCTAGCAGACTTTCCTTCTTCACTAGATTTTTGCAGAGCACGGAACTGCATTCTCCTATGAAACCTTACACTAAACAGGGCTCAGATTTAAATCCCACATACAGCACGTCTGTGTTCCTCCTGAAGAAATCAAACCTAACGCAGTGCAACACAAAGCCCTGCAAAGATGCAAGTTACAACGACGTCTCCCAACCAGCGCTGTAAGTCACTACAATGTTGTTGGGTTTTCCCCATTTTTTATCAAGTTCAAGGTTAAAAATAATCGATAGCAGGTACAGCCTTCTCTACCAGGGAGGATTTGCCCAGGAGAGGCCAGCACTGCCATCTGCTGATGGCAGCAGCACGGTGGATGTGCCGCTACCAGCTCCGACAGCAAAAAAAAAAAAAACAACCAAAAAAAACCCATGAGCTCATTTTTCCGGCATCTGATTTTGCTCCGAACCACTCAGAGCGGTTTTGGCTCGGTGTCGCTCTCTTTTTAGCGACTACTTACTCTGACAGCCAGTACAGACCAAGAGGAGAGCATCCAGATGAGGACGGCAGCGGCAGCTCAGACCTACTGGTGCCACCATCCCCGCGTCCCAGTGACGTGGTGCTGCTCACGCTCGGCTTTCCCAGCGGGAAAAGGGGGACAGCCTCAAGGTCGAAATGCAAACGTGAAAGCGCGAAGTGGAAGCTGCTAAGACTCCCAAGTGCCCGTATTAAAAAGCCTGCAGGATAATCAATCCGATGGTGTCTCCTTGAGGAGCGCCCACGAACTCCAGCTTTACACGAACGGGCCGTGAGAACAAGCTCCAGGATATTAAAGCATTAATTCTTCCCACTTCTAAGCAAACTTAAAAATAGGACATTCTGCCACTTCTCTGTGCTGGAGGATGTTGCCCTATACCTGAAGGGAATACAGGCAAATTCGAAAGCACAGGATTCAATACGCCTTTGAACAATTTCTATCGTACAAAGCCCTATGTAAAGCTTTCCACATCATGCAAATTAAGTACATTCTTGTGAAAAGGCACCATAATACAGCTTTACTTTTCGTTATCCTTTAACAACTTAGTAAAATGGAGTATCCTGACAGACCACCCCCTGTTAGCACAGGCTAACTGGTGGGCTCCCCCCCAGAAGCCATAGATCTACCCCAGAACAACACCGTGTTAATTAGCCACAGTAAGCCCAAGAAGTCACAAATTAAATCTGCACTCATTTGCCACCATCTGAGTTTGTTTCAAGAACGGATAAATTCCACGTTTGCTTTTAATGGGACATGGAACAGTGTGAATTTCTTTAGAGTCACGGGGTGATTCTGGTGGGAAGGGACATCGGGAGGTTCCTAATCCCTGCTCGGAGCCGGGCGAGATCCGCGGTCAGCCTGGGCTGCTCAGGGCTTTACCCAGGCCAGCCTCCAAAACCTCCAAGGATGGGGACCGCACAACCTCTTCGGACAACCCTCTCCAACGCCTAATGGTCCGCATGGTAAAAGTTTCTCCTTGTTGCTGGTCTCTTGCTTGAACTCACGCCATCATCCAGTTTTGCAGCAATACAAGCTGGTGCCGGCAGGCAGTTTTCCTCTTTAAACCTGAACTATAAATAATTCCCCTCATTTCACACTGAGGATGCCAGCTCCAGCCTAACCACCGCTCGGAAACAGCTAGTAACAGCATAAGGCACAGCAGGGTATCCGACTTCTACCCAACCTCGCCTCCAGGATTGAACCTTCAAGAAGAAGATAGGGAGATGTATATTAAGCCATCATTACTGCCAAGCGAAATAAATTCAGTGATTGATGGCACAGCTTGTTGCAAGAGTTTAAGGGTTAATTGCTACGAGAATTCCCTCCCCTAATCACAAGAACGTGAATCTGCAAGAGCAGGTAAGATCTTGCGCAGACAACAGAACCAGGACCTGAAATTAAACCCAAAGGCATGCCAAGTGACTTCCCAGCACGGCCCTTCCCTGTCATGAGAAAGCTGGAAAGAAGACAGAAGCAGAAGTATTGCTATTTTATCTCTCCCTCTCTCATTTAACAGGGAGGGTACCCTTCAGAAAGTGATACTACAGAACCGAAGTGCTTGGACTCTTACACTGACTATCCCTTCTTCCTTATCTAGGTGTAACTCGTAACTTAACTTTACCCTACGCTATGATCTGCTGCCCGGGGGATACAAAGTCCCCATTCTGCCCTCTTCACTGCCATCAGATGGGTCATCTTCAACAGAAGTACCTGCTTTCGACAGTGCACTGCCTTGGTGCACACAGCTTTTAACGCTGGCTTTCCCACATACCCCAGAGTGACCAAAAAAAAAAAAAAAAATTTATCTTGCCATTATCAGCTTAATAGGTGTGTGCACGCATGCACATTTTCAGACCAAGTTAACTCAAATTCCGCTGAATTGTGAGAGCAGGAAAAAAGTTATAGCTGATCCTCCCACTACGACCACCTTGGAAACGTATTTGGGCAAACCGGGCCAACATGAAGTACGGAAACGTCACGTCTACGTAGCCCTCACCCCTCTTCAGACCGCGACCTCGGGTCCCGCAAGCGCTGCCCGCGCACCAGTCGCCTACGCGCCGGCGATCGGTGACTCCCCGGCGCAGCCCAGGCGGCGAGCGCAGAGCTCGCGACTCCCAACGTCACCACTTGCTCTATCCAGCCGGATCCGAGTCCAGTCGCGATCTTTCTCCAGCGTCTCGGGGGTAGGCGCGCTACGCTGTGCAATGCCGTGACGGTTAATCTTGCAGCAGGTACTAGTTGATTAGAAGCTTGTAGTGAAAGTTGAAACTCGGATTTCTTGATTTGCCAGGTGACACTTAACATACTAATCTATTATGTGCCTGGGGAGTAACGGCTCTTTGAAGTGTATAGAACTGCATTCGACTAATTGGAATTTTGCTCTTAACTTCAGAAATTTTTCTATTAAGAAAAATACGTATGAAAAGTTTCGTCCTTACTTAGGTGCCTAAGGGCTCTTACTACACAGAGGCCAAGGACAACCTTCCTGCCAACGTCCCACCCTCGGGACAGCGCGGAGGCAGTTTCCAACAGGCTGCTCAGCGGATCGATGCCTGGAGAGAGTTCAGGCGTCTGCCTTCGCAACCCCAGCCCAGAACCAACACATCCGACGGTGGGGATCTAACCATCCACATACTCACCACTTTGCAAGACCCCTGGAACAGTTTTTTTGAAACTAACTAACCCACTAAGAATTATGTAGATAATATCACTTGTTAGATGCTCCCCAAAACTTTGATTGAAGTTTTTGGGGCCTGCAGGGCAGTAAGCAATTAACATAATTGGATCACCGTGCCCATGTCTTCATCTCTACCAGTGCAAGAGACAATTCATTTGAGGAATCCAGAGGAGCAGATAATCCCACAGCTCAACACTCTTAAGATAAAGCATTGGCCAGGCATTGTGTTGTTCTATTAACAGATGTAAGGATTACATTCGGTGCACAGTCTAAGAGCTTGTTTTCTAAGACTTAAAGTGGATAAATATTTTTATTTCCTCTCTTTACTGCTCACTGCTGCCATTTTTACCTTCCTGAAAGGGTGAAGGTGTGGGCAAAGGTAGCAGCACTGGCCAGCACAGCACGAACCGTTCTGCGGGCCACCACATACAAAGAATGTAAACATAGCGCTGAGCGATGCCCAGACTTTGTAGTTCACACTACTGCCAAGCCCTGGAGTTTCTCAAACATTATTATCCACCCTATCCCACCAAACTCCTCAGAAGCATATAAAAAACATCGGTTTGTCGGCCACTTACCACATCCACATCTGTCAATCTAGCACAGGAACTGTTCAGAGCCAGGAAAAAATCCACATCACATTCTCTTCACAGGTAAAAAAAAATAAGTCCCATTCCTCCTCTAGAACAAGATCAGATCTTTTTTCTCTTAAGTAACAGGGCAGTTTGTGAACAGGCGATACCTGAGGCTGACGTGCTACAATAGAGCAATGGTCGCATCCACATTTAATATGCCTTATGCACAGGCTGCAAAAATCACAAAAGGAAGAGGAAAAACACTCACAGAAGTCAAGTAATTCTGATTTTATATTCAGTCTTTGCAAATCAAGGATGTCCTATTTTTACTATTCATTCAAGGCAAAAGTCTACACAAGCATGTCAAAAGCAGTAATTGAAAAACAGTAAACACGACAGTCTTGAAAATACGTTTAATGTCTAATCTTATACAAAAGTGACAGCATTTTCAAAAAAATATCAAATCCTGTATTTATAGCTTCTCACTATCATACAGCAATATTTGTTTCATCTAAAGAAAATACAGCAGCAGGTGATAATCTATACTTTAAAGATGTGATTGCTTATATTTCATATTGTAAACAAATGCAGTATGTCAATCTCAAAGCACAAGTCAAAACAAACTTCTCAGCAATTTAACTCAAATGATGCATAGAAATGTACAAATTCCATTGCAAAAGCTTCAGGCCAGAAGTTGCTCACACTTGACATAACATGTGATAAAGTTACTACACGGTATATAGTGACAACTTGAGTTTTTACACAATAGATTAACAGGTATACCCTTTTCACTGCTATGCAAAGAACTTTGCTCACAAAAACAAAGGGGTTATGAAACAGTTTTCATGACCTCAAGAAATACGAATATACATTGAAAAACATCCCATATATACTGAATTTTAGCCTAAATGTTCCAGTAATAAATCCTGCCTATTTCAGGAAGAACCTAGAAGTCTAGTTACTTTTACAAATCCCCTTTCCAAAAATCATTACTCGCTACGTTTGCTTTATCCTTTCCTACCTCTTCCCATTCCCTGCAAAGACATACGGCCAGTGCAATTTCAAACTGGAGTGCTGCTACTGCATGATCCATTCAATTGGAATAAATGTTTTTTCATTATATTGATTTATAATCTAAGGCTGCAGGTATCAAAAAAGCACTTGAGCAAATGTAGTCAGTGTTCTCATGTTTTTAATGAGTCTTGCCAAGATCTAAGCCAAGTCGGTTTGGGGGGCAACTGGGGCTTGTTTAAGGTTAGTGAAGACTTGTACTTTTGGTTCCTATTTCTAGGGTTACAGATGCTAGGTTTTAAGCTGAAATGTTAAGTTTTTTTGTTCGGCTCCAGTATTGTCTTCCTAAAACAAAAAAAAGACACATACCTTTGCTATTAGCTTTCATGACATTAGATTAAAACAGCCACAGCCAAGCTGACTGCTTTCTTCTGCAAAAACATTGCAGGATTTTGCCATAAAGGCTAAGACTACTAACAAGCATCACCACCAGGTCACCCCATTTGTTTTTCAAGTAGTCCATCACATGCATGCAGGAAGCCACGATAAGGTACTGGAAGAGAATTAACTTGCTTTCACAGTTCTGTGATACAAAGACTCCCTAATGAGCTACCATGTTAAGCAAAATTTGTTCCTAATTCTACCTACAGAGGCTAAGTTAGGATATCCCCAGCTGGGGATGAAACAAACTGTCTGTGATCAAAGTCTAGGCTATGAAGTACCACAAAGAGTGCCAGAACTCCTCACTGACACATGGCTGTGTGTCCTGGTAATGCTAAACGAGCATTGCAGCAAACCCCTTGCATGCTCTTTGCACAGATATGGCAGGAATATGAAAACTTACTGCAGTGCCCCTTCAGAGGGGGGACAGCTACACAGCAGTGCACAGGCTTCTAGACATTCAATTACTCCCAAATTACACTTACTCAGTGAGGTATGCAGACACCGAGCTGAGAACAGAGGACTTCCCCCCATTACAATATTCGGCAGAGGCGCGATGAGACCTCCTCGTTCTCAACTGTGGCAATAAGGATCTTTGTAGCTGATAGAACTAAATGCCAAGCCAAAAACTGCCAGGAAAGGAATTGTCAGGTTGGGTTTTTTGATCTTTTAAGCTCAAGTTCAGTTTCAGGGACTCTGAAAAAGTCTGCCGAGTTTACACAACCCGGCAGCAAGGTCAAATTTTAAATGACTAGAACCCAGGTCAGAAATAGGGACGTACCTTACCTAAGTGGGAATCAGCTTCTCTTTACATAGACCAAGCCAAACTTCCAACCACCACAGAATGAGAACTGGCAAAATGATGTCCTCATTTGCATGCATAAAACTCACATTTGTTGATTCAAAGTTAACTGCACATCCAGGTTATTTAATTTGCACATAAATGCCTGTTTGTGAACACGAACAGTGTGCTGACAAGTCAGACCAAGTATTTCAAACGCGCATCTTCTCTTCCGTAGTCCCAGACTGAGCAATTGTTTTGAGTATATACAAAATGCTGAGAAAACCTTCAAGTTCACATGCTCTGTCTCTTTAGTTTGAACTACTGTAGCATGTTCAAAAATTAGATTTCTTGACAAAAATCTTGAAACACTTTTTATTGACATTTTAGAATAACCCAAAAATCGACAAAATATGACTATCCATCCATTCAGTGACCAGCACAAGTCTGGCAACAAGACTTAAAGCATTCATGGAAATTTAAGAATTAACTTTTTTTTTTTCTTTTTTTTCTTTTTATTTAAGTCCTTGGGCCTGATTCTTTATAATCCTTACTTGGCAACTCCCATTTTTCCAAGGAATACTTGCCAACATAAGAACCACAGATGTTAGTTTTACTTCTGCTCTTCGTAATTCATTAAACCAAACAATTATGCCAGCATACGAGCAAGGTAAATTTATGCAAACTGCTCCTTCATACCTCAAATGCACATACAAGAGGCAAGTATTCTTCATAGCCCCAAACATTACTGAAACAAAAACTGTAAAAATCTCTGTAAGTAGTGGATGAAGGTGGAAAGCTACAGTATTTTGTTGCCCAGAATGTATTCAACGGTAAGGCTGCAAGAGACAATAATTCATGGTCAATACAGGCTTTTCACAAAGCAGTTAATTCACAGTTACAAAAATTCTTAATTAAAAACAAATTCATCCTCACAATTTGTTATTCCCTCCCGCTGTGCCCTAGAAGCAATCTCTCTAGATTAGACTAGAGTATTTTCTCTTTCAGAAATTATTAAAAGGCAAAAAAGGGAGGACAGCCTTGTAGAGAAGGCTTTTCAAGTAGTGGAAGACCACTGTAATGTGATGCTTAGACACACTCCAACTTGATACAATTTCACCGTCCTAGGTTATTTAGTTAAGCGTTTAAGAAGTTGGCTATTATTCCACTGACTACAGAAATAAGACATGTGCTGAAATTCCTTACCTGCACTAACAGGTCTTATGCTACTGAATTTCCATGCTTAAAAGTGTAACGTTTTAGAGTAATTCAAGACCAAAATTAAATACTCACATGGGGGCCACCAGGCATTGATGGAGCACCAGCAGGACCAGATGGCACTTGAAAAGGATTAGGGGGTGTAGGATATAGTCCTGGAGCTGGATATGATCCTGTGGGTGGAGGAAATGGACCTGGCGGTGAAGGTCCCCATGTTCCAGGTGGGACCGTACCCCATGGTACTGTTGGCGCAGCCCCTGGAGTCTGGGTAGGAGCGGAATATGGCCCTGGGGGTGGATATGGCATGCTAGGTGCAGGATACTGCCCTCCCATTGTTGGTCCCCATGCTCCAGAGGGCATGGATCCCCATGGCCCAACAGGAGCAGGAGGTGCAGCTGGCTCTGTTGGACCACCATAAGGTCTTGGAAGCTCTGGAAAGGGCATATTTGGTGGAGGATACTGCCCTGGTGGGACAGGACCTGGCACAGTTGGGGGTGGATATGGACCACCAGGAGGAGGGCAAGAGGGTCCAGTAGGAGGAGGAGGAAATGGAGCAGGCGGTCCAGGGGGCATTGAAGGATACATTCCTGTTGGTGGAGGTCCGAATGGCACGCTGGAAGCGGATGTATTTGGTGGCAGTCCGGCTGGCGCCGCAGGGGGAGCGCTTGGGTTGTTCCAAGGATTCGAAGCTGGCCAACCCTGCGGTGGCTGACCAGGCTGCTGACCAGGTTTTGTACTGCTCACTTTGGAAGTTTTAGCAGGCGACTGATCTGGTAAAGCATCTGCCAACTAAAAGATAAAGCATCAGTGAGAACATAAAATGCCTACTGGACTTCCTAGTTGCAGACATTCACCCACTATGTGTATACGTTTCAGTTGCCAAAACAGGAGGAGAAGAGCTCTTTGTTGCTGCACAGAGAGGATTACATTCATTTTTGTGCAGCTTCTATCGTTAAGGGAGAAGAGGCATTCTGACATGCTGCAGTTAGAAAACCAAAGATAAAAGGTGACCTACCACACATAGCAATAAGCAATTTCAGCGCAAATCCGAAAAGAAAAGATTTTCATAGGCTTCCGTTATAGCTATTCTGACACTATTAAAGCACAACTCCCTTGTTAATATCACAGCAGAAGAGAACCCACAAGGCACTTAGCAGCTTCATAGGTTTAGTCCACAGATTGCTACATCTACCCAAAAGGAAAACACCACAACTGCAATACAGAGGAAATCGTCTCTCAACTGTAAGCTCCCCTTCTTCTTGAAAAAGTATGTCAACTTTTAGAATGAAGTAACACAACTGGCTGATCTTCAGGAAAGAAAAACTGTTACTTACCGAAAAATCATCAGTTCCAGACATTTTGCTGAAAAGTAAGGTAAGATAAAGTGAAATTTGTTGAAAATAATAAAAGTATTTCAAGCAAGAGTTCATGAGACAAACTCTACATTTGTCTCATTCAAACCGCAGTAAGTGTTGAACTGGCAGCACCTCTTAGCAGTGGCTTTGTTTTAACGACTCTGGCCCACACAGATATGCACTACCCAAATACTTTCCTCTTGAGAAAGTTCTCACGACAAGGAAAGTCTTCAGCCTCTACCTGTCTCATCTCAGACAGGACGGACAAATAAGGTAAATGTGTCACATTACACTAAGAAAAAATATTTCGAAATATTCATACCGAGCAGGCAGCCTACCCAGAGAGCGACGCCTGTAAAGTATTCAAGGTCTTTTCTAAACCAGGACTCAGAAAAGGTACGGCAGGCTGCGTGCAGGTAAAATTAATGCATCTAAACCAAAATATGATTAAATCCCCGCGCAAATCTTACTGTCAGAAATACAGGAACTGCAGTTTGCTGATGCTTTATCCTCCAATTATTTCAAAACACACTAAAGGTAGTGGATGATCTTATTTATGTTTACTGACTCTAGCCAGCCAGCCTTAACTGAACACAGACATGGCAAAGGTGTCATTAATGAGTACCTAACTTCTAACCTCTCAACACTTACAAGAAGCATTGAAAATAGGGACCAATGAGTCATGTGCTATCTTTTCATGAAGGCAACTACTGCACTTAAAGCTTTCCAGAGCTTTACCACAATGAACACTGACTGGCTTTGTCAGTCTTTATTAGCCACGCAAAAGGGCAGCTGAGTTATACTCAGTTTGACTAACTGACAACAAATACTGACTAGAGGTGAAGAACTGTTAAAAAGATGACCAAAAGCTGGTGAAATAGGTAGATGTGCCCCAGGACAGCCAGAAGGTTTTAGGGAAGAGTGTAGGAGAGAGAGGAACGTAAGAGGGGGAAAAGTGCAAAATATAAGTCAAGAGTACAAATACTACTGCCAAGTTGACCCCCATGAAAAACAATCCTTGTTTTTACTTGTCGATGGTGAAGACCTGACTTTTAACACAGAGACTGGTCTCAGGGACGGAGGTCTGTACAGATAGCCTGTAACAAATAGCTTTATAAGCTCTGTTAGATTATAAATTACGTAATGTGCATATAAACTAGAGTAATCTCTGAAACTGTATTGTAAGTTTATTACTATCTATTCCTAATCTTAGGACAGTACTGGATCAGAACACGGGGCCATTCAGCTCAGCATCCCATTTTATCTTCAACAATGACCAGCAGGGAAGAACAAGAACAGGGATGACACTCACCCCAATACTTCAATGATTCCAAGCGCAGAGACTTCCTAAGTTGTAGGCAATTTCTATGGAATAACAGCCCTCAAATAACTTCTTTTCCACAAACACGTCTGGTCTCCCCACTTGTACCTACAACATCCATTGGCAAGGAACTCCACAGGCCTGCTATTTGTTACACAAAAAGGCCCCTTCTTTTTTGTTCTAAACCTGGATCGTGCTAGTTTCAGTTGTTGCTTCTTCATGCTTGCAGCTGAGGAAAACAGCAAGTCTATTCTTAGCCACCCTGCCCATGCTGATCATTATTCTACAGATTTTTACCATTTTCTTTTAGCTGTTCCTTCTCCAGGCTGTGAGCTCTAGCTTATTTCACTGACCCTTGTGCAGCAGCTGTTCCATACCTTTGATTATGCTCTCTGCTTCTCTTTGAGGCTTTTCCAACTCTTTTGTATCTTTTGAGATGAATGACAAGAAAGAACCACATAGAATTCAAGATGTGAGATAACCACTGATTTATACAGTTTCATAATTATGTCCTGGTTTGTCTTCTATTTCCTTCCTAATACTTCTTAATGTTTCATCTGCTTTTTGATCACTACGGAACTGACACTCTTGTGGCAATATTTCATTCCTCAGTGTTAAGGGTCAGCCCATCATTTTATATATGAAATTATGTGCACCAGTCTAAATTTATCTACTCTGAATTACATCAGATTTATCAACATTGAATTATATCTGCCATTTTATTACCTAATCCTTTCTTTCCTGAATGGCTTCATATCAACAAGACACTTCTCATCTCATTTCCCAAGTTATTTATGACCACATCGAGCAACCCAGACCCCTGTGGAAGCACAGTGAACTTCTCAGGTTACACCTAATAATTTAAATAAACCTTGCAAGAAATACCTCATAATTTAAGTAAACCATTTAAGAAATACCCATCTACAAAGTTAGCACCCTGGTGGAAGTCAGTGCCTAATTGCATGAATCCAAAGGTTTGTTAAAGCTCCAACATTAGCATATGAAAGCATGTGATGGGTTATCCCTGGCTGAATGCCAGGTGCCCACCAAAGCTGTTCTATCACACACCCCCCTCACCTGGACAGGGGAGAGAAAATATAACGAAGGGCTCATGGGTCAAGATAAGGACAGGGAGAGATCACTCACCAATTACTGTCATGGGCAAAACAGACTCAACTTGG
>JAVJGG010000040.1:18290372-18307013 GCA_035590195.1 Aviceda cuculoides
TCAAGTGGTTGCTTTTTTTTTTTTTTTTTTTTTTTTTTTTTTTTTTTTGAGTTGTATGACATTTTTCAAACACTTGATGTGCCCGATTTAGTTCCTGTCTCCAAGATTATCTTTCAAACACAGAAAAATGCTTTCTAGACGCAACAGGCTCTGCTGCATTTCCACTGGGTGGCATGGCGCTCTCAGCAAAGAAGTTCTTTTGTCACTGTAACATGACTAATACCTACCAGCATAACCTCATCTACAACAAGATTTCTGCCCACATAAGTATAACTACCCAACATAGCTATACAGATAAAATGGAAGAGAGACCAAATCTTTGACAGCTTCTAAATGTTTTCTAAAATATGCAAATTTCTGCATCTTCTACCTTCAGGCATTAAGCATCAACATCTTATAGCTGGCCTTTCCCTATCTTTAATGCCTTCTCAGCAGCTGCAGTGATGCACTTATGTACCATGCAATCATTTAGTCTGACCTGCATGTTTATTCACTGGGAGAACAAAGACAGTTGGTAAACAGACTGAAGGGAAAAAACCAACAGTTACAACATTAGTAGCTACGTGAGATTTGGTAATCTTTCTGCCCCCTCCCACATCCATTTTGACTGACAAAAAGGAGAGAAGTCAGATTTTCAGTTTTCAGATTTTCCGGACAGATTGAATTAAGAGTGACAACCAAAATGTTGCATTTGCTATAAATTGTCAACTACCAGAAAAAAATAATTCTTCAAAATAGAGGTCTTATCAGTTTCCAAGTCTTGTAAAATATAAAGCCATAAGGAACTGTAATCTGTTCCAGTTTTACACCCATGACAGGCCATTCAGTTTTGCAGCTGCCTCCCCACCAAGACCAGACCTAATCACTTCAGATGGTGACCACATCACAAGCAGATGGTTCCAAACCCAGCAGACATCTATCACTTCCGAGGTGGCTTCTTTGTGTGCCAGCTGTGATACAAAATCAGTGCAGAACAGCCAGTCTCCACTGCCAAAGATTACTCCTGTCCACACAATCCTACCCTGTGAATTTTGCAAAAGATGTATTAGTCCAGCAGCTCCAAATAATTAAAACATATCTTCCACAGTTGCCTCTCAACTTTCTTGAGAGCTGTGGAGCCCATTCTCAGCATGTTATCCTCATTTTTAAAAGTGTGCTTTATTTCTCATTTATAGCTTTAGCTTCCAATTATCAATTCTTCAAAAGTCTTCCTGAACTAGCTGTAAAAGCTATTTAAAGAATACCTGTGTTCTCCTCCTACCTAAAGCTATATACTCAGGAATTATCAGCTTAATTATTTTTATTTGTTTTGGATGAAATAAACATACTCACCCTGAGTGTGACTATCAAATGTCTTCACTGCAGGGTTTTTGGTGTGTTGTCCCCATCCCGTCCCCCCAAAACATCAAAACTGTGTGTCATATTCCAGTTCTAGCCTCAACAGTAACAAACCACACACCCTTCTGCTCCTTAACATAGGCTCTTTTCCAGGATAACTGCTTTTCAGGATACAGTCTCACTGCATGGATACAGCTGGCATCTTTCACATCTTGATTTGGCACTGTTAAAACGTACTTGAATGAACTCGAGTTTCAGGAATATCAAAAGTGCTTTCCAGGACTGTCTTGATATTTACCACAGATTTTTGCATCAGCTACTGGCCTCCACAGGTCTTGCGGAGGGTAGTTTCAGGGTGTGTCAGTTTTGCTTAAAAAAAAAAAAAAAAAAAGCTACCTTTGTTCTAACATCCACTGACAATGAACAGCATCAGATCAACGCTGTTTTCCATAGAAACCACCTAGAAGCAAGTTCTCTCCCAGAGATGAAACCTGTCAGATAAGTAGTTCTCTCTCCAGGCAATGTGCCCTTTGATACCACACAGTGCTAGCTTTCCCAGTAAGTCAGCTACCTCATTAACATTTAATAAAATGAATCAACTTCTCATAAACTGCAAGAAATTAAATTGGGGGCCCTTCTTTGGCGAAGAACCTTTGAGTTAAAGAGTCACTGACACGCGATCCACAATCATTTATATAGTCACTTACAGATCATGACCATATAGCATAAATACAAGCCGAGAGAGCGTTTTACCCGGCCAAGACACAACAGCTACCACCGTTACACAGAGTAAACCGGGATCCGCTACAAACGAACCTCCTCCGCTGTGCCGACATCAGCAAAGCCGGCCCCACGCAACCGAAAGCGGCAGCAGCCATTAGGCCACCACCGGCAACCCCAAGCGATACGCCCTCCCCCGGCGGCGAGTCTCCCGGCGGGGGTTGGGGGGGCGTGGAGGAGGCCGGTTTCTGTCACTCACTCGAGGCCAGCGACCCCCGGCACCACCCCTCCGCAGCTCGCCAGGGCTGAGCGAGTCGGCAGCACCTCCCCGCCCGCCTCTCCGGGGGGTCTGAAGGGGGAAGAGCCAGCTGCGGCCCGGCGGTCCCCGGGGGTGGAACCCCCTCCATTCCCTTCCCGCCCCACCCTGGTCAGGCCCGCCCGCCCTCCCGCCCTCCCTCCCGCTGGCTGGCTAACGGGCCGGCCGGGCGGCAGAGCGCCGTTCCGGCCCGCCGGCCGCCCCACAGGCGGCGGGTACCTGGGCGGGAGGAGCGGAGAGGAGCGGAGCGGGAGCGCAGGCCAGGAGCCAGGCAGCAGGCGGCGGCCCGCAGCACCACCGCCACCCCCGACGCCCAGGCGGAAGCGGAATTGCGTCACGCGCCCCGCCTCCCCAGCGCCCGGAAGGTCACGCGCTTAGCTCCACCCACCCCTTCACCTCCCCAGGAGCGCTGCGCCCGCTCCCCGCCCACACCACTGCGCGCCACGTGACGATCCCCCCCCTCCCGCCGCCGCGCGGTCACGTGGTCCCTTCCCGCCCGCTGCCTCCCGCGCGCCGGGGGGCGGCTGAGGCGCTGACAGGATTCGGCCGGCGGCTGCCGCCCGCCGCGGCTCGGGGTCCCCACCGGCACAGGCGGCTTTTCTCCCCGGCCTCGGAGCACCCAGAGGCGGGAGTGCTCGGCGACGTTGGTTCCGCCGCCCACCGAAGGGTGTTTTCAGCGGCGCGCAGGGTGATGCGTAGCCCTTTGCTGTCTCGGCTAACGGGTTTCCCCTCAGCTAGCACAAAATCCCACCAAATTGTACCTAAACTTAGCCCAAACGGCCGCTTTTCACATTTCGGACCTAAAGGATGGACGGCGCACTGGAACACTTGGCAGGCTTTCTCATAGGAGATAAGGACCTCTCCCTGCCTATGTTCATATCCTCAGAGCCTCGTGGTAAGGAGGACTAAATACATCGGATTTTTTTGCCTGCCCTGCCCCTCCAAGCTATGACACTAATCCTGCAAGCGTTTGCATACACAGATAATTCCGTTAAACTCAGCAGAAACGTGGGCATGGGCGATGCCGAGCACATGCTGACGGTCCTCTCCCATGCGCTGGTGCCCTTCCCTTTGCCAGCACGCATCTATTTGCACTTTTCAAGGTCATTATTCGGCTGTTTCTGAAGCAACTGGGAAAAAGCAGCAGCAGGAGCAGGCCCCAGGCATGAAACCGCGATATTTTTACTGCTTTATTTGCAGAAATCATTACTACCAAAACTAAATGGGTATTCGCTACAGACCCAGTCCCGTGATGGCACGATAACCCCATTAATCTGCTCCCTCCGAATTTAATTAAACACTGTGGAAAATTTAGGCTGACTTCACAATTTCTTTCGCAATTGTCTTTCCGAGTAGGATGATCACTGGGAGTTTGTGTAGAAACAGCACTGCTGGCATGGCCTCCTTGGGAGAAATGAGCAAATAAGTGTGAAATCAACCTGCCTTCCAGCTGTAGCGGTTCAGCTCACCTTCACTTTTCCACGCTCGAAAGGCCTCACCGTGGGTGGTTGCTGCTGTGTCCTGGACTGCCAGCAGTGACAGCAGGAGTCCCCAGAGCATGACGTTTCTTCCCAAATAATCTGGTAGTTAGAAACCTTAATTAATGAGCAAACACGCGGCTGACGACGGTGATGATGTGTCACTTCAAATAACAAACTGGGACAGCAATAGCACTTTTAATCAATAACCTTACCAGCCGACCTTGCTGACCTTGACGTTAGGATTGCCTGATGTGTAATAAGTGTATCCCCCTCTCTGCAGAAGCAGAAAGGATGATGAATTTTTGTACAAATATTTATTTGTATACGCAGCTTTTCCCTCCTTCAGGCAAACATAGCTCTTCATCTGTGTGTATGTGTTTGCTGAAGGTTGTAAAAAGACCTGCAGACGCGACTTTGCATAATTTGTGGGCAATTGATCCATCTTCGTGCCAGGAATAGGACTCGGGGGGCCTAACGCCGAGCTCTGGCCACATCCTATTGGAAGACATTACTTTGCACTCTAGATTATGTAATGGAAAACAAGTTAGGATGAAATTGCAAATTTAGAACTTGCGTGCAGCTCTTAAGGAAGACAATGGAAGCTGCGTGAAAGAAATTTGGCTCCCAATTAGTAAGAGGCATTATTTTCCATGCCTCCATTGTAGGACTTGCGATGGTATTATTTAAATTATTCAGAAAGGCTGTTTGGTGTGATAATGTGAGGGCGGTTCTTCATTACAGGTCCACGTTGCAGGGCCTGCGCTGTTGCCTCTATGTTATAAGTATAGGCCACTTTGTTTTTTCTTCAGCATCATATAAATATTTGTGTTGGAAAGAAGCTCTGGTCTAACCTCCATCTCAAAACAGGGCTAGCTTCGAACCTTGTCCGGCTGAGTTTTGAGCGTCTCCAAAGACGGAGATTGCCCAACCTCTCTGGACATTCAGTCCAGTCCCTAAATACGGTCACTGTGAATACTACTATTATTCCTTGCAGCTCGTCAGACAGTCCCTTGCTGCGACTCATGACTGTTGCTGCTTGTTCTTTTGCCACGTACCTCAGCGAAGCTTCTGCCTGTTCTGTAACCCCTCTCTGGGTGGCTGGAGACTGCAGTGAGATCCCTCCTCCCCTCTCTCCTAGCTCAAAAATACAGTTTCCACAGCCTCTCTTCATATGCCATATGCTCCGGCCCCCCAGCCCTGCCAGTGGCCCCCCTCTGAACTCCCTCCAGTTTGTCAATATCCCTCTTGTCTTTCAGTGACAAAATTGGGCATAATTGCCTGCCTTGGCCTTTATTTTGAGGTAAAAGACCAACAGACAATACTTAAATTGTCTGATTTAGTACTTTTCAGGGACAATAACACGGATCTTGAAATGTGACAAGCATCAGAGTCAGGATACTTTATGGCACCCAGAGGGCTGTGCATGCCACAAACAATAAATTCAGAGGAACAATAACAGTATCTTTTTTGTATCTCCTGCTTTTACATCAGCTAGTCAGGAGGAGGAACCGAGACTCAGCGGAGACATCCCTTTTCTATTCAACCAGAAAATAAAAGGATTAGTTGTTTTTTTTTTTAACAAGTTTAAAATTATAGAGTGTAATGTCAGTTTTAGTTAAGAAAATGCCACTCTCTGATGATGGGCTAGAACAGTGAGATACAAGATATTAAGCTTCAGTTACGGTGTTGATTCTTACTGGGCGATGTCACTCAGCTTTTATATTCATGCTTCACTGTGCCCTGTGAACATCATGCGCTCTGAAGAATTAGCTGAGCCACCCTGAAGCTAGATTTTAAAGGATACCAGATGGTATGTTCAATGCATGTGGTAAGCTTTTATATGCTTTTCCCCTATGGCCAATCACTGACTGATCATTTATTTCAAAACCCTCATAAAATAAATCACTTTGAAAATGACGCCGTCTCTAGTTAATAAGTGCTCTTTCTCAAAGCAGAGGCTTGTTGCCATGAAGATAAAATCACAAAACTGGTTCAAAGTGCATTGGGATGGCAAATGCACCCTACAGAGGAGATGAGAGAAACTGGATTGAACTGGAAAGGAAGCATTGCTGTCTGCTTGTTGTGAAATTATGAGCAGGTGAACTGTCATTAAAGACACTTCGACAGTCACTTTAGGTACTAACACAAGCATTTTCTGTGACAAGGAGTGAATTTTTTGGGTACATTTTCTTTCCACTGTGATGGATATGCAGAGCCTTGATCATGTGTCAAGCTACTGCGCGAGTTTCTTTTCAGATTTTGGAGCTAGTGATTATGTCTGGCAGCAGAAGACAGAGCTCTCTTCGCTTTTCCTTGGTCTTTTGTGAATAAGAAGTAGAAAATTCCTCTCTGTCTGACACCAATGAAACCCACCTCATCATCTCTCCTCTCAGAGAGGCGCCCACCTCCTCCCCATCCCCAAAGAGAGAACCAGGGCTCCCCGGAGGGATGCAAACCTTTGTCAGTCCCTTTTCTGTCCTTCCCTTCCCCCTTCCTCCGCATGCCCAATCCCAAACCGTGGTTCCTGGTGTGGTGTTGCAATCCTCGCAGCCTCTCAATGAGTTTTGTGACATTTGCTGTTTGGCTTACAGCCACGGCTCTGACAGGCAGATGATAATATGAAATTATGGCCCTTCATTCTCTGAAGGATCATGTTTTCTAGTGCCGGCTGCTGTGGAGACAAGCTGGAAAATTTCTTTTTTCAATAGCCCAAAAAGCAAATAAGAGGACCCCTTACTTTATTTTGCTTTTATTTTGCAGTTGGAAACAAAGCTCTTTTTTTGGAGAGGGAGAAGGAGGTGAGGAGTAGCTGGCTTGTGGAGGCTTTGGCCTGGCAATGAGGGCAGATTTTTCCTGTAGCCCAGACTCTCTGACGGATAGAAACTTGCAGGCGCACACACACATCCCTGGAGAAACCTAAGAACAGTCACAGTGCGACAGACCAAAGGTCCAGCTGGCCTCAAGTCCTGCGGGACTGTGGGCAATGCCAGATCCTTAGGAAAAGGAGAAAGACAAGAAATGTGCAGTGATTCCGCCACCCCCCAAAGCCTCCGAGCCCCTGGCACTCGGCAGCCAGGGTTCCATCTGCACCAGCAGCAGCAGCAGCTGGAGACCCACCGAAGGCAACGCCAGGACTGTGCAAAGGCATCGTTCATGCCATGGGGTGCCCGCTGGTTATCTCCGCGATCCTGTGAGCAGCTCCCAGCAGGAAGAATGTGCCCCAGCTTGCTAAATCTCAATCACTCAAGTTTTTCATCGCTTCCCTGCGATGCCCTTTGTGGCCTTATCTTTGTGCCTCGTTTGATCTTTCTGTGCAAAGCAGTTGGGATCTGTTTGTTCATCGAGAGACACTTCTGTGCTCAGGCACTTCTCTCTGCCTGGCACGCCGCGCTTCCTCTGCAAACCCTCCCAGATCTCCAGTTTTGCCCAGCTACTGACTGCACTTCTATATGTGAAATTAATTGTTCGATACCAAGTTGCTCATGTCTCTACTACAGATGTATATTGATGGCATAGCCATACTGCTAAGGTCAATGATCCACTGATTGGTGCCAAAGAACACATTTACAGTCAAATGGCTTGTAGTAATTCAGGGAATGATGCACAGAAGGACCATTTGAGCTCGTGAAGGATCTGTAAGTCACTGATATGACAAAAGTGCTACTGAAGGGCGTGTGATGAATTATTGACATGAGTGTTCAGTATAAAACACTGTGTGGAAAGCGTTTCATCCAGAGGTGTGTGGCAGCGTGGGCCGAGCTGCCTTTTCTGCTTGTATGAGGTTTGGTGGAGAGCCTGGCTCCGGGGGACTCTTGTTTTACTCACACATCCAGGAGGCTCATAGCAGCTGAACAGAAGCTGACCGTCTGACCCAAAATCTTCCAGATGAAGACCAAGTCGATGCTCACCTGTTAAATTCAGTGGTTTTAGGAATCTCTCGGAGTGGGGGTATTTTCCCCCAACATTTCTATGCTTAACTGGGATGGACATTTACCGGGTACCTGATGCAGCTGAGGCAATTTACTCCATTCCGGGACTAAGGTTTTGTATCTTATCTTTACCCTCCCTGCTCCAGTGGGGGGACTTGATGGTTGCAATTGCCTTGTCAGTCTCAGGCTACCCCATCAAAAATGCACGAATTTCATCCACTGCAACTTTAACACAGTAAAATCTTGTCACATCAGCTAATAGTCATTTGATGCCCTGAGAAAATCTGTGGAAATAACACCCATGTCATTCCTCCTCCTTCTCTTCAGCTTTCAGGCCCTGATTCAGCAAATAGCTTAAGTGCCGTGCTGAAGTGGTGCCTTTTAGTTGCTAATGCCATGCAAAAATGCCCTGAGAATAAAGCAGTTTTCATGACCACTGTTAAAAATCCGCTTCCTTCTTTGGGTCTTATTTTTCCATCAGCCTGCTGGTAGAGTACAGCCGGAAAACAGATTAGCCCAGGAAATACTTCTTCTCAACTAATAAACATACCGCGAATACACTTCTTAGTCATATTTTAGGTCAAATGGATTTGTCAAGTCAACAGTCACCCAAGTATGAAGGATTCCTATAAATAAATGAGACTTAAATATTTTTAATATCTGTCTGACAGAGCTCCTTTAAAGTGCAAATGTAGCTGGAATTAACTGAAGTCAAGATCATTTCAAGCAAGAGTCATTAAAAAAAGAAAAGAAAACAAACATTTGAACTTTTTAACCTTGGGGTGTTTCCAGCCACAGCCCTAGCAATGATAATAAATTCAGAAAATTCCATGAAAATGTCTATTCTTTGGACTCTTGAGGCATTTAACATAATGTTCTCAGTTCCTCTTCTCTCTTATGAAAACAGGAAGAAATTATGCAGGGTAGTAGCTGTTTAAATACTAGAAAGTCTCCCTGGGGAGAATTACAGACATTTCAGTGATAAATTGGAAGTGAGATAACGGAAGGTTTGGAAGGAGCCTGATCCAACGTTCCTTTCAAAGCTTCCTCATTAATTTCGGGGCTTTTTGTATGAGGTTTGAGATGAGAAACTCTCAGCCCAGTTGAGTTTGGGTGACAGGTTTGTCTTTGTGCAGTTTTACCCTGGGGAGATCCCACTGAAGCAAGGCAAAAAACCCCCGCTAATCCAGCACTGGATTTTTTTCATGGAAGTCCTACATCCAAACTTCATTCTGAGGCTTCCCAGCAGCCGGGCTGCTCTTCTCCCTGCCAGACCAGAGGCTTACAGCTCCAGGCTGTATGAGCGAGCATTATATGTTATCTCAGTTCTCCCTGCCCGGGGGCAAGCGCTGCTCCTCCCTGTAAATGTTTGTAATATTGTCTGAAGAAACAGATTTCAAATCCCCACTGTAAGCTCTTTCCCCCCCCCTCCGCCCACGGGTGAATGCATCCTAATTAATTAGCAGAAATACAGCCATTTAGAAAGAAAAGGAACCGACTATTGTGATAAAGTACATTGCAAAACATGCTGGGCTCCACTCTAACAATATCACAGGGAGCTGAGGACATAATTGCCTTGTTATTTCGTGCTCCCCAGGGCTGCGCTGGAGGCAGGTTAGCAGAATGGGCATTTAAAAACTGCCTCCAGCAAACTCCGCTCCCTGCTTTCCCAGGTCGTGTCTCCCCCGGCTCGTTGCCTTTGCTCGGCTTGGCAGGAGCTCCTTCTCCTCCTCCTCCTTCTCCTCCTCCTCCTCCTCCTCCACGAAATTCCCGTCCTTTGATTCCTCATCCCATGACTGCTGCCCCGGACTTGGTCAATACCACTGCTGCAGAGCCCATTCCCTTCCACTTCTATATTCATATAGTATTTCCCATTCTGTGCTTAGACTTGAAATTCTCTGGGACATGGAGCATCTCCTTGTTTTAGTTTTGAGGTTAGCAGTATGGAGCTACTGTTGCAATACAAATAACGAACATGAATAACACTTCCTAGGTAATATTTCAGCCCAGGGTCCAGGCCGGTTGGTGACCTGAGAAAACCAGTCTTGTTCTGGACCGTGTCACACTCCTTCCTCAGTGCTACTTCAGCTAAACACATTCTGGGAAAACAAGAAGATATGCTGCCAAAATAGCAGAAAGAACCAACTCCCCAAACAGGAGGCCTTCCCCCAGCTCCGCTATTTGAACCACCAGTTTAGCAAAGTAACAGGAGGTAAAACCAACAAGCATGATGTTATTTAAACTTATGAATAGCTCCTAATCACACAAATTGTTCCTAAAGAACAAGTAGGTAGCAAGGATTGCAGGATCAGACTCCAAAACGATTATGCTGAAGTGCAGTAAGAAATGAATGGACTCTTTCCTTTCCCTCTCAGCAAAGATTTAATAGCCAGCACTGTAGTTAGGTCTGATACTGCTAGAAATTACTTTTCATTTAGACCAAGTATATATTACATGCCTGCTAAAATGTATTTTCATAATTAAAAATGAACTGTAATTTACTTGGCAAATGAATTAAGAATACTTCTGTGGAGATCTACTCTCATTCATTCACTGATTTGCAGTCAGTTGTTTGCAATGAATCTTCCTACTGTTAGAAATCAAGACACGCTATCAGATTTAGACTGTAAAAGCACCAGCGTACAGCCATGTAGCTCCTCATTCAAAATAACTTAATATAGTAATGTTTATTTTGATTTTGAGACAAGTAAAGCACACATTGCTGAACTGAGCTGGCTACTGTCTGAGCTACTCTTCCTTGAGCCTTCACTTGTGGCCACTGATGGGGATGGGGTACGTGGCCAGATGGACTTTTGTCTCAGCCTGGCATGGCCATTCACATGTTCTGCTTTTACATAAAATTAGATATGTTACTGTAAAAGTCTTGTATTGGAGTACAAATATGATAAAGCTGAAGCTGGCAGAGGCAGTGAAAGAAAAAATTTTGGATGCTCCCGACAGTGCTCCAGCCAACAGGAGATGGAGGGAGGTGTACATCTTTTTGCTTTACCCCCTACCACTGTGCATTTCAGGTTAAGGTGGACAAGCTACACTTGTGATTTCAGCTGCTACAACGTCAAATTTCATTTGCTAATGCCATATGTTATTTGTGTGATAACAAATGTGCCATTTTTAGCTCATGAAGCATTGAATGAATTTATCTGGAATCATTTCTACCCTAACATGGCCAAACATTTGACAAACAGGTTCCAAAATGTGCTTTTGGGAGTGCTATTTGATTACAGTGTGTGGGTATCAAAGCAGTTAAGAGTACAATCCGGGGGAAGGACAGGAGATCAAAGAGCCGGGGCACAATGCTTGGCTTAGGAAGCCCTTGGAAAGAGGCGACTCCGGTTCCCCAGTTTCCCTGCCTCCCCCTTTCTTCCCTTTAGGTCTTCTCCATCCTCCCCCATCCCTTTCTCCTCAATAATCCTGTCTGCCTGCAATCACGATAAAGGAGCGCATCAGATAAAGTAAGGGATTATTTACTTGTGCTTTTGCTATTAAATAAAGCACAATCTCAAAGTATTCAGTGCATCCCCCTGGCTCATGGGAAAGAAAGGATCCTTTTATTGCTTGGCTAGTCTTTTGTCTAGCCAAGAATCTGCCGCCCACTCAGGTAATTTGTACCAACAGATCCAGATCGTACCTGTAGTAGCAGAAGATCCCGTCAGGAGGGAATATCCAGCAGAAACAAAGCATTGCTCATGCGTGAGAAAGGCTGGCTGGGAAGGGGTGAGAGCTGATTTTTTTTTGTCTCACTTGGAGGAGAGGAGGACTCGGGAAGAGGCATCTGCTCAAACAGGGAACGTTGGGGGTTTTTTTGGCTTATCTTAATAAATGTGTGTGTTCTTAGTGAATCAACGTAAAAGAGACAAGGGGAAGTGCCTCATCTGCCTGGCGTACTCAAACTTGCACCCTCCCACGCAGTGCCACCTATGAATATATCTTCTCCAATAAAACGTTCTCCCAGTTCCCCTTCACATTTGCCCTCTCTTTGGGCATGGGACCAAGATTCCTTGTGTACAAGGAAGGATACCAGAGCCAGAAGCATCACACCAAGATACAATTTGGCTCAGAGAGTATAAAAATGACAGGATTATAAAAATGACAGGATGTCCCCCTCGCCAACCCTGTGTTACCTTGGCGGCAGCGAGATCTCAGCCATCTTCTAGTCTACCGCCAGCGTTTTTGCTGTAAAGAGAGGGACAAGAAAAGCCTTCAGCTTGTCCTCAGCTTCCAGCTTGCCAGGTCAAAGATGTCCTGAAAAATGAGAAATTTCTGGGGAGGCTGAAGATCGCTCGGAGACATTCCTTGCCAAAAACACCAGGGTGGAGATTTCCCATTCCTACTGACGAGAGGTCATAGCCAGCCACACACAGAAAAGTCTCTGTTGCACCCTGGCACTGGTTTCCTTCTTCGGTTCAGCTGTCACCCCAAATTCCCCTTTCTTGCTGCACTTTCCCACTCAGGTTATCCTTCATGCTCCTGCAGACACCCTTCCCTCGGGCTGACGGCACCCTTTGCCCGTTTGAAACACTAGATGCCTCTGAAATAACACTAAGGTGCTGATAAACTAAAGAAATTAAGTCGTGGGGGCTGTTCATTTCTAATGCATTAAAATAATGAGAAAAATATCCACAAGCCTGAAATTATCTAATTTTGCAGCTGCGCTGGTGGAGAAAAACACTATGTCAGATTTAGTAGAGCTGTTCCCTTCCCCCTGCCCTCTCTCCCCCAATATTTTCTAGTGACCTTTCCTCCTTCCCCTAGGTTGGAGGACACGATGTTTCAGATGGCTCCGAACAAGTTGTGCAGCAACACGGCCAATGCTCAGATTGAGTTTTCTTGACTAAATTTGCTTGATCTTTTTTTTTTGCAGGCTTTGGATATCAATTAAAAGAACACTACTCTTTCGTCTTGTGTGTTGCTCCCCTACAAAATAATGAACTGTTTAATACACTAGAGGCAATTTCAAATTATCTAGTTTAATGAGGAAGGTTGTGACGGAAGATTTATTACCCTTTCTGATCTGCTAATGTATTTTCCCAACCACCCCAGCAGAACCAATCACCGTATTTTCATTATACACTCTATTTTCAGGGGTTCATTAGTTGTAGACTAAAAATAACAGCAAAGGTCTCAGTCTGAGAGCTAATCCAATTTTTTTTAATTGGAAACAAAATTTGATTAGACAACTTTCTAATCATAACAGCATCAAGCATCAAGACCCTTACTGGGTGTTTTGTCCAAATTGAAACTTCATGTGACTACACGTAAAGACTGATCTAGAAATACAATCACGTAACTGCTACGAAGGATGAACCCAGCCTTTTCCTTAAACAAAAATCCCATGTTAGCACAAGAAATGGACTGTAGTCTATTCCAATTGATGGACATTAAAAAAAAAGGTCTGGCAAGGAACCTGTCCAGCTGAGACAAACTCAGAGATGCTCTTAGCTAGTGGCTGAGTATGAGACTTAAGAAATAACTAAGTTGGTTTTACTCCCTCCAAGGAATTAAAAAGGAAAATAAGATGGAAGAGCTCCTATATAGCCAACAGGGCCTCCTACCTCAAAGTTGGATTTGAATCTTTCTTAAGTTGGTACTTTCCAGCAATGGCTTCGCGCTGGTGGATTACAGCACATAACATGAGCTCAGTGTTTTCCCCGCTGCATCATTTTGATACGCGAGAGCCACAAGCGCAACGAGGAAGACAGGGAGACAAACATTTTTGGACTTTACAGGGCATGCCCTTTGCAAAAAGGTGTCAGCACCGTGGTGGGAATGTGGAGATGTGCTGCCCGCGTGCCGGCTGCCCTGCAAGGCTCTCGTCCTATATCTCGCAAGACAGTCGTCCTCGTATCTCTGCACTGGGGGGGGAGAGGGACCCCTATTCACAAGGGCCGGCTTTAGCAGAGGGATGCTGGCTTTGGCCCTCTCCGGTGGCCAGACACCCTTAATGGGCTAATGAGCCTGCTATGACTTTTAATTATCTCCTGGCCACCACCGGGAGCTATGCTGTCTGATCCAGCCATCCCACTGATGGGTCCCAAACACACGCTGTTCAAGGGATTCTCCCCAGCAATAAAATAACCGGAGCAGCCACGCGAGGACATCCTTGGGGCACCTGGCAGTCTTTTCCAACCCTGCAAGGATCCCCGCAGGATGGTGTTCGTAATGACCTGCCTGCAGAGAGGCTGGGCTGAGGACGTGTTTTGGCCAGATAACGCGTCACTCCGACACCCCGGGGATTTTTAAAATGGATGTAGGAAAGAGGGAAGTTATTGCAGCTCACGTCAGCCCCATGCTATAGATTTTAGATGCATAAATTATATATTTACGTTCAAAACTCTATTATTCATAGAGTTGAGTAAACAAATATTGATTTTTACACTGTAGCACAGATGAGTATTTCTAATGATGCAGACAGAGGCTCTTCTTCCATCCTTGGTAACTCTGACCTCATCGGTGCTTCCTGAGAGTAGTATTTAACAAGGACGATCAAATTTAAAACCAGTTAGCTGCCGCTGTTTGGAATGGAAATCAATGTGCATTTCTTTCTGAATGGACAAGCTGTCCACCCACCCCACCACGTCACAGCGCGGCTCGTCCTACAACTGTTTTAGATGCTGAACCAGACAGATGCAGACGGAAAGCAAGCGAAGAAATGATGCGCGAAACCATCTCGGCTCGTACAGAGCGACCTTAGCTCTCCCACCGTGTGGGAAGAGGCAAAGATATACTGGCTGTGTGAATACAGCAGAAGTAAGCTTAAATGTATATAAAAAAAGTGATACTACTGCAGAGCTCGTATTAAACCTTTGGAGAAAGGTCTAATCATCAGTATGTGAGCTTGTGTCAAGATTTCTCTCTATTAAATATTTCTCTCTATTAAATGTATGACACTACTATGTACATTTAGGGGTTGCAGAAAAAAATGCTTTAACGTCGTTTTCCAGTACTGTGTTATTTCAGAGGTTAACCAAAATCACTTACTTCATAGCTAACTTTGCTATATTGAATCAATGTACAAGTTCCTTATTGGATTTTTATTGCAGATAAAATTGACAGAGAAAATCACTAGGATATACTTAAAAATGGGAAGGAAATGTACGTTTACAATAAAAAGGTCTCTGAAGGTCTCTTGTTTCATAGGAAGGAAGCTGTCTTTATATTGCATGAACTATAAAAAATGATTAAAACTGAAGAGAGACAGGAAGCTGATAATTTGATTTATCATCTTAATGGCTATGATTCATGAATAAATAATATAATGGTTTATGTCTCTCTTGTAAAAGAAGTAGAGAAGAGCAATTTGTCTAATAAATGACTTCAAAAATTACAGCTGAGTCTTGTTTGCCACATTTGTTCTATTTAAAAAGAACGAGCGAGTATCTTATTTCTTATTACTTACTAGGACATTTGTTGTATTATTTATAAGAGTCAAAAACCTTAACTAAAAGCCACTCATCTCTGACCACAGTCTCCCATTAGCTTTAAATTCAGGAAAGAGAAAGGGATTGATCACTAGATCAATAAATCCAACCTTAGAGCTGACTAAAAGCTTCCTTTAACCTCCTTCCTCCAGCATCCTTTTTCAAAATTAAAGTATCCCCCTTTTTAATTATTTAAGAGCATGTCAATTTTACAGTAAGGCCATGTACGACTGCATCATACAAGGATTTCTTCTTTATATTGGAAACACACCAGCATCTTTAAAAGGAAAGCATTTAAATTACGATCACTTGTTTATTTTTAAAAAAAAATGGATATGCTACTACAGATATACATATCCTGTTCCAAATGTGCCCTGGATTTCATCAAGACCAGTGCTGAGAATAGGAAAATTGAGAAGAAATCTGTACTCCCAATTACCGGACACACAAACTACCCCAAATCCATCGATGATTCCAATGGGAGCTGAAGTTCCTCTGTCCTGACGGCACTGGGCTAACAACTGACATTATTACACAGCTGCGAAAAGTCACTTCAGGCAAAAGCAAACTCCAAAGAACATCATTAATGGAAAGAGTATTTAATTTTTTTTAAACCATCCTGTAAAAATAGCTTGTATATGTCATTTGCCCAGCGTGCATCAAAAGCCTGACCTTTTTTTTTCCCCCTTACATCAAAATAAAGTATCAAAATCAGATCTTTTTTCTTACCAGAAGCTGTTCACACTGATTCAGTACGCTGTGTTTCTACTGTCCTCCTACAGAACCGACTTCAAAACAATACAAACCACGTCATTCCGACACAATTCCTGATGCAAAGCTGGCTGGGTGCCCCAAAACAGGGGGGCTGTGGCCAGGGTCACCTCTGGATTACGTCCTCGCTTGGCCACTGACCTGCTGCGTAGCCCTGAGCACGTGTTTTTCTGCACATCTCTGTACCTTTCCTTGTTCCACATCTAATCTTCATCCTGAAGAGCTTGGGATCTCAATCTTGCGAGAGCTTGGGCTTAGAAATCGGAAGTTCTTACCCTGTTTCTGAGGCCAATTTTTTAGAGGGCTTCAACACTGAACCTCAAGACTTGATTGTCTTTGGATCATACTTCAGATGCAAGATGTTATAAAGTATTATTAGAGCGAGCAGCACTGGAAGACTGTTAATGGCAGCAGCGGGAGGAAAACTTCAGGATGACAATTCTTGGTGTATTGTAAAACCACTTAATTCCTACAAGGCTTATTAAAAAAAAAAAAAAAAGAGAAAAAAAGAGGAAAAAAGGTACATGGATTTAAGCAAAATAGACATTTTGAGTTTTCATGTTTCTGTACTGGGTTTGTGTGGCAAGGTTTTGGTAGTGGGGGGGCTACAGGGGAGGCTTCTGTGAGAAGCTGCTGGAAGCTTCCCC
>JAVJGG010000040.1:18311211-18326193 GCA_035590195.1 Aviceda cuculoides
CATCTTCTCACGCCCAGCTGGGGAGAAAGCTGGAGGGGCACAAGAAGTTGGGGGGGGAAACAGCCAGGGCAGCTGAACCAAACTGGCCAAAGGGGTATTCCATACCATGTGATGTCATGCCCAGTATATAAACTGGGGGTAGTTGGCCTAGGTGGGGGATAGCTGCTCGGGAACTAACTGGGCATTAGTCGGTGAGTGGTAAGCAATTGCATTGTGCATCACTTGTTTTGTATATTCCAATCCTCTTATTAGTGTTGTCGTTTTATTATTGTTAATATCATTGTTGTTATTTTCTTCCTTTCTGTTCTATTAAACCGTTCTTGTCTAAACCCATGATTTTTACATTTTTTTCCCCCAATTCTCGTCCCCACCCCACTGGGTGGGGGGGAAGTGAGTGAGCGGCTGCGTGGTGCTCAGTTGTTGGCTGGGGTTAAACCATGACAGGAGGTCTTATCAGCTGACCTAGTCTGTCCCCTTGCTCCAATGTAGCATCAGCTATAATTAATAGCTAAGGGTTTCACTTATTCAATAATGGCCTGGGGTTAGAGGGAGGATCCTGATCAAGTGTTTTCTTCATATTTATCAAAGAGACTAAGTCAATACAGAGAATCTAACCTGAACTCAGCCTTCTTAATGAAATCATAACTGCTACATTCACATCATGTATAAATATTTCTCCTTTTAATTCGATGTTATTTTTTTCTTTTCATTCTTTCTAATATATAGAAAATCACATTTTGTTCCATTTTCAATATAATAAACAAACTGAATTATTCCTTTCTTCCCTTCTCTTTTTTTTAACCCAATATTAGCATTTTTATATAAATCGACAACTTGAAAATTAATATACAAAGAAGAATCAATTGTTCATTCATTTAAATTTGCATTTGTTATTTACATTCGTTATCTTATTTCCATTGATTTCAGTACACTTGGTCCTGTCTGAAACTAGTTGTCCCAATTCAGATTCAGAGCATGCTTATTTTCCACAGAAGACCTTATCTTATGTGATAGGAAATCAAAGATATTATGATTGAGTGTGTTTAATCCTGTTATTTCATGAAAAGATGGATCTTTAAAATTAAATTAAAGCAACAGCAACAGGAAAGTTTTATGAATTTTGATCTTTGAGTTAAACCTTTTTTCACACTGTGAATTCCCCTACATACTTATAAGGGATCAGGCTTGTATATACAGGAGGAAAAAAAAAAAAAGAAAAAAGCAAAAAGATTTGTTAAGAAAAGTAGACAGTCTTTAAAACAAAAACAATTAGTTTCTAACTGCCTCAAGTGTCACTTTATCAGCAGGATCTGCTATTGCCTCTGTACTAAAAGAATGAAATAAAATAATCTTGTAATAGCAAATGTAAAATCTCCTTTAATCACATATTTAAATAATGAATCTGACTACAACTCCAGCAATAAAAATGAATCTTTTGCTTGTTGTAAGCATACCATTAATGTAACACTCTGATTTGTTCCCCAAATATGCCTCTCAATGGTAATATCAGAATTAAAATAAAATAGCAAAAAAAGTTTACAGCTGAGATGTTCAGAACCCATATCTAATAGTCTGTCATGGGAATAATTACCCATAATGTGTATCCAAGGGATATAATTGTCTGCTGCTGTGAATTAGGAGTGCCACAGGTGGTGTTAATCACTTGGAATGTATTGGAGTAGAACAGCAGCCAGAGACAGAGCCTGCTTAAGCTTGATTTGTGGAACAATTGTTTCTGAATGCTTCAGATATAAATTGAGTGCATGGTAGTGATAATGCACACTCAAGTAGTTATACAGAAACAAAGGTGTATAAATATAAATGAAGAGCAGAGGAAAGTTTGGTTCCTTAGCAAAGGTTACAGAAATGCAAAGTTCTTCCATGTTGCAGCACTTGCATTTTTTGATTGGGAACAGAAACCAAAAAGAAGGTCAATAGCTGCTTTTATTGCTTGAACCTGCCTGACACTTATCAGGAAAAGAGCTTTCATCAATTAGGTACTCCAGAACTTTCAGTCTTCCAGTATTTCCATGGTATATGACATATATAGATATATCCAAGTGTAGTGGTCTCTTTGATGAGGAACTTAAAATTTTCTTCAAATACGATATTGATTTATTAGAACATTATCATCTGAATTTAAGAGCACATCATCAATAGTTTCTCAGATATGTGATGGACACCAAATAAGTTGAACTGACTAGAATTTATGTGAAATATGTAAACATACAGTAACCTTATGAATGCGGTGATACCTGGATCTCCTCAGAGCAAAGTCAAGGCCTTGAACAGATATCTCTAGATAAATTAGAGACAGAAGAAATGAGGCTATGAATGATAACATATGTCTTTGAAGATGGTGATTAGTTCAAAATTGAATTCCTCAAATCTTTTAAAGGAATCAATCTGTAAATTGGGTACAAATGCAAATACCAAAATCAGTTGTCCCTCTAAGGCATGAGGGAGAGGAAGGCTGGTCAAATATCACTGTGGATCATTCTTTCTAAAAGTCAAAGCAACGTAAAAAACATCATTATTTCTGAGGCCTTTAGAAGCCCTTTTGCATTCTAGAGCACACAGGTTTATATGCCCATTACATACAGAAAACTGATTGATTTAGTTGCAACTTTTGCAAGTGAAAAGGTTGTACCTAGACAGAAACAAGTTCCAGCCACTCAAGTTTTTTAAAAAGAAAGATAAAGAATGAAGTGAGACCTCAAGTTTGATGTTTCAAGTTAATCAAGGGATTTTGGTGTAGGTTTTTTTCAAAGTCATCTAGTTTACTAAATTGTATCATTGCTGAGCTATAGCTTATAAGAACTAACACACATCATTAAACCATGTTTCATACTCCACCAGCTTTTTCTTAGAATGCTTAACTGTGTGGGCTAATTACAGCTTGATAGCAATCCATGAAAATGATAAATATTATTATCCTTATTTTGTAGACAGGTTTATCAACACGCAGATTGTGTCTTGCCTAGAGTAGGAGAAAACATCTGAATATCATCACGAAAAAAGAAACAGATACTTCAGCTTTTGCAGTTCCATTGCAAGTACAATCTTGTCCTTCACTACATTTCTTACAAATTTTCAGTTTGTCAAGCACAAAAAGGAGAGAAGAGAATGTGGAAAACTGCTAGGGAAAGAACACAGAAAAAGTAGGGAAAAATACAATAGAAGTCTGAAGTAAAGCAGAGGAAATCTGCAGATTGAGTAGACGAGTGCGTGGAATACAAGCATGAAATAATAAAATTACATTTATCTTAATCTATGAGTGAACTTAGTATTTTAAAAAGGTGCTGAAATTGAACATGTTAGAACTATACTGAATTTATTTCTTACCTTCAATGGACTAAATTTCAAAGCAAAATTATTTAAAAAAAAGAAAGAAAATAATCATATTCTGAAGATGTAGAAACAAAAAAGTGAAAAGAAACTGATATTATTTACTGGAGTTATGTAAATAGAATAACCAAGGTGCTACAGACTTTTTTGGTGGTTGGTTCCTAAAACACCTCCTACTACAATGCATAAAACAAGTGCATAAATATCTAACTACACTCAAATAAAGGAGATGATAGATAAACTTTTTCATTTTAATACACCTCCAACTTTAGTCATAAGAGACTTCTAAATGAGCAGAAAACAAAACCACAGTACAAAAACTTGCACTGCTATATATCACAAGATTTTTCTTCTTATATTTACAAAATAAGTGAAAATGAATCACCATGGCAAATAATCCACTAGGAATATCACCATAAGCATTTTTGTCAAGAGCAAAAGTGCTGCTGACAACTACAGCTCAGCAAGACAATAACATACTGTGTCATGTAAATATGTGTTGTAGAAAGATGTTTTTCCCTCTCTGTGTGATTTTCTGTTATTATTCAGATCTTTAAAGTATTTGCAGGAATAATACTTTATTCTGTGTTTTATTTATTTCAACTGTCTCTGTAAAATTACAAGAATTGGTGCTCTGAGTCTCTCAAATCTGTAAGACTACCTGCAGCACCAAATGTCTCTCCTAAGCTAATAATCGAGAATTAACACACTATTACACATATGTATAGCCATTTAAATGTGTAAATCTAATAAAAGTTGGTAAAATACAGTCTGCCAAAATCCTGTGTGCACTGTGAATAATGTTGCAGATTAACACACCACTCTGTTGGAAAGCTCATCTGTCTACCTTCCAGCACTGCCAAAACTGTATTTTGCAGGAGATGCTGTGATGAACTGACCCTGGCTGGACTCTGATTTGATTGGTGATAAATTAAATTAATTTTCCCCAAGTTGAGTCTGTTTTGCCCATGACGGTAATTGGTGAGTGATCTCTCCTGTCCTTATCTCGACTCATGAGCCTTTTGTTTTATTTTCTCTCCCCTGTCCAGCTGAAGGAGGGGAGTAATGGAGTGGCTTTGGTGGGCACCTGGCTTCCAGCGAGGTCAACCTACAACAGTTTCATAAAAAAATGTACACTTGATGAAATGGATCCTTCTCCCACAGACTGCACATGTATACACAGCTCAGTCGTTAGGTACAAATGTCACACAGGTATGAATGATCTGGACAAATAAACCAAGAAAAAATAAAGTGAACTTCCACAAAAACCTATTCATCAATATTTTCCACATACGGTTTCTCTAAACTAATGCAATTAACTGTCCCACAGTCCAAAGGCACTATTTTTACGTGCCACATCTTCTTCCCCCAACCACTACATTATATAGGTCTCCTAAAATTGGAGTGCTCAAGACATTTTTGGGGTAAGTGATGCATCAACAAATGTCAAAACAATGTAGGCTGCATAGAGAATGACACTGAAAACACAGCACGTTGGGGAACTATACCCCAAAAAAGGTTCTTTCGTGGCCTTTCATTTTGAAGGGACAAAATCGTTGCTGATTTTGAAAGAGCCACTGGCCTTCACTAAGTTCCAAAGCAAGTACAACTTCTGGTCAAAATCTACTTTTTGTGGTCTTGCGATAAAAATAATAATAATGCTAATCTCTATCTAAAATTATGAGCTTTTTGCCCTAATTAAGAGTTTCCAAAAGAGAATTTTAATCAAGCAGACCGCAAATATCTCTGACGTCACCCTGTGAAGTCAGATTTTGAACCAGATACTATTACTCCGTCCTGCTGCCACACAAGTCACAGGCCACCATTCCACCGTGACAGGCACAGCGTAAAAGTACAGAGCAAAGATGATCCCTGCTGCTCAGTCACTTTGCATTTGGAAAATGGCAGTGATAGGCAAGAGGGAAAACTAGATTTACTAGTATGAAGCTGTCCTTGATAAAATACAGTTTATGCAAAAGGCAATGTCAGTTGAATGGAAGTAGCACAAGGAAAAGATTACCAAAGAAAAGTGTAATTTTTCTGGCATCAGTCATACAATTATCATTTGAATATGGAGGAGGGAGAATCTCAGCTGGTATAAGCTCTTATAAGCGTATCAATAAAGCCACGCTGATTTATAGCAGCTGAGAGTTTGTCCTGCAGCGTATTCATCCATGTGTGATGCGGTAGATTGATGTGTTAGCATTTTCTCCCTGGAGACTTCAGTTCAAAACCTATTTAAAACACAGTGAAAACAAACGGGCTGGTCTCTAAGCAGATGTCCCTGGAAATCTGTTTACATCATCACAGTGACAGCAGTTTAGTGGAAAGGGTTTTCTCTGCTCGGGGCAGGGGGCAAGGGCAGGCTAGCGGGTCCCCGATGGGGTTGCACGGCAAAGTTTCCTTGGTAACTCCTAGTACCCAGCTTGCAGGATGGATTTGATGTCCACAAATCCGTAGCGTTCTGTACACGGTGAAATTAAATGATTCAAATAGAAATATTGCTTAGTCTTAGTCTACAATCTCGGAGTGACACTCTACAGCACTGTGCTCTGCTGCTCCCAGCCTGCACGCAAACATAACCTCAAGCACACAGGTAATTGCCGATTTTTGCTAAGATATTTTGCATGCATGAAACTAAACACATTTGTAATTCTACAGGCTTGGGGTCTCAGTTTCAAAAGCATTTCAAGAAGACACAAAAGCTCCCTGTGATCAAAGGAGAGGAAACAGTGCGGTGGTTGTAGTTACAATTACATCATCTCACATACTTTTGGCAGAGCAGTTCTGGGTCCAGTTTTGCGAGAGGAGATAAAGCACACACAGGTGAAGACAACAGAACTGCAGGTCACTCCTGCAGCTCCTGGAACTGTGCCCCCAAGCCAGCCTGGAAAGCAGTGGAGTTTTTTGCCTGAACCCAGATCCACTGAGCCTCATTGGGATTTCACTAATAATTCAGCAGCAGATCTGCCTATGCATGTAATGTTAAGTAATGCTTTTAGGAGCATTATCCATGTGTGGTTTTCCCGTACATGGAATTTGGCAGGAGGCCACTCGACCAAATGCTTCACATTGCAAGAAAAATCTGCAGACTTTTTTTTTTTTTAGCTATACTCATTAAAAAAGTAACCCTCCTACTAACAAAGCAAGAAAGTTATCACCACCTCAGGATCAACCATGCAAGATCACACAGTTTAATATGCAGATTTTTAAGAAAATATCTTCCTTCTCACCCTTCCATTCCATGCCTTATCATTTCAGAAGCAGCAGCTCCCATACTGAAAACTGGGTATTTCATATAATGAAATAGTGACATAGAAATAGAGTTACCAAGTCCAAGTCCAATCTATCATAAGTAACTACATCATTATCCCTTCCAGACACTGATCAAATCCCAGTTTATGAGCAGTTTGCTTTTTACTGCTATTATACAAAATGAAAAGCTGTTCCAGAACACCGCTGCTCTGACGATGACGAGCCCTCCTCTTTTCCAACCAAAATCTTTTCACGACCAGTTTATACATGTTTGTTCCTGTACTGAGTGTTGTCCTTAACTTGAATTGTTTTTCCCCTCCCTGGTGTTTAGTCCCCTGATGTATTTATAGAAAGATCATATCCTCTTTCAAACTTCATTTTGCTAGGAATAGTCATGTTAGAAATAGACTGATGAATTTAGTACATTAGATTTGAACAGACATACATACACGCACACAGAGGCTAGAGCACTCATTTTAAAAGAAATGCAGAAAATACAGATGAGTCAATCTTTAGTTAACAGTGCATTATTTCAAACATGTCAGCAACATATGTAAATACAATATAAAAGACAGATCAAGTTCAAAACTGATTTTTTAGATCTAAAGACTACCCATTTATAGAAATACCAGAGAGCCTACCTGTAATTCCATAAAACTCTAGTCTGGGAACAGTACCAAAAGCCCACAATGAATATAATTTCTAAAAAAGAGAGCTGGGAGACTCAAAGTACGTTTGGATAAAAAAGCCTTAGACAGAGGCTAGTTTGGGTGGTAAATAATCTGCAGAAAAAGAAAAAAAAAATCAAATTGCTATTAAAAAAAAACCCTAGAAGGAAGAAAGATTGAACACACTGTTTGTCTGTTTAGAGACAATTTCATTCTTTCATAAAAATATTTTCTAGCTTTGCTGCTCTGGTACATCAATCCTGAGTACTCTAACTTTCGACTTATAATGATATTCCTTCAGATACAGCTTCACCGATGGAGGAATGGGAAGTGCGTCAATACCATCGTAAGTTGTACAGTTGCAAATAACCGTTCTACATATATGTTGAAGAGAAAAAGGAAAAGTCCTGTTTAGCGGAGTGGATAAAAGTGGTTCAAAGAACATACAGGAACTTGGATCTTTGTAGTGCTCTAGGAGTCCCGTGATGTCAGGAGAATGGAAGACGCAAGGATCATGGGCATCAAAGCTGAAGTTGTGATTCCACTGCTCTATCCGTGCGTGGAGGGAACGACTGTAGCGCCTGAAGCTCACAGAAAACAAATAGTCTTCTTGGGCAGAATCTCGTAACAAAAATGTTCCCTCTGGCTTTCCTTCTAGCAGCGCCTCAGCTGCATATTTATCCATGACTCCCCAGTAGCAGGGATTGTTATTGATCTGGAGGAGGTCTGGGACTAGGCAGTGGACATAATCAATCTGCGTGTGGTATTTCGGAGGTGTCTCCATCCGTAGCAGCTCATCATCCGTTTCCCATTTGGGCTTGTTTCTTTTTCTAGAACTTGTGCACAGCGTTATAACTTCATCGTCAGAGTCCATATCGCTCTCATCTTTACTGCTCCTTACCACCTTACCTGTAACCAACTCAGACCTCGAATCACCCCTAGAGGAACCGCTGTCAGTGAAGTCACAGGACTGGGAGGGAGAGTCCGTTCCCCCGTTGGCAATCTCATCGTCTCGCAGCTGATCCTCCCTTTCCTCATGCTGGGATAAGTCAGCAATTATCCAGTCCTCTGCTTTTGGGCTTAGAGGGGCTGTATGTCTTTTGATCAAGTGCCACCGAAAAGCTAGCTCCGAGCGTGGAGGGAAAGGACACTTATCTAGCATTAACTCACTGATATGAATTTTTCTTTTTGATGGCAGTCCTGAGGTGTGCCGACTGCTACAATTCTTTATGGGAAAGCACTGACCCACAGCATCTTGCAGCTTCTGTTTGAGAGAGCGGCCTAAAAACCTGTGACCACATGAACGGTCTAGATCCAGCTCGATAGACGAGCAGCTATACTTCCTCTCTTGGCTCCTTAAATTAGTCCCTGATCTTCCTGCAGCACTTGCTGTTTCAGCATCAGAACAATGCTCACTCTTTTTTGACCAGGAGAGCTTCTTTCCACTCCAGACGTAACCATCCTTTCTGTCTGCGCTTCTGCTCCGGCTGCTTTTGGGTCTCACATCTGTGTTTTTAATATTGCTGTCCTTATTTTCTGCCATTTTGACAGCTTAGCTTCACAAGTTGCCAGAAACCACACTCTCTTTCTTGTAGGGTTTTTCTACATAAGGAAGATTCCTCGAGGCACTTTCTGGAAATACCTAAGGAAAAAGAAAACACAACTAAGTTAATAGTTATGCATGCACACAACACAAGACCAAGGCAGGTATATACAGGACAACAGCGACAATTAATTGCTAACCATATAAAAATAGTATGATCAAGCTGAATTCACTAGAACACTCCAGAAATACTGGTCTCATCCCAGACAAGGTGCTCTTAACACTTCCTTGGGAAAAGCATCCTCCAGAATAAACCATCTTACATGTTTTGAGTATCCATTCTGACTATGCAGCACAGCAGACAGTTTTAGGTGTTGGCAATCCTATTGTGCTAGGGTCCATTTAAACAGAAGCACTTCCCATGGCAGGTGATACTGCTTTAGCTGTTTGTTGAGCAAATTCTGCATCTCTTCCAAATAACCTTTCAAGAAGGAACACGCCAGAACAGAAACAACTAGGTCAGAGTACAAAGAGCTACTGTACCTAGATGATACGCCTGTTTGCTACTAATCCACAGGGTGGGATGCCAGAGATCTTATTCTTAACTGACACTTTTGGGTCACTTTCTGGTTAAAAAAAAAATTTAAATTATATCAGTCACAGATTCCGTCAATTTCTGAAAGCTGTTTTCCTCTGCCTTTTTAAATAGAGCTAGAAAATATTGAGCCCCTAAGGGACTGAAATATCTGGGGCTTTACATACTGAAAAGGATTAAACCAAATCCAGTCCCTTACTAAAAGCAATTTTAAAAGGCCGTGAAAGATGGAACTGCTTATTACTCATTAGAGAAGAAAGTTTACATTATTAAAATCAGTGTTGCTCTGAGACCTACGGTTGCTGATTTCATTCTCTTTTGTTTCTGAAAGTGTATTGAATTCTCAAATAGATAAGAGGTTTCCTTTTGAATGTTGAGCTTTGAAAAAGAAAAAAAAAATCCTCTTTTGATTACTCAGTTGAAAGTAGAGCAGAATTTTTTCAAGGTACATAGATAGCAATATGTTATGTATGCTATATTCTCCCGAGGCAGGCTGAATGTAGAAATATTTCCCATCACATACCATGATGCTTTTGCACCAAAACGATGTATGGCTCCTCTATTGCACTGGGGTTTTTTGGCTGTGGGTTTTTTGTTGTGTTTTTTTTTTTTTTTTTTTTTTTGTGGGGTGGTTTGTTTTGGTTTTTTGTTTTTGTTTTTAAACTAATTGACATGGTAAATACTAAGCAGGAAAAGAAAAGGGCATCCACTTCCTCTCTCCATTCAATCCATTCTCATCATCAGGATTAGCCAGCATGACACAACCTCTCTGCTGTCCCCCGGGGCTGCGCAGGCTGAGTTCTAGCCTCTGCTTTCAGTAAAAGAATAAGACTGCTGTGCCGAAAGGCTTACATGCAATCTGTGGGCCAAATGAATCCCAGATGTAACTTTCACCCAGGAATTTTTGACATTGCATTCCTTATTTACAACCCACAAACCTGAGAGCTGTGGGGGAAAGGAAAAGGGAGGAGATGCAGAAATGTAGAATGAGGGTAAGACAGGTAAAATATTGCAAATATGTTGAAAAATACCTGGAATTAAAGCAAGCTAAATGAATTACAAAGGAAAGACTAAAATAAGGATTTAATCTTCCTGTCTCAGGATTCTGCAAACCACTTTTCAGTGAAACATGAAAACATTGCAGGATGCAATGCAGAGAGGAGGAAGGCAACATTTGTGTATGAGACCTGAAACACCTTTATTTAGATCAAGATTCATTGATTGCTTTGTAACATCAATATTTTTCATCCAGAAACAACTAGAGTGGAGCACTGAATTTTCTCTACAATTAAAGAAGAGAAAAAAAGCAATCTCATTTACCCTGGTGATAATCTGAAGTAACTGAAGACAAAAAGTTATTCTAGATTCATCCTGTGGTAAAATACATTAACTCTCTATATATGGGATTTTTAATTGGACCGAGAGATATCATTGAGGTTGCAAAGTCAAGTACTTAAAAATTAGGATATGACAGTTTGTAATTGCTTTCGAAACCTTCAATTATCTCATTTTGCACATCCAGCCCATATAAGGAATAAGAATATGGGCTTTTAATTAAAAACTGCAAAACATACAAAATCCAGAAGTGCTGAAAAGGCCCATTATCTCCTAACTTCAGCCTTGCAACTGAAATAAGCTCAGTGGTTTATGTCATTTCTGGGTTGCTGTTGTATTTAACTGTAAAGCCACCTTCTACTTTGTACCCTTCTTCTATCGCAAATCATTTGTGGTACCTGAACCCTGAAACTAACTGGAGGAATAGCACGTGATGCTGTAAGACACGCACCATTAGCCAGTAACACAGAGAGCCGTTTCCCTGGGGTTTGAAGGCTGCTGGAACCGAGGCACCAATTCTGCCACATCAGAGCAGTAATTGCTAATCAGACATAACACTAGACCTGTGAAAAGAGCATGGAATAAATGAAGAAAAACGGATGTCATCCTCCTAAAGCCAGGTTTGAACTTGACCTTGCGAAGGAAGAGTAAAGGATGGTTCAATGGTCAGCTTGTGATTCAGGAGACAAAACCTCGGTTTCCAAAATGTGTTACAAATGTCTGCGTGCTTGCAGGCAAGCTGCCTTCTGAAACCCGCATCAGCCACAGCATATTTAGGTGCCCAAATCCCACTGTTCGGCATTACGGTAAGGGGTCACACCTTCATACTCTTCCGAATCCGTGATTCACAGTCCCATCAATAAAACGGGGACCAAAAAAAACTTGGGTGTCGGAAGGAAAAAGCATAAAGGGCAGCTTTCTGTGCTGTATTACTACCTCAGGCTATCCACCTAAACCAGCTCTTCGTTGTGCTGCAAACGTCCAAGGGAAATGCCGTGTATCGTACATCCATTAACGGCTGGAGCGCAACCGAAACAACAGGAGAGGAGGGCAAGGATAAAAGAGAGGGAACACAGAGTGTACTTTTCCCTACAGGGCAAGGTTAAATGGAGGAGTCCAGCGCTGTGCAGCTCACACGCATCGGTTCTGAGATCCCTTTTGGTAGATATAATTAGTCTCCTGCTTACAAAAGCCGCCTTCTGCGCGGGGATACCTTAGGCATCTCAGAAGCAGGCAGATCTGACAAAACCCTTACGCTTGAAACTCTTCCGCTCAAGCAACGGCAAAGATAAAGCAACATGCAGGGACAGGCAGAGTTCACTTTGGGCCACGGGATCCAGCTTGTAGTTCAAGGTTATCGAACACTGTCACAGCTTACAGTCCCCGAGGACAAGCAGAGAGCTGGGTGGGTTTTGTTGTTGTTTTTATAATGTGCACAGCTCCCTCCTTCAGAGGCAAGTCTTGCCAGGATGCGGGGGGGGTGGGGGGGCACAGACGGCTGCACAAGATGCTTTTTCTTTCAGGCGCTGATGCCTCAACATTAAAACTTCAAGCCCAAACTAAAAGCAGTATCTAGTAGCTATTTGGAGGCAGTAACAATATTACCTCCTAGCTAGAGGTAGGCTGCAATCAACAACTGTGATAAGACAGTTACAGCCTCACCATATGTCTAATTAAATCAGCAGCAAGTACTCAATAACTCCAGCAGGAGAATCAAAACCATAAGTGTAGACAGAGCTTTTTTAATTTATTTGATAAATACTGAATTGCTTTAACTAGATATTTACAACCTGAGCCGCTGGATCCTTGCCTCTAGCCCAGTACCTCCAAGTCCTCTTCATCAAGCTGCTTCCCTTTCGGTATGACAAAGAAGCAGATGGTGGGGGGTCTCTAGCCCACCCTCCCTCTTGCAGCGGATCTGCTGCCAGCGTGGGCTCAGGGGAGCCACGGCATGGTCTGGTCACGTCCTGAAAAACTCTGAGGATGGAGGTCCCACCACCTCTTTGGTGCTCCCATGCTGCACAACCCTTCTAGTGAAGGAAGTACTGGGAAAGGTTTTCATCCAAGTACACAAAGCCAAAGTGTCACTGTATTATGCCTCTAACTAAACAAGAAAAAGAGATTCACACAAAAAAAACCCAAATTGGGTTTGGAATTGTTATAGAAGTTGATATTCTTCTAGGGCTGATAAAATTCTGAGAGAAAAGAGCAAGCTGCAAAAAACTGGAGTACCTTTTCTTTTTTCTTTCAACTTACATAAAAGTTATTTTAAAAAAAATCTCACCGGTCACATGCTGTTTTCATTAATTTTGCCCAATTAGATTTTGGCCACAAGACCGCATTTTAAAACCTGACCTTCCACTGAAGTTGAGCTGTTATTGACTTATTTTGGAAAAAAGCCCAACCTATTAAGGATAACATTAAGTCCTAATTCCTCTGTCTTAACTTATTTTTCTTCAGTTTTGACTATGTTTATCTTGACTTATGAGACCGTCCAAAAATACCTAAGCTAGACTCTAGAGGCCTTTCCAGCAAATTAAAGCAATAATCACACACACACAAAACAAAGTGACTGTCTAAAGATACCGATCATAACCTATGATTTGGAAATATCCTTGATTTGTCCTGGGTCTGCATACCCCCAGAACTGTAGGAGGAGGGGGGCATGCGGCCATGCCCACCTAACCCCAGCACTGGGGCTATTTTATTCACACCCAGGAGGCAGAAGTGATCTGGAAGCAGGTGCCAAAGGTGAGGGCTGCTCGTACCCACTGCTTTAATGAATCTCAGCTCATGTGCTGAAGGAGAGACGCACGCAGCGCTTGGCAGACCGCAGCAGCACTAAATCAGTAAAAGCTTTATGGTCCATGACCAACATTTGGTGCTCCACCCAGAAACCGAATCGGAGAGCAGCGCGATTCCCGGCTCCCGCCCTGCTGCTCCACTCACAGCCACTTACATCTATTAATCAAGTCAGCTGCAGGTCGAGTTCCTGACCGGATTTAAAGCATAACTTTGCATTTGATGCCATGCCACTTTGGACGTGACAAAGCCACAGGGCCTGCAGTCCCTTGGCCAAGTGACCTTGGGATCCCCCCACCCTCCGAAAAACCTTCTCCCCCCGGTTCTCCCATGCCATTCGAAGAGTTATCCCAGCAGGTAGCACAATGACTTTAGATGTTACATAGCACTGAACTTAAAAAACCGCTTTTATATTGTAAAATATTTTAGGTGCGGTTTGTACGAGAGTTTCTGCACATTAAAATAATGAAGAAAAATAAATACAGTTGGCATGCATTTGTCTCTGTCCCAGGCAGCAGCTTGCAGTAAGACTGCTGTAAGAATAGCTTGGTCTTCCCACTCATCTGATAAGCGGTTCAGCTCGAATCATTTTGCTAGAACACATTATCCTCACCAGAAATCACGATTTACTAAAATATGTCAGGATACACCCATGGAAAACATGTCTCTACACAGCTTCCACAAGGTTTAATAATGAAATCTGGGCATTTTTATTTTTATTTTTTTAGAAGAAGCGTGCCTGCTTTGTAATCCTGTCACTTACTCATTCATGAAAGTACCAACAGTGTGACGGTTATAGACAGCCCGACCACATTTCCAATACAAATAAATCACTCTGCTCACTCCAACCACCGATAACTCCGCCGCAGAGCAAAACTGGAGATAAAAGGGTTTTGCCTGGAAGCAATTTTTCTTAGAAGCAGGAATAAAGCCGGCCAGATAATTAAAGCCACATAAAGGGAAAACAGAGAACTCTGTATTTTTCTCCTTATTTCAGGTACGTCCAGCTCTAACATTTTTTTTGTCCTTCAAGAAATAAACCACGCCGCTTTCTTCCCATTATTCAGCACACGAAAGCGTAACGATTTTTCGCAGCGCGATCGCTACCTGCCTAACCACAACCGCTGTCAACTCCATCCAGCACACGCGTCGGGACGGGGCTAATTACGGAGTAATGCCATAATTACCATCACGATCTCCAAACGGGTTTGATCCCGCAGCCTTTACTGGGGCGAGAGCACTCCCTTACACTTTGCTGTAAGGGGGATTTTGGCTGAGCAAGGGGGCGAGGGGGGGGTGAAGGGCACTGCCCCCCATTTGGGGCTTTCCTTGAGGGCTGCCATTAAATGGATATACCTAAGTATGTACAGTACATATAGACGCCCTCTATACGTTAGATACGTGTGGGGGCATGCCCCCCCCCCCCCCGCTTTTCC
>JAVJGG010000040.1:18327020-18365661 GCA_035590195.1 Aviceda cuculoides
TAACCCGATTTTTCCCCCCCTTTTCTTTCTCGGTTCGCTTCCACGGCCAGGCTCCTTCGACATCTGCCGGGCTGTAATCCGCTTAGGCCGAGCGGGGACGGCTGGTGGCTGAGCCCCGAGTCCCCAGCCCTGCGGGTGGGTGTCCCAGCAGCTCTGACCTTGCCCTGCCGTCTGAGGCTCTTGACGAAGCTGTTTTTTTTTCTTTTAAAATTTATTTTATTCCTCCCCCTTTTGTCCCCCGTAAAGGAACAGGTGGGAGCGGAGATGCCATCCGCCCAGAAGCCGATGCGCTACGGCCACACCGAGGGCCACACGGACGTCTGCTTCGACGACACTGGGAGGTAACCGCCTAATTCCCACTGGGAGGTAACCGCCTAATTCCGAGAGACCAGGGAGAAGCGCACTCTGGGGTAGGGATGGTCTTCTGCCAGTCTGTTGCTTTCCCAGGAGTTTCTGTAGCAGCCGCTGCTGTGCGAGACACTGGGACGGATTTATGGCCTGGCTTGGCCTGGCTCAATCCTTCGGTTTTCGCCTGTGTTGAGAACTGGCTGTAAGACCCTGTGTTTTGATACTCTGAATTTTGAAGTGATTGACGTGTAACTTAATTGTAAGCCTATATATATACACACACAGACATATATATATAGTATATATATACATATATAAACTCTATATGCGCTTTTTAGAAGAGTGACTTCATAGAATCTAGCAGAAATCTATGTAGTGTGGGAGTAAATATGTTTGCGTAAGCACTAAGAAATTAAAAATACAGTTGAAGAAATCCAGTATTGGGCTCACTATCTTGTTATTCTTGCGGTAGTTCTCGAATGTATAAATATAAACTAAATATTTGCCATTTCCTTTTTATTGATTAAAAATAAATGGTAAGCCAGAAAACAAGCCCTCTGAAAATGAACTCGAGGGGTGAGTCTTATATATTGAATATGGTTTAAGTCCGTATTTTCTTATTCCTTTCTTTAGTTCACTAGCCTTCGTACAAAGACTACTCTTATGACTTAATTATCATGTTTATTATATATGACTGTTATTAGTAACAGTCCCTGGAAACCACAAAACCCCTTGTTTGCCATTACAATGCAAATTTTTAAAAAAGGATGCAGACATCTCTGCCAGATACCACTGGTCTACTACTGCCGGACTCCCCACCATCAATATATTCAATATCAACACAGTGTTGTGTTGCTGTCAAAGTACAGACCTTACAGAACTAAGAAGGGCAATGTCACAGCTTCACCACTGGCTTTGTAACATTTTGCTGTTTAATTAGAATTTTTTTTGAGACTGCAAACAACTTTAGAAAAAAAGAATGCAAAGCTCGATTCTAGATTCACAATGTCTTTAAAATCCTGTGCGAACTTCTGTATGTTTGCTCTGTGACTTCAGGTTATTGTTTACTGCATTAAAATTGTGAAAGTTAACTCCAGCAAACTTGAATTCCATAATAACTATTTTTTAAGAGTTCTGTAGGCCTGGAACATGTTAAGCTTGTTAAACTTCAGTCAAGTATGTGTTAACACTCTTAGTTTTGCCCTCAACTTTGTAATCAGCTGTAAGGTAAGTTTTCAGTCTTAAGAAGTAATCAAATGCCCAGTTCTTAGAGAAATCAGTGCTAATTAACTCCTTTGAAAAAGTCGCTCTAGGTCCTGGAAAAAAAGGATTGACTGGTAGTATCTAAGGGTCAGTGGAGATGAGTGCCAGGCCTAGGTAGTTATCAGAGACTCGTGGTCTCAAGGCACTGTGTTATGCCACCAGATGTGATTTCTCCTCCATCTCCACGTTTAATAAGTTACTTAGACATAAATGTAGGTATTTGCTGTGTTGCGTAGTATGTATTGTGTTTCAATTTTAAAAGAACCTGACATTTTAGTAACATTTTCATGTTGGGATTGAAAGTCACAGTGGCTGTCCTTTCCATTCCTGAATGTTAACAAATCCTGTGTCTTTCCACAGCTGCATTGTAACTTGTGGCAGTGATGGAGATGTTAGGATTTGGGAAAACCTGGATGATGATGATCCGAAGTCCATTAATGTGGGAGAAAAGGCCTATTCATGTGCTCTAAAGGTATTGTTGTTAACAGAACTCCTCTAAGTTGTGTGATGCTGGTGTTGATATACAATGTGACTGTACAGATGCTGGATTTTCAAGCTCAGGGGTGCTGCTCATGTGGGTGACATTAAACATGTACTAGGATAATATACAGAAAAAGGCAAGGATAACATTGTGCGTAGCACATTGCGGTTTGATCTGTGTTAAGTATGTAGATCTTTGTCTTCAGACTAACATATGGAAAAAATAAATTGAATGCTGTTTAATGAGTGGCAGCTATTTAAATTTAAGCATATGAATGTATTCTACCTTAATGTCTAAGTGAAAATGTTAAAGCAGGATTGAAAACATAATTTTCTGAAATACACACAAATTTAATTGATTAAATGTGCCTGTAGAGTTTCTGAATATTTTAACTCAAGTAAGTATTTCATATAAATCAAGAAGACTTCTGACAATTCATTCTACCCCATACAGGATTGTAGAGGAATTATTCCTTATACTAAACTTCTGTAACTTTTTTTTCTTTTTTCCTCCTCTTGCTTCACATTCAGTTATACTCATTTCTGACTTTGATCTCCTTTTTGAGAAATAAACTCAGCAGATTAAGCTAATTATGCAGTGAACTTTCTAGGCTGTTTCAGTGTTTTCTCAGAATATAAGAAAAGTTGCAGAAGGTTTCCCAGCGTAAGGTGTGATCATCAAGTATTAGGAAAAAGAGCCAAGTGGTTGGTTTATGTGGGCCTGTTTTAAGGTCCAAGGAATTATAATCTATATTAATAAAAAAATAATTTCACAAAGTCACTGCCTGCTAATGCTTTGGTAATACTTTTTAATAATTGGTTGATATTTTGCTCTCAAAATTGTCATTTAGCCCAAATATGCCTCTGACCCACCATCCCCAAAGTCAAGAGAGAACAGGATTCCCGCTTGTTCAAGTTGTAAGGATTTGAGAGAATGCTGACTAGAGGCAGGTCTGTAGTCTGACTGACTGGCATTTGAAGCATAACCTGCTCTGGTTTTTTTTAATGTTAAGGCAGTTCCCTTTAGCATATCTTGCAGAGTCGTTATTTGTAAATAACAAGGTAAATAAGTTACCTATATCACTGCATATAATAGCAAATCTTTTTACCATGCATGCGCATGTATTTAGCTTGAGAATTCTCACAGTATTTCCTTTATGTGCAATTATTAGTATATTACATTAGTAATAGAAGGCCTAAAATGTTGTCTTTGCGGTGATTATAGAAGAATAGAGGAATTCCAGAAGTCTATATCAGTTCTTTGGATATCTTGTAGTAAACTTTGCAGTGATAAAGGAAAATCTTAAAATTGTTTTTCCACTTTTTTATTTTGGAGAGGAGTCTGAAAGAGGAAATAAATGAGAATTAACATATATGTATTGTATTTTAAAAAGAATAATTTGAAACCTTATTCGGAACTACTGCCTTATGTGAAACCTCTTTCTTATGTCCCTTTTAACATACCTTATGTATCTATTCCTCAATACCTGTATAATCTTTTTTCATCATTGATTTTTAGAGTATTTTGCTGTTGATTGTCATTGCATTGCCTATCTTTTCACAAATCAAGTGAGATGACTTGAATGAGTTCTCTTAGCAAATCAGTGGCAGAGCCAGAAATTGCCCCAACTATTAATGAATAGAGGAGGGAAAATGCTGGTTTTAATTTCTGACACAAATAGGAAAAATCCTGTGCTCTTAAGTTTATCGTGAAGTGCTTTTAGTTTTGAGGGATTTTTTTATTTCTATACAGTGAGATTAAAGAATGCTTCTGAGACTTAACTTCAGGAAGTCTTATTTCAAAAATTATTCTTCATTAATGAAAACATCATGAGGAACTGATCTGAGATGTCAATGTAATCTAGGTAATAAATCTCATCTATTTAGTTAGGTTATTTAGTACCAGCTGCTGCTTTGTTTTTCTTCAGGATTTTTACTATGACTTTAGGCAACTTAAAAAAAAAAAGGCAATACCCCTCCCCCAACCCAAACAAATTAAAAAACGCCTCAAGGAAATAAGCCATTTTTTTACTTACATATTTCAAAAACTTACTGCTGTGTACAACTGAGGAATAGTATTGTCACTTGAAGAAGAGGTATTACTTTTCCAAGTATAGGATAATTATTTCTTTTGTTTTGCACTTCTTTAAATCCAGACACATTTTTAGTAAACATCTGCCTTCTGTTTTCTGAAAAGAACTAAGCTATAGTTCATGAACTTCTCGTCTTTCCCTGGTGGCATTTAGCTGAGAAGTTTGGTCCAAGGGTGCCCTCTCCCGGTACTGCAGCATATTCATCTAAATAGGATGCAAGATTCTTCCTGTTAGAAGAGCTTTCTTGTTTATGTAAAAGGAATGAGTTTTCTATCCACCCGCAGAAGATCAGACAGTTCTCTTTGAAACTCATTAGTGGCTTTGAGTATTCATTATTTTAGTAAAGATACAAGCTGGGAAGGTCTTGATGCAGTAAATTGCCATATAGTTAGCATAATGAATTTTAAGTCTACTGAAGCAACTGGAGTTTCAGTATTAAATCTAGCCTTGTGTTTCCACAAGACTGAAAGTAAGAGCATAATCTTCCTAGTTTTCAATAGTTTGGTTAAAGTGATAAAATATTAAAGTTACTGTGCTTGTCTGTATTTTGGGGGGAAGAAATAAAAGGTAAAGAATTCTTTGTTTCCTGTCCAATTTTTACTGTCAGACCTCTTCTGGAACTACTAAAGTTAATCTGCCCAAATATATGGAATATCGGAGCAATTTTTTTGGCTCCATGGGCATAAATGTGTTATAACTAACAAGTTTTATGATGAATTTTGTTTTTAGAATGGAAGACTGATCACAGCAGTATCGAACAATATTGTTCAGATACATACATTTCCTGAAGGAGCTCCAGATGGGATCCTTACTCGTTTCACCATGAATGCAAACCACGTCATCTTTAACAGTGATGGTACCAAAATTGCCGCTGGATCTAGGTAATCTGTGCATGATAAGGAAAAGCATTGCTATCGTTCAAAGTCTGGCAACTTCCTCACATGCTGATTTTTACTAATGAGATTGTTAATCCACGTACCTCTGAGGGTTTTAAAGTATTGCAAAATGCCTTCTGGGGGTGCAGGGGAAGAAAGGAATGAAAAAGACTTTAGGAAACAATGCTCTGAGAGATACTTGATCCACCAAATAATTTTAAATGGAAATCTGGTGTTGTGAAATAATTCCTTTTCTTTAGGAGACTTGAGTGTTTTCAGCTTTCAGTCCTATAATGCATAAGCATAAGTGTTCGTCCATATGGATCTTATTAGTACACAGTAACAAAATCCATGATGCTACAAAGATAATCAGGATCATGGTCCTGGAGATGTATATACACATGCAAAAGTTAGATGGGTTCTCATTTGTGCGAGAGCTTTTGAGTCATTCTCTGGCATAAGCATCATCACCGTTCTGCCAAATGATAACAGATGACAGTTGCAACACTTGCCTGAGGGGAATTAAATGCATAATAGCTTAGTTAATTTCTTAGGGCAGCATACTTGCTTTTACATAATATATGCTAGTCCTTTAACAGAGATGGCAAAATAACAAGCAGGCAATTTTGGTGGTGTGGTTTTTTTTTTTTTTTTTCATTTATTTAAGGGTCAGGTGATTCTTAATTGGATTTGGTGAACTCTTTGAGCAGCTGTAGGTAACTCAGGCTGTCTGCTTGCCTCTCTACTGGAATTTGTCCTCTGCAGTAGAGATGGCAGAGCGTTGCATCTGCTCCCTGGATCCTCTTAAGCGTGAACTGAACTAGAAAGCAATTTGGATGAGTGTTCTGGACTGTGATCTCTGGCAGCTGTGGAGCAGACACACCAGCTCCACCAAAACTGGGAGGCTGGACAGCTGGGGCAGTAACCACTCTAATCTCCAAATCTGACAGGGATCATGAGTTTGGGCCCTTTGCCAGTGCTTGTTTCTGAAGGAATGGCTCTGCCCCAGGATCTGACTTTGATTAGAGAGATTAGGCAGACGGTGAACTCTTTTCTGTTTCTAAAATTTTTACAAAAACCCAGTACTTCTGCAGCCTGGCCAGGGCTGTCACATTATGTAAAAGGGCTCATAAGACTGTGAGGCCACCCCTCGATGAGGTCTGCCGTAACATACTGAAGGAGTAGGTGACAGCCATGAAATGAAGGAATGCAGCTAAGAAGAATTGCTTTTAGTTGTCCCAGATTTCTCAATTTTTTATGTGAAGTCTGCAAACTTCAGTTTTATATGAGTTTAACATCTAACTGGCTGCCAAAGCTCTCATGAACTATTTGAAAAATGGTTGTTGGCTTCTTAAATAAACAAAAAATACCCTATTGCCTGTTGTTTTTTTTTTCTTTAAAGTTGTCTTGCATTGTTTAAGAGTGCTAACATAATTTTAGTTGTCTTGCAGTATAGCTTAGAGACTTTCTTTTATGACTGTTTGGTTAGCATTAGATAGTTGACAAAACTGAGGTTGTGTTTCTGAATATAATTAAAGTAATTGTTAACCCTAATTACATCCTAAAATTAAATTTCTTTCTGAGGGTGTTGCAGTGAAGCATGAGAGGGAGTGCTAATGAAAGATTGTCACAGGAGCTCTTTGGGTTAGAAGTTAGTGTTGATACTTTGAGTTAAACTGCAGTAGTGTCTGTAATTTTGGAGGAGGGAATAAAGTTGTAAAAAATCTGTTAATGTATCCGATACACTAAATGATCTTTAAAATGCTGTTAAAAATGTCACAAAATAAACTACTTTATCTTTTTTTAAAAACCACATGACCGAATAATGATAGTAATGAATATCAGTCCCATTTAACAGATGGTTCTTGTTAAGTCAGCTCTCTGGTATCTAAGCAGAGGTTTTCATTAGGTCATACACAATATTATATTAAACAGGTATATGGTCTGCGTGTACATAATATCCTCTTCAAAGAGCAATCATATTTTATGAACTTTGACATGAACAAAAATTTTCTGATAAAAATAGTCTGGCCTTGCTCCTATTGTCGTAAGCCTCAAGATTCTCATTTTCCTCTAGATCATACAGTGTTGAGAGCCATAACTCCCCCCAAAAATAGTTAGGGCCCAATTTTTGTTGCTATAAATACATAGTTTGTCATTGTTAATACCAATGTTAATACTTTTATGTCTGTGCTGTTGTGATCTACAGTGACTTTATGGTCAAAGTTGTGGAGGTGGCTGATAGCAGCAAGCAGAAAACATTCCGAGGACACAATGCTCCTGTTTTAAGCCTGTCTTTTGACCCCAGGGATGTTTACCTGGTAAAAACACTTTCTTGCTTACTTTCTACTTTGAATCTCCTTTTCCATGGGAAAGAAAATAAATATATACTTTTTACAAAAAAACAGTGACTGGGCATATGAGACTACTTCATTTCAGCTGACCTTTCTGATGATGGAGTGTGTCGCAACTTGCTGCCTCCCAGGAAAACTCAAGTCTTTGCATTACTACTCAATTACTGTCTATGTTCTTCTGGAATCTAATGCAGATCTGATTTTAGAGGGGAAAAGATGGGTCACTAAAGAAATTTAATGTTAATTTTTGAGCCTCTTTTGTCAATAAGCAGCTCACTTGAAGTATGAGGGTTAGTAATTACAGTAGCTTGGAGTTGAGTACAATTATCAAGATGACAGTATTAGGAAGTTTTAAGTCTTAAAATAAACAGGGAGGCTTTCTCTTTAAAACTACCTATATATTATATGTCTAGGATTGTTTATAGGGATTTTTTCAATTTTGTAGTATTAATTTCTCTGTCTTTAATTTATTTACAAAAATCTCTTACATAGGCATCGGCAAGCTGTGATGGCTCTATCAGAGTATGGAAAATCGCAGATCAGGTAAAAGGCCTGCCTTTCAAAGTTAAGTGTTTCTTAAGAAATCCAGGATTTCACAGACAGTAAGAAGAGCTGGACTGCAATAACCATACTGGAATAGGGTTTTCTTTTTGGGGAAGAAACCTAACTACACTTTACAGAATACTTTTATCTACTTCTGGGAGAAATTCCAAAGCCTGATTATGAAATGTCGCCTGGGTAGCTGTGGATTGTTCTTCCTGTCTGTGGAATCCCTGATTTCTTCTCTTTGTCTTTCTTCATTGGCCAACATTGTGTATTTTGTCCTCAGCGCATTCAGAAATAATGCTTCTGTGTGAAGGTAGCAATTGACATCAGATGCCTTATTTCAGAATTTCAGCTCATTGCTTTCGGGGTTAAAGAAGGATTTTTATTCTTATAAAGAACTATCTAGTTATATTTTGTTTTTATTTATTTTTACCAAGCTTCGTATGAAATAAAAATTTTCAGGATTGTAGACTGACTGGTGAAGGTGGAATAATGCTCTGAGATGCCACACAATATCTTCTTTTATAATTGCTCTGGTTGGTTAGTCTTGATGATAAGAACTCGATTACTTTGACCTGAGATTAGGAAGAGATACGCGTTTCACATGCTGGGATCACTGAGGTGATGCCCATGATGATAACGTTTTTCTTTGATAGGGGACTTTGGACACAGTGTTGCTTCAGTGTCTCCTGCTCTCTGCCTGTGGCACACATACTTAGTTTTCTAGGGACTGGAGGTTCACCTCAGTGCATTTTAACCTGTTAGATTTGAGTGAGTTTAAGGCTATTGACAAGGGGCTTGCTATTCCACTTTGTTTGTTTGTTACAAACTTCACGACAATTTATCTGAAGGACGTAAATCACAGTTTGAAGAACAAAATTTATTAGAAATAGAGTCTTTGGGCTCAGCTTGGCAATATTTGTCTGAAGTAGTTCAGGGCCTGTATGAAATCATATTTAGTGAGAGAATTGGATTTGGTCTCTGCTCTTGGAACTCTAAGGAACTTTAAAAGACGGTTTCAAGTGAACGTTTTAATAAGGCAATTCTGCGTATGTATGTGGGATTATTTTTGCTAAATGCCATTAACTGGAATAAGAATCCATGTGGAATTATTCCTGTAAATACAGTTGAAAATGCACTCCTGTACTTGTGGATTGCTATTTTTTAAAACAAAAGCATACTTCTAATGAGAAATTTCGTGTTCCAGACTGACATTGGGTGCCTTTTGGGGCAATTACACTAACAGTGTTCTGGGACTGTGACAGTATAACGTATATATCTGTGCTGTAATTTCAGAATATAGCCATTCATTCTTTATACTGCTGTGGCGAGATTCAGGCTGATTGTCACCTTGCTGCAATTGATCTGAGTTTGACAAATGCATTGTGGCCAAATTTCTCTGTAACCTAAAAGTATGTGAAATATGTGAGCTCATTTGTTCTCTACTTGATTCAAAACACTGGTTCTGTGATCTTATTTTTGGTTACATTTTTGGTTACATTTTTGTTACATGTCATTAAAATAGTTTTAGGTCTATATTGGCAAGGTATTTTTTTCAGGTTCTTTTTTTTTAAGTCAGTATGTAGCTTTGTGTTTGAATGAAAGAGATTATTTCAGGTCCAAAAATGGTATATCTTTTTTCCTTTTATTTTTTTTCACACTCTTCCTTTAAGAATTTATACTATGTAGTAGATTTTCACATAGCTAAAAACCTCATTTTTTATTATTTTGTTTTCAGACATGTACGACAAGCTGGCCGCTGCTGCAGAAATGTAATGATGTGATAAATGCTAAATCAATATGCAGGCTCGGCTGGCAACCTGGCAGTGGGAAGGTAAGTGACATTGTTTTAGCCACATCTTAATCCTTCTTTTCCCTTTGCGAGTCCAACAGTAGAATTCAATCTGGGCAAGCCCAAATTGCAGCTCCGGGGACTGAGGAAAATATTAGGGGTGAAGTTCACTTTTAGGAAAAATAAAAACCTGGAAATGGATACTTGCTTAAGCTCCAGGCTGTGTTTGGCAGTAGCCCAGCTGTCAGCCCAAAACAACGTTAAACGGTCATGTTGTGCTGAAGAGGAAAGAACATTGTCCACAAGGGAAATAATCAAATTGCTCACAACAGAGCATCAAAGGAGTTCAGTCTTTCTCTACTTCAAGTAAATTTTGCCCTATCAGTAATCTTGCTCTGTAAATATTTCCTTAGTAAGTTGTTCCCTTTCTTTTCACCTGCAGAAGGAAGTTGATCCTGTTGGGACTCAGGGTGGTGCTGATGCACACTGCAGGTCTAGCGCGTTGTCTGGGTACTGCCGCAGTAGTGCTATGTGTGGAGCACGGATCACAACGCGTTGGGGAGTTAGCATGGCTATATAGATGTCTCTCTAGCATGTAGCCTAGATCACCTCTGCAGCATCTGATAATGCGAAGGGGAGAGAAGGAAGGAGCAGATAAATGCGAACCTGTATGAAATGAGGCATGCCCTGCCATACTTGAAGTAAAGGACAGGGAATTGAGCAGAAGTTGGCCATTTGGAAAAATTGTTTTATGGCTTCTGTTCTTGCCTGTGATAATAGTGCGGCAGAACCTATCCATCCTTTATTGACATTCTAGCATACTGGATCTGAAGAGTATTTTCCAGTGTTTTCTCGCGGTTCTTACCTGAATAATCTTGTTGCCCTGCCTTAACCTTTGTGTCTGTCTACCTGTGCCCACTCTTCAAACTACCTGACTCCTGTGATAGCGTTATGTATAACTTTACTGTAGGTGACATTCTTTCTTCCGCAGAACAAATTGTTTCAATATCCATATCGCAAAAAACCAAATACTTTTAATTTTTAGGCTAATTCACACACACAAAATGTAAGTAGTTGCCTTGCTTCTCTTACAAAGGGAATTGTTAGAAGTCTTTAAAAACCCCAAATCCTAAAAAAATAAACAGGCAGTAACATTTTTGTAGTTTTGTGAAAGATTAAATGAGCTATTTCAGGAATCAGCTATTCAAATAAGATTTATTGAGCAATTGTAACCTGATTGAAACAGATTTGGGGAGGGAGGGAAAAGGAGAACATAAGCCTTGTGCCCAGAGCATTGGAAACTATATGTGTGTGTGTTAGCTCTTTCAGAAATAAGAACTTCTAACCTTATGGTGCAGCTGTCATTATCTTCAATTTTCTGCCAGAAAGAAATGAAGATTAAAATGAAAACAGGCATACTTTGCTATGTTGTGTGTGGCATTAAAGAACCTTGTCATTCAAGTTACTTCAACTTTCTTTACTTTCTTAGCTGGCATTGCTAGGATGCTAGAGAACTGTTAAATACTGCGGCAGTCACAACTGTAATACTTCTGAATGAAGGAGGTATGCTATTTGAATGTTCTGTTTGAAAGGTAACTTGTTCTAAATTGTTTGATTCTTGGTTCCTTTGAACAGTTGCTGGCAATTCCTGTAGATAAAGTTGTTAAACTATACAGAAGAGAAACCTGGGATAGTCAATTCGATCTGTCAGATACATTCATCACGCAGGTAGGTACATAAACCCGGTTCTTGCAAAATCTTCCATAATTTAAATGTTACTCTGCTAGAAATTATCTTCTGGACAGTATCTCTTCCTCCCCTCACTGCCCCTTGGTAACGATTGCTCAAATTTTCTATTTAATTTCTGATCCTGTTACTTTATGTTGGAAAAAAAGGCACGAGATACTAGATGAGTGTCAAACATGTCTTTATGTGGCTCTGGTTCCCCTCTTTCATTTATAGTAACCTGCTAGATCTCTGAAGTCTACTGGTGAGTCACCAACTGCAGCTGAAGAACATCTGTTTTCACAAATTGCTCTAAATACATAGCTTTTTAGGGAAAATGTCAAGAGTATTATTTCTGTACAGAACAGAGATATCAGTTATTCACTTTGTATTTTATTAACCTGAAATTTAGCTAAGTGGTAGCTGTAACTGTACCATCTTCTTTCTTTTGACCTCATTATATACTTGGAAACCTTTGGGTTATAGAGGACTGCTTTCCTAGTGTTTTTAAGATACAGAACACAGAGTCTTGGATTTTAATTTATGGAACTGTATTAAGTTCAAAATAAAGCAAGCTATGTTTAGTGCTGAGTTTGCAAAATATACTATGCTTCTGTCTACATGTCTAGAATCAGGTTTCTTTAACCTCGTGGCAGCATTTAATGACAGAAGATGGATATTCTCAAGATAAAATAAGTGTGCTGTCTTTAAAGAATGGTTCTTGCAGGGAACTACCTAAAGCCAGCTCTAGTACAGGAGGCTGGATATGATTTGCTGAAGATCATTATTATTATTTTTTTTATTCCAGAATACCTGTCTGTTTTAAGCTCCAGAATATGAATGCTGTGCATGTATTGGTAATATTTTTTTTTTTTTTTCCTAATTCTTATTTTTTCCTTAGCCCTTGAATGTTGTGGCCTGGTCTCCTTGTGGGCAGTATCTGGCAGCTGGAAGTGTGGATGGGTGTATAGTGGCGTGGAATGTGGAAAACCAGGAGTGCATAGAGAGGTATTCAGTGTTCCTCCATAAATCCCAAGTACATGTTTTTTCTTGAAATAGAATTTTGTTATCTTTTCTGTAAAACTTATTTGTGCAACTGTAGAACTCTGCCTCTTGAAAAGCCTTAATAAGATTTACAGGGCAAATCTGTAAGTTTTCTGCCAACGTTCCACTGAAAGCAAGCACTCCAGGAGACAGCATATGAAAGCTCAGATTGAAGAATACCATTTTACCTGGCCTCGTAGATGGTCTCCCAGCTGGTGGCGGGGCTGGGAGCACATCCACAGAGACAGAGCCAAAGCACACAGGTCAGAAGAACCGTGTCGGGTCTGAGCGATGCTGGCGGGCAGGGCCACCGCTCAGTGTAGGCTTGAGCAAAGGGAGCAAGAGGAGGGCTATTCTCGTGCAACGCGAGTGGGGTGCGCTAACACTGCGGTTCATGTGCTGAAGGGAATTCAAGGGCTGCCACACTTCCGTGTTCCTCAAGGAAGCAGCTTCCACAAGAGTGTCACTCTCGGTGGTAGGTAGAAATGTGGTGGTGTTTTGCCTTCCCCCGCCATATCCAGTATGCACAGAAGTATGTTCTGATTCACATGATACGCTGTTTTCCTTTCTGCATGGCTAGAAGGATCTGGAAACATCACATTTTTTAGAAATAGAATTAGGGAAGGGATATGAATGTGGATTCTGTTCAAATTCCATAGTCTATTTTTCTGTGTGCAAATATCTTTTATTACTTTTTAATTTAATAGTTGATTAAAGGACAGTTTTGATGGAAACAAAATTTCCTCACAACCCCAAGATCACTGGCAGTAAGATGTATTTTCTGAAGGGGCAGGGAAATACAGATACATCAGTCAGCCATCCTCACCTGCAGGCAAAAAAGGACAAACTGACAAATTGCACTTTATCACTTAAAGCATCCCTCATTAAAAAAAAAAAAAAGAAAAAGAAAGAAAAAGGTACGATTAAGTGAGGTATAGAAGAGAAGGGATGATTTATTTATCTGTCTGAATATTTTGGGTAAGAAACATGATTGTTACTGTAATGCTTATGTTAAGAAGTAAAGACAGATTATGTAAATAATTAATGGGAGGATTTTTTTTGCGTGAGTAAAGGGTGAAAAAGATAGAGGGTTAACTCATTAGTTTGGTACAAGAGAAACAGCTGAATGTTCCTTCTATAACCGTATGGTTCTGGAATGTATGACTGCTGGGGAATTACTTTGTCTTTTCTACGTGTATCAGGAAGTTGTTGTTTTAAGAATATGATCCTGTTTGATTTTCTTTTAAAGCTTAAATGATTTTCTCCATAGAAAAGGAAGACCTGCTGTATTTTTTTTTATAGCAGCTGTTTACTCTAAAGGTGACCTGTTAATTATTTTACTATGTGTCACATCACTGTAACATCACTTTCTAATACTAGTAAATATTACTGCTTTTTACAATAACTCTTTGGGAGGCTTCCGCCCTGAGAAGGTTACTAAAAATCCATTATTTTTACATTCTTTTTAGGATGAAGCATGAGAAAAATTACTCAGTTTGTGGACTGGCATGGCACCCCAAATATAAGCAAATCGCGTATACAGATACTGAAGGAAATCTGGGGTTGTTGGAAAATATCGGTGATGGAAAGAAACTAAATGACAAGGTGATCAGTACCAATTATTTCTTAATTTGACATGGTTATTTAGGTTACCAAATTATACTGAAGGTTGTGTTTTGTGTGTTGAAAGTTCCCTCTTGTGTGTTAATTAATTTCTTAAATTCCATGTCCAAAAGAAGTTTTATGATGATTGCTAATCGGGTTTCAGGTTGCCAGTACAGTGACAAAGGACTACAATGATCTCTTCGATGGAGAAGATGATGACTATTTAGATGGAGATATGATTGAACCACAGTCTTCCCCAAAGCCTGGAGATAATGAAGATGATGCTGATGACCTTATGCCAACTTCAGGCCATCTGAGACGGGCAATAATTGATGATGATGATAACTCATTAGGTACAGAATGAACTAATTTTCCAGAGCTCTTTAGTGCCGTTATTGGGGCAATCTCTTAGCTTCCTCAACTCAGATATATTCTGCCTTATATTACTGGAGAAATCATGACTGTTTTAAATGTTTTACCTATATTCGTCCTAATAATATGTGTAGGATGTAATTTTTTCTTTTTTTTTCTTTTAACTACCAGATATTGGGATGATAAAAGCTAATTCCAATCTTCTTGAAAAGGAAGATGGTGATGATGATGATGATCAGACTGGTGGCTTTCCAGCTTTACCACCATCATCTACACAACAGCCTTTCTATGATGGGCCAATGCCAACCCCCAAGCAAAAGCCGTTCCAATCTGGCTCCACTCCTGCACATCTCATGCATCGTTTCATGGTAAATCTCGCTGCTGTGTGGTTATGTTGATCTAGTTGCTTTGTTAATATTGAACATTTTCCAGTTCTTGCTGTGTCTTAATCTAATCTTTTCCAAGATTTTGTTGTGTTTTTATTTAATACTTCACAGTGTGAAGTTAAATAGTGGAAAGTAGCTTTATGTTAATACAAAGACTGCATAAGGTTATGCTTTACGTATCAGTTGCTTTTGATGTAGAAATAAGCGCTTGGCTTTAAGACAAAAGCAAGCTATACAGTCTGTTCCTGTGCTATTGAATTCTAGCAAATCTTTTCTAAAATTCTCTTTTAGCCAGAACTTGTGGATACTTTCATGCCGTTAAGACTGGTACATTAATCATCCACTATTTCTTTCTAACTGCAAGTTCTTCACACTTAATTTTGTAAGGAGAAAGACGGCTAAGCAATGAGGATGAAACTAGTTTCTGCCTAATTCATCTGTTTTAGAAACTACAAGTCCTGACTACATGTCTTCAGTTTTCCTCCAGCCTCCCAACTACTGTTGTTTCAGATAAGAAAGTTATAGCAGCCTGGTTGAGGGCAGTATGCTTGATTTGTTTTTTAGGGTTTTTTTTGTGGGGTTCTTTTTAATAGGTATGGAATTCTGTTGGTATCATTCGCTGTTACAATGATGAGCAAGACAATGCTATAGATGTAGAATTTCATGATACTTCCATACATCATGCAACACACCTGCCGAACTCTCTGAATCACACGATGGCGGACCTCTCTACTGAAGCTATTTTACTAGCCTGTGAGAGTACAGAGGAACTTGCAAGGTAAGTCACGGCCTTGCTCTGCAAAACCTGTAGTGTGGAATTACACTTAACTTGTTTCAAGTCTTTCAGCTTTTAATTTCAGCTTCTATCACTTTTTTGAGATTTTTGGCTTTTGATCATGCTTTTTAGTTATGGGACCACTTTCAAGGAGGATTTTCACATCCGCCCACTTGAAGACTTCAAGAATATTGAAAGATGTAATTTGTTCCCTGAGGATTTTTTTTTAATCCCCTTTTCAAATATGTGTATACTGGAAACCTTGTGCATTGCTAGCTCAAAGGAAATTGTAAACATGAACAGTAGTTTTTCAGTCTGCTCAGATCAAAGATAAATCATAGGGGCTGTGCTATTTCCTTTCACACTGTTGCTAAGGAGACATGTTTGGAGATACCTGAAGAATTATAAGTGTGAAGAACACAAGTTTATGAAAACCACAGGAAGGTTTAAGCAGCTGGGCCACCTAGACTATGTTCTTGAGTTTAAGAACAATAGCAACTATATTTTATTGCCAGTTTCTGTGGAAATACCTTGAAGAAAGAACTTATTTTCACACATACAGCATTATGATAAGTTGAAAAGTACCCTTTACCTTTAAAAGTATTATTTGCATGTATTGGTTGTCTGACTCTAAAAACTTCAATTTTTTTTCTCAGTGGAAGTGGGTAATCTCTCAAAAGCTGCGGTGTCTATGAATTGATCACAGGCAGTTTTTGGTTATTAAGATGGCAGAACTGAAGTTCCTTATTTTTATTTTTTTTTTTCTCTTTGAAACAAAATAATATGACAGACTTGTAATGAGGGCTGCTGTTCAGGGGTACCAAGCACCTTCATTTCTTATTAATGTTAATTAAGCAGGACACTTACCTGTTTCCATCTAAAAAAATCTCCCCTCAGACCTTTGAACTGTCTCTGCTTCAGGCTTTAGAAGCTCTAAGTCTACAGTGCTGGAGGTCGAGCTGGCTCCAGTTCTTGAATAATAGGAGTACCACCTTTGCAGATGACCACTTGTAATTTGTAGTTCCTTTCTATGACCATCACAGATTCTAGGTCTCTGATAAAAATGTAATATATTGGTGTATTTTCAGATACTGTGTTTTTCTTCACGTTGAGATATTTGACTATTGTTCTTTGTCTCTGCTTTAGCAAGCTCCAGTGCATTCATTTTAGCTCATGGGATGCAAACAAGGAGTGGACAGTAGATATGCCAAAGGATGAAGACGTTGAGGCTATCTGTTTAGGTCAAGGCTGGGCTGCTTGTGCCACTAGTGCCTTGCTGGTTCGTGTGTTGACAGTTGGAGGAGTTCAAAAAGAGATCTTCAGTCTCCCAGGTCCAGTGGTGTCTATGGCAGGACACGGAGAGCAGTTGATGATTATTTATCACAGAGGTAGTTTTCTCCTTTGTGTCTTTTTTGAACTGGGGTTATGTTTTCAATCCTTGTCTGTTACTGGCTTCAAGCACTGGTCAATTTGTACATAATCACTGGAAGTGTTTTTTTCTCTGCCTGATGATGCTTTTACTGTCACAACCCACTGATCTTTGACTTCTGACAGCAAAGCCTGCATTTTATGTTCAGATGCCTAGATTAACTTGTGGGGAAGGGGAGAATTTTGTAACAGTGATGTTAATAAATTAAACTTCGGTTTCAGGTAGGCCAGAATGAATTACTATGGGAAATTAAGGAAGTAGTTGTTATGCATGCTTTGTATGTCCAAAATGACAAATACTCACTTGTCTGACGGTGGTATTCATGGATAACCCTGCATTAGAATTAGTTTTTGATTCAAAACTTAAATTTAGCCAAGAGACAAGACAATTCTTTTGTTTTCTAACATTGTCACTGAACAACTTCTTCCTAGGTACTGGGTTTGATGGGGACCAGTGCCTTGGAGTACAGCTGATGGAGCTAGGAAAAAAGAAAAAACAAGTTTTGCATGGAGACCCTCTTTCTCTTACAAAGAAATCCTATTTGACGTGGGTTGGATTCTCTGCAGAAGGTATGAAATAACTGCATGAGTGACACTGAGAAATCTTGACACTATTGGGGGAATGTTGGAGGAGATTTTGGCTAATTAATGCCCTTTTAGTAATGGTGATCTTGGGACCTAGACTCTTTTTTAGTCTCCTCAATGCTAAACAAAATTCTCTTTTTCTATTCTTTCAATGTATTTATTGGAAATCTTTAATGTTTCCACTATGAACAGAATGCACTTGAACATTATCAGAACTTGTTCTCCCGATTCGTTGCCCTGCTCAGTAAAAAGAAATAAACTGCATTAGTACACCATGATAGGCATGTTCAATTATCTCGGCAAAAGCCCCCTCTGCCACAAGTTGGTAGCTTGGGAAAAGTTTTTATGATAACCAGAAAAAGTGATTGTAAAATAGCTAATTTTCTTTGGGAATCTACCGAAGTAGTATGAATTTGATTTCTTCATAAAATGTTTTACTTTTGAACTTGTCAGTTGACTAGCAGTAGTTTCGACTGTCAGAAGGTGGCGCATCTTTCTAAGGAAAGAAGTTTTTCCCAGCTAGGTTGTACTGTTTGGGTGAGAGGATTTGTATTTGAGATATGTAAATCATCGTTTCCCATCAGTATCCACCAGTTCAAACTTACTTGTGTAGTAATTGATTGCCTCTCAGAATAATTGTTTTTATTTGTATCAAACAGGTACCCCTTGTTATGTGGATTCTGAAGGAATTGTGAGGATGTTGAACCGAGGACTTGGGAATACTTGGGTTCCAGTGTGTAACACGAGAGAGCATTGCAAAGGAAAATCTGATCATTATTGGGTAGTTGGCATCCATGAAAATCCCCAGCAGCTCAGGTCAGATATTTCACAAGGAAATGCTTTGGTTGTCTTGGTTTGAATTTATAGAGCACTTCTTACTATGAGAAACTGGAAACAACTTTTACTAAAACAGATGGCTGGTAAATATGCACAGTAAATGATCTAGTTCATAAATTTAGTTCCGCATAGATGTTTCATTACTAAATTGGTTTTGAATAAATTCATTAGAGTTTTATAACGTGTAATTCACTGATTTTGGCTTTTTGCCTTGGCTAACAGGTGTGTGCACTTTGATGTGAAATCACATCTCTGATGCAGACACATTCATAAGACTGCATTTTGTTAGAGAAACCTACTAAAAAGTTGCTGTTAGGCATCTGCTTCTGCTCTTGATGGTTTTGAGGGGCTTGGGTTTGTTTTGTTTGGTTCTTTTGGGTGTTTGTTTTTTTGTTGGTTTTTTTTTTTTCTTTTTTTGCTTAGCTATGTTTTCCCCTTTTATCCCTTTCAGAAGAATCCAATCCTGTAACTAGTCTGCATCATTAGGGATAGATAAAGCAGAACTGTCTGTTATTACATTAATATTTAAACTGTGGCCATGAAGAACAATTTTGTATGTAAAATTGCTCAAATATTTATCTGAGTGTTAGGCATTACTTTATAAAATGTGATACTGGTGATGTGTAAACAGTTTCTCTTTATTGTAACATGCATCCTGGACATTTAGTTGCTAAGCTTTATTTGTATTGCTCTTTATTCAGTGATCTGTGTCCTTTTCCTATGAGGGCAGAATCCATCAGTTCACATATTTTACTGAAATTTAGACTCTACTTGGCTAGTCATGCACAATTTTAGAGTTTGGTGGGAGAGTGCGTTTTATTTCAATTTTTGTGAAATTCTTTGTCATCCTGTATTTTTTTGTAAAAAGGGAACTAATTTGATGTCACTGGTAAATGTCAGTTCTCTGTTTCTTCCTCCAAATCAGTAAGTAATGTTGGCCTCCAGAAAATTCACAAAAAAAGGTGCAGGACACATCATGTTGGTGGGATGGTCAACTGTGAGTCTGTCATCATGAATTTTTTTACCTTCTACTCCAAGAAAGAGAGTGCTATTCTCTGAGTTGCAAAGAACAGCTTATTCAAAGCCACTAGCATATTAAAGATAAGAAGGGGGAAGGGTTGTTGTAGAAACACCATATGCCTTAATTAATGCAGATAACCAGAACACTAATGCTTCCTGTTCTTTTTTTTTTTTTTTTTTTTTTCCTAGCATCTGAAACAGTAGCTTATAAAACCAGACATTTTTGTCAATGCTGCACTGGTGCTGATGGAAATACAGCTCTTCCCCAATCAATGTTTTGCTTAAGTGATTGTTACCAGAAAGCACTAGTTCAAATATAATGAAACAATAAGCCTACCCTTTTAGTATATGCTTATCTGTTTCACCCCTCTCCTCCCCATCCCCAACCAAGTGTGTCTAAACACAGCACTCTCCTCATGAAGTCCAAAACCCCACATCAAAATAAATCGTAGATGTGCCTGCTCTTGTTCCAGTGGCCTTTAGTTTTTCAGTAGTTGCTGATTTTGATAAATTGCATTTACGTTTTGTAATAGCTGATAAATCGTGTATTGTGTGAGATGGAGATCTGTGTCTGTTATGTGGCACATTTGGAGCTTCTAGTGTGAACAAGAGCAGCATGTGCTTTGCTGGTTTTAAACTCTTTTACCAGTTGCAGTGTAAAAATAACCCTTTAAAATGCAATCTTACATATTGCTATATTTATGTCAGTAATTTAATTACTACTTTTTAAAGAACAAATCCTCTTAAAGTGTCTTGCTTCTTAGGAGACATGATTTAGATGTAGAACAACTGGTGACTGTAGGTGTTGAGGATTCTATGTGGTTTTTGTTTCCCTTGCACAGGTGTATTCCTTGTAAAGGAGCCCGATTCCCTCCTACGCTACCACGGCCTGCTGTAGCAATATTATCTTTTAAACTTCCTTACTGTCAAGTTACAACAGAAAAGGGACAGATGGAGGTATGGAATGGTGTTGAGTTCACAGCTGATAGTCTCAGATGTCCCCATAGTAAGGATTATACAAGATTCCTGTTAATCATCTCTTCTATGAAAGAGGGTAGTACAAACTCCGAGTAAGACATGTGGCTAAGGAGGTTATTTGGGTTCAGTGTTTTGTATAGCTTTTCTGGTTTGGTTTGGTTCACAATTGTTTCTAGAAGAATATAAGATAAAGCTGCTAGAGCTGATACAAGTTTATGTTTACACATAAGCTATTTCTGACCAATGAAGTTTTTCTTACCCTCTCTTATTTTTTTGGTGGGTAGTAGCTAATGTTCTAGTAAGTACCAGATTTTGGGGTCCAAATCAAGACCCCTTTGAAGGTGCCTGGTTTTTAATATTTTAGGCATAACAAAATTTCTGGAAGATGTGTTTTTGAAAGGTGTACTAAGTACTCAAATTCATATAATCGCTCTGAAAATGTAGGCCTTCCGGCTTGACTTACTCTTGTAAGGTAGAGGCTGGTTGAAGCAAGATGTACCTGCAGAGACTTCTAGAAGAATATCTGTATTTATTCTTCAATTTTTTATAGGTTTAAATATTTCAATCTTGCTGTGTTCAGCTGTACTGCACAAAATAAAAATGAATATAAAATTCTAACCTCAATCTCAGAGGCAGTTTAATGCTATTTGAAATTTATTCTCTTTGATAGAAGTATAGATAAGAAGTTTCAGTAATAAACACTTTGTCATTTTTAATGAATTCTGCTTCATTCGGCTCAAGTCTTTTTTTCTTTATCTGATGGAGTATGTCTTCCATTCCACACACAACCCCCCAGCCCCCCAAGATAATAGAAGGAAAACACCCTGGGAGCTGTTAATTTAGCTTGAGAGAATATGTACTTCTGTGTAGGTAAAGAAACAGATTATTCCAATACATCTGATGAAAACATACTGGTTTTGAATAAGTTTATAATTATTTTGTAACAGAGAGAGCCTGGTCTAATAGCCATAGTAGTATTTTACTGAACAGCAAGACTTATATTTTCTGTTTGCCTGTCTCACAGGTGATGATTACTGCTACAGTTACTGAGTTATTCTGGAATACTTCCAATTTGCTGTGGGACAGAAGTTATGAGATAATCAACTTGTTCTACAATTGTCTGTCCTTGTAGCATACTGGTGAACTTGTAGGTCTGCTGAAAGTCTGTAAGATATATGGAATTTAACATATATGGCGGCTGTTTGGATCAGGTTATATACAGATGGTTGTTAGCGTGGTCTATTTTTTCCTCAGTAGGCATTGGCTTTTAAAGAGAATTGTCTACACCTCACCCTCATTATAAGATGAAAGGAACATTTAAGAACAAGTTGATAAAATACATTGTAAGTTGTTAGGCATTATGTCTTGGGCTGTTTTTCTCCCTCTGACCTCCAGTGTGTGTCTCTCCCTTTTTCAGGAACAGTACTGGCGTTCTGTTGTATTTCACAACCATGTGGATTACTTATCAAAAAATGGCTATGAACTTGATGAAAATGCTAAAAGCCAGTCAGTGAAAGAGCAGCAAGAACTTTTAATGAAGCTGTTTGCCGTAAGTACAAATAAATAAAAAATAGAATGAACCCTGAGACTTTATTTTGAATAGATGGCCTTCGATGTAAACGTTGATGTGATTCCTCTTATCAGAAGTCTGGCTAATGACTGGCAATCCAGCTAGTTCACAGACTACGATAAGAGGTGGAATGGTTAATATTGCTATTGCTTATCAGTATGAAGGGTTGGAGGAAGAAAAAAAAATAAAAATTTTTTCTTTGCTATGCAGCTCATGATTGTTGGGGGTTTGTCTATTCATTCACTCCACCAAGACTGTAATATTCTGGTCCTAGAGTCTTGAGAGCGCTGTATAACTGAAGTGTGTCACTCTCAAGGCTTCTTTTCTTTCAGCTTTCTTGTAAACTGGAACGTGAATGTCGTTGTATGGAACTTGCTGACCTCATGACACAAAACGTTGTGAATTTAGCTATCAAGTATGCTTCTCGCTCTCGAAGACTAAATTTAGCTCAGCGACTTAGTGAAATGGCTGTAGAAAAAGCAAGTGAGTTGGCAACAGCACCGGAAGATGAAGAGGAGGAAGAGGATTTCCGAAAGCATTTGAATGCTGGGTAACAAAAATTTCTGTGATTAAAAACCTGGGAACATTTTTACTGACCTATTAACATTTTGGTCTTGTTGATGCACTTTTCTGGACCATAGTTTGCAATATATTTCTTATGAAGTAACAGTTTGTGTTGCTTCATTTATAAATTATTCATATAAAATGGTACATTCTTCCTGATATCTTGTGAGGACTCATTAGTACCATGATACTAACACAAAGGGGAAATATCTCCACTCCTTGTTTACTATATGTTTGTGTTCAACAGCTTCAGAGGCAAAGCAGACTCAGTACCAAGTGCTCTGATTTGATTTTTTTTTTTTTTTCTCCCCACCCCCTCGCTCCCCCAGCTTGTACTGGTTTGGTTATTTGACTCCAACCTACTTTTTTCTCTTTGTCTCAGTCTATCTCACTTCATTCCACAGCTATCTTAAAATCCTTCTATCTTTCTCCAGCCCTCCTCTCTTTCAGTATCCCACCTCAGCGTATCCCATTTAATCTTACTCCCTCCTAACTACTCCCAGCTCTTCAAAGCTATGAAAATACTACAGGTTTGTTTTGCATTTTTTTTCCCCTCTGTATCTGTGCTGTCTTACCTTTCCTCTCTTACCTGCATCTGCTTTGTAAAGCACAATGAGACAAAAGATGTGTGTGGTATTTTTAAAAACATAGACCATAAAGAGGAGCTGTGTTCTTGCTTGGCCTCTGGATGGTACAGCTCTAAGGAAAGTAGTTGCTAACCACCAGTCTGATAGTGCAGAGAAAACGTCAGAACATTTTGTCAGAAGCAATGTCTTCCTATAGCAATTTTATGTATGAAGCTTGGAACTTACTTAAGCAAGAGGAAGCAGTAAGTTCCCGAACTTATCTGTAGCCTTTCCTGTATTCTTCTGTGTGAAACTGCACATTCAAAACTCCTTTCTAAATGCTCTGCCTTGTTCTTCTGGATCATGCGTAGAAGCTGTAATCCCATGTCTGCGACTTCAGCCACTCTGAGGGTTAAAATTCATCACAAACACTGTATTGTTCTTAGTGCCAGAGTAATATAGTACTGACATTCTGGTTGAAAGAAATGAACTTTTTGTTTACGTATACACAGATTTTAGTAATTGGCAAAGATTGGGAGGGGAAATGCAAGAAATGTACGTACTACTACACAGGGAATTTAGAGAATAATCAGATTAAACATTAAAACTTGCTGCCTAAGCTTCACACTGAAAGTATGTATCCATGTTGCCACCTGTATTTGTTCATGTAAGCAGAAAAGTAATCTGGTATTATGATATTGGAGGTATAGGTATTTAAATGGAGATTACAGAAGGTTGTTTTATGTTTGCATTTATGTTTGCGGCAAAGTGTTCTGGCAACAATAGCAATGCACTCCGAAGGTGGGAAAAGGTTGCTGTTTCTGTTTGGGTGCTCGCTCTGTCTGTGTGTGGAGCTGTTTGAAGGCCAGTCCATGTACTTTTAGCTGAGCATGAACTTCAAGCAGTTTCATAGCTACATGTGGTCTTTCTTAAAACTACATGAGTACCACTTCAGGCGACTGCACTTGGTGTTTCAGGGTGAGCTGAAGTGGTTGATGAATCTTTATTTTATTTTTAGTAATCATCAGAGTTTAATCAGAGGTATAATGCAAATAAATGTCAAATGTTACTGTTCTTATTTCCTAAATTAGGTAAGTAAGTTAGCCTTCCATTGTTCCAGTTTTCCTTCCGAATGTGGTGACCGCTTCCTTTCTGATGAATGCCTTCCATTTAGTTACAGCAACTCTGCCACAGAGTGGAGTCGGCTGCCGGTCAGAAATGCTCAGCAGGACCAAGAAATGGAAGATGCGGAGGAAACTGATGCCTATGAGGAAGTAGAAGAAACACCAGAAGTGCATAAACAGAGTAAGAAAAATATATTCTCTGAATAGGCTGGAACTTATCTAGATGTCTTTCACAGACTTAATCCTGGAAAATTCCCAGATTATTTGTCGTTTGGATAACTCGGCAGCCTATAGGACTGTGCAAACAACAGCTTTTTCTGTCTGTGGTTTTGTTTTGTTCTTTTGACATAAAATTTAGGAAAGACTGGCACACCACCTGTCACAGGGCACCACAAGTGAGGTACAGGAGGTTTGATTTAGAAGCCGTTTACATAAATAGAAAATAATCCCATTTGTTTCAGTGAGTTTTGAAACTGCAGCTGCAACAGGGACTAGGTTTTCTGCTACCTAGTTAGAACAGATCTGGTAGTTTCTGATCTGTCTTATTTGGGTGTTGACATGTGAAAAAATGCACAGGAATAACAGGGTGGCATGCAGTAACTCCTGTCTGTGGGCTTCTTGTTACCTGGAATTCCCTGTGGGAGATGCGTGGCATTGCCTACCCGAGTAAGCGGGTCCATATTCCAGACTGTGCCTGCAGTTGCTGCAGAGTAAGAAGTTTAGTGTGTGTCATCTGCTCTGTCGCAGCTTGCTTATGCGTTGTACTTAGTAACCATTTGAGAGACCCTTGAGGAGTTTTTCTGTTGTCTGATACTATTTCTAATGGACTGGGTCACTTTGTGAAATGGTTACTTTGGTTTCAGCTCAAATCTTGCAGGAGTTGAATTGATAGACAAGTAGTTTGCTGGGGACAGTTGAAGGAATAAGTATACAACTCTTAAGTTAAATTAGGTAGAGATAACAGATGGTTTTGTAAAAGTGTATGTATGATTTGAAAATGAAAAGTCATGCTTTAAAGTATAGATTGCTTTACTAGTCTGTTTGGGGATTTGTTTGTAAAAAAGTTATGCTGTTACATTTTATTGTACTTAAATATGTACCTCTTTCTTTTTTCTGAAGGGCCAAACCCTTTCTGCAAAGGTGTCACTTCAGCAGAGGTGACTGCTCCAAAGTCTGGTGAGTAAATTCCCATTTATTCCAGCATGAGAGCTTTGTCATGCTTCCTGATACCTGCTCCTGCTTTTATCCTCCATTCTCCCATTACTACTAAAATTTCATGCATAACGGTGTTGTCAAGCGGTAACTTGCACTGATTGTTGTTCTCAAGTTTTTAAGAAGTTCCTTATTCCTGTTGATGTCGTCATTACCTAACGATAACATATATCCATAACACTATTCTGATTGCCTTAGCTGTGCCAAATACTGAAGCAGTTGTCTGCCTGGTTATGTCATGAAGGCATTCTTTGGGACAGGGATAAAATGAGAACAATGATCAGTTGATTTGTTTTACTAATCACAGGCACATTTATTGGTTGCACTTACAAAGCAGAGTTAGTAACCCTGCTGTAGAACTGTGAGTCTGAGCAGGCAGGGGCAGAGTGTGACCTTTTGCTGTTTCTTGCTTCTTACCTCCTCCCAACCCTCTAGCAAGAATAATAGGACTGGAAATGGATTTGGGAGTGGAGGAAATACTGGGTCTTCCTGTGGATTTGTATTTTAAGCTGTTGGTCCTGTGTGGCACTTCTGATGACTAATAATAGCTGAGCATGTGTAGTATAACCTTTGTGGGTTTATTAAAGCGTCTTTCTCTTTATCTGACTGCTTTCAAGCCTGGTGGGAACTTCTTTTCTTTGGTGTGGAATAGTCGATGCCTTTGATTTAGTTCTTCTCCTCAGTTTTCAATGAACAGAGGCTGAAACACACACAATGAGTGTTAGCCTTGGTCTTTGGAAATGAGGCTAATGTTGTTTCATTTACCCATCTAAAATGTGCACATTGCTTCGTAGACTTTTATATATGTATGTGTGTGTGTGTGTGTGTACACATAGACATATTTTCACTTTCTTTTTTCTTTCTTATTAAATAGTTGTAGTTGTATCAAGCAGCCAAGGACGAGTGAATCCCTTTAAGGTAAGAATTTTGCAGCTGGTTTGATTGCAGTGTTCTGAAAATCACAACAGATGATTATATCTAAAGTTTACAATATAACTGTGACAGATATCTTGGAGGGACAGAGGAGGGGAACATGACAGAAAATAAATAAAATGTCTATTTATTTGTTTTGCTAGGTGTCATCTAACAAAAAGGACCCCGTGGTCCCCTCAGCAAATGTTCTAGACACTATGAGCAAACACTCAAAGAAAACTTCTTTGTCTAGCAGTCGAGCTGTAAACAAGCAGAACCCTCCAGTTATAAAGCCTCTGATTCCCAAACCCAAGTCCAAGCAGGTAATGTTTCGAGTCTTTTTACATTGTTTCAGTGAGCAAAGAACAGTAAATTTAATTTTACCAGCTTTTATCAAGGTCGAAACCCTGTGGATTGAGTAAAGTATCTTAGATAGCAAAGTTCATTTAAGAGCACTGCAGAAACTATAAAAAGCACATAAAACAGCAAAAAAAAAATTTCAGTTGCAGAAATTACATTCTGCACTGAATCTTGTGCTTTTATTTTAAATAGTGTTAAATAAACATCTGCTGTGCTGAGATTGGATGGATTAGATGCTATATTAATGCAAGTGATTACTGTGTCTTTAGGAAAGACTTGGTTTTTGTTAGGCTACATGCTATGTGTTGTTTGAGAGTGAGGTGTTCTTACCTTTTTTTTTCTTCCCCTCCCCGCCCCCCCCTCAATTTCTATAGGCTTTAGCAGCCTCCTTCTTCCAGGTTCGTACACCTAACTCTAGTGCAAAAACAGTGGAAGAGAGAGAAGAAAAAGCAGGAAACGAGTCCCATGAAGTCAAAGTTACTGCACAGGAAAACACTGAAAACAAAAGGTGAGTGGACACTTGTATCTCAATGCCATATTCTAATTTTGATAGAATAGCAAGTCCAAAAACTGTTTTGTTTCTGAAGAAGTTGGGCTGGCCAAAGTAGCATAACATCAAGATTAAAGTGTTAGCTCACAAGTTGTCATGTTTGTGAACCCACTTCAGAAATTTAGTAAACTGCTACTTATACTATGCATATTATCAAACCTGCATAAAAGACACTGATTGGATTTCCAAATTGCCACATTACAATCGCAGTGAAAGAACAGAGAAAAACATTCTGTTCATTAAATCTTTCCCAGTGTGCATGGCAGTGTAATTCAAAGTAGAAGTTTTGCATCAGCCTGAGACAAATAAATGTGTGAGTGAATAATAAATGAACAATGCAGAATGTAATTTTGGGGCTCTAAGCAATGATTTTTGCCTTGATACTACTTTATGCATCTGATAATGACCTTTGAATGATAAATGAAACCATGCTAGTGTGCCAGTTCCAACTATAGGAAATACTTAAAAGTTTAAACATCTCTAGCAAATCTCCAAGGAAGTCTAAAAGCTGAGGGTTTTACATGAAAGTGTGAAGTTTTATTTTAGCATGTTTTTTTAAAAAAGAAAACAAACAAAAAGCTTAGATCACCTAAGGAGCACATCTCTTCCTAGCTAAGACTCATAATCTGTCTCTTTCCTCTGGAGCAGATGTATTTCCTAACAATCCCAGTCCTCATGAAACTTGCATTATTATAATCATGTTTCATTTAGACTTCATTTAACTGAGGAAGATGAAGGGAATTATTATTCATTTGGACTAGCATTCTTTTCATTAACCTTTACAGATAATGTTCTAAAACAAGTGGTAAGGAGAATTGTGAAAAGAGTAAGCTGAAACATGCTAATATATGTGCTCTATTTTTAGGTTGATGGGACCCTGTCAGAAAGGAAGAGAACCATTATGCTTTGTCATTCTAAAACTGAAATGTTAATCTCCATATATATCACAGTTTTAATAAAAATGCTTGACTTAGTCTTGCCTTGTCAGCATGTTCTTTAAGCATACTGCAATAGGAGAAAGCAGGCTGCTGACTATATATGCCTTTTCTTTCAAGAACAAAAAAATCCAGTTAGGTGTTGTTTAGAAATGTTGTTTTGGGGGATATGGTTTTCCTATAACCTTCTTAAATAGACAATTTTTGGGTGCTTGTTTTAGACCAAAGACAGGATTCCAGATGTGGCTAGAAGAGAACAGAGCAAACATTTTGACAGATAATCCTGATCTGAATGAAGCAGAAGTAATAAAAGAAGGCATGAGTCGATTTAGAATGCTGTCATCAGAAGAAAGAATGGTAAGAAAACATTCTCTAATTCTGTTTTTTTCTGAGAATTTTTTCCCCTACTGAATCGCTTGGTTATTTTTGCTTAGGAAGTTTTTCTTTAAATTCTACTGTTCTCCATCTTCATGGACTTCAGTTTTGAATTGGGCCATGATCTACAACACGTACTTTATGAAAATATAAACTGTCTGAATAATGAGTAATAGCAGAAAGCAGCTTTTCCAAAGTGGGGCGTGCAAGAGAAATGTAATCAATGAAGGAATAACAAAAGAGACGGGAAGGAGTTAAAAGTGACATAGCCAGCCTTAATTCATTGGGGCTTAAATTTGTTCTAAGGCCTTTTGGGTTTCTTGTTTGTCCAGAAAGACAATTAGGAGCTTCAATTTCATATACAGGCTCAAATGAAGTATAGTTTTAAAGGAGGTTTTTAGAAAAAAGGAAAGTGAGGAAATTGTTCCTAACTTGATCCTTATTAGTTCTTAACAGGAATTATTTCAGTGCTTCCTTAGAATCAGAAAATAAGGTGCACAAAATAAAGTTGTGAGTTTTGTGGCCTAATTTGTAGTTTTCTGTTTAATGATGCACTTTCTTCAAAGGTGTGGACTGAGAAAGCAAGAGGAGGAACAGTTAATGATTTAGCAGAAGATAAAAAGCGAAAGCGTCCCACAGCTGATGAAGATGAAGTGAAAAAGAACCAGGAGCAAAAATCAGAGGACTCAAATGTATCCAAAAAACCAAAGCCTTTAGATCAATCTACAAATGTCAGATTGTCAGCTTTTGCATTCAAGCAAAGCTAAACAATGTGGTACCTTCTCAATGTCTGTTTTCTGAAAACATTAGGTAGCTCTGTATTGAGAAATTTGCTGCTGTGCTCAAAGAGCACTAGCAAAAAGAGTGCCTTGCTCCAAATAGTCTTTTAGAAAGTATTTTATTATCAATTCTTGAGAGATCTTGGATCCACTCTCCCAGTCTTTTGCAAGTTACTACTATAAAGCTTGATAGCAAAACTAATACTAATGGACCTGTTACTTAGAATCAGAGCTCCACACAGTGTTGTGCAGCTGCGTGCCTCAATATTTGTAATATTTGATGCTAAATACAGATTAATCATTCTGGGGAGGATAAACTACATCCAAAAGCTGTCCTGTGGTTTTAGAGAGGCAAAGTAATGGCTTCTATACCATTCCTTCTGCCTGCTGCAAATACTTGTAAGAGAAAGACACTCAAGGAAATGGGAGCGAGGGGGAGATAGCTTAACATGGTGCTGGTGTTCAGCTGCATTTTCAACATCTGTGGCTGTGACAGCGGCAGAGAGCAGCCCGATACGGGCAGGGACAGAAAACCAGGGCAGAAGCTGAATTAGGAAGGTCAGGTGTGCAAAAATGAGCCATTCCAGACTGTGCAAATGTACTTTCCCAGTCTGTGCCTCAGCAGGGTCCAGAAAGTGCTCAGAACTTGAAAATCTCTGTATTGTTTTATGTAACATTTGTTTTTAAAATAAAGCGTGAATGTTTCTTTATTTTAAGGTGGTGGTCTCCTTTGCAGTTTTTGTAATTAAAGAGACTTCACCTACAAGTCATAAGGCAGTCATATTTACCCTTCTCTGGAAAAAAGGCAGTATGTCTAACAAATGTACTTGAAGCAAACTCAAAGTTTGAAATTTTTTTTTTTTTTTTTTTAAGGATAGGGTAAAATAACCCTTTAGCATAACAACTGTGACTGAAGAGTTCTAATTTAGTTTTTTTTTTCTCTGGGTTTGCTCATCCTTTCATCATTTGCTTTTTTTCATTCTTCATTTGTCTTCACATTATTACTGAAAAGACAAGTGACTGTCCATTTAGAACACACTGAAATCTGTAGATTGAAGATTCAGTGAGATCTCTGTGAAAGCCATTAAATCTTAGTGCAAGAGGTGATTTGCTAGACTTTTTTAGCAATTGTTGCAGGTCATTTTGGAGAAAACAGCTCCTGTTTTCACTGTGTAAAAAAAAAAAAAAAAAAAGAGCCCACAACAACCAAAAAAAACTAAAACAAACAAAACAAAAACAAAACAGGGGTCATGATATCAGCCAGGGATGGTAAATACAAACAGAGAAAACTGTTTGTATTTACTGTCACTTACTTTAAATGCTTTTTTTCATCCACAGTTGTTATATATTGTTACACATTTTATTTGTTTAATGCTGGTAGTAGACAGCAAGTAATAATTAATGTAAGTAATAATTAATTTTCTGTATTGACATAATGCGGGAAGTTCAGGAGAGCAATGGCATATTATAGTGATTTTTCTACACTCTGGAAAGAAATTACTGTATCGGAGACTTTTAGGCAGTAAAGCATGTTTCCATATTTGGGTGTATTGGAGGAAAATGGAATTGCGTTGGTAAGAAAAACACCCTGATAGAAAAATCACTATGAGCTTGGTGAACTGTGTAATGGTATTTTTTCTGCTAGACTAGGTGTTTCTGATGACGACTTGAGCATCTTGACTGTGGTGCTGGGAGATGGGCTGGGTGCGAACGGCTGGCCTTTCTTTTTATCTGTATACATGTAATCCATATTCAAACCACTGCTGCAAACAGCTGGTCCCACAAAGCATCCAAAGTCCTTTTGGCTCCTGTAGGAGGGAGGAAACATCAAAAGTAAACTTCCGAAGTGAGAGTTTTCTGAGCACTGGATGTTTGCAATCGTGTCGCCCCTCTGAACAAGCATGCCAAAGGTCTGTTTTAAAGGGAGGCTCCTGGATTTAGTGGACAATTTCCTGGAAATCGCTGGGGAAGTCAGGCACCATCCTGCATGTCCCTGGTTCTTGTTTGCTTTTCTCTTTGGCTTCATTTTTGCACTATAATGCTCGTGGGTTTCAGCAGCAGCCTTGGGGTCACAGTCTGGATCTCACTGCTACCCCTGCAGCTGGTTAGAGGTGGCAAAACCATTTCCAACGTCAGATTTGAAATTTTGCATCAGAGCTGTGTGGCTGTGATAGTGATTGCACCAGTGATTTTTAATTAAGACAGTTGCTGCTGTCCGCAGCAATAAAATAAACAGCCAATAGGCGCTATTGAGATGATGGAAGCAAGTACCTGGCTGCTTTTACCCTGGGAGGGTCACCTCCCAGCTAGGCTGCTGTTAAGTTTCTTTCATCAAAGATGGTTTTTGCTCTATTACACAGCTTCGGGCAGAGCTACAAATACACCTTCCATCACCTGGAGCCTTCCAGGGAGCTGCGCCAAGCCAGCCGGGAACGGGGTGCACTCATCCGGCAGAAGCACTGGCAGGACAGGGCTAAGTATAACTTTCAATTTGGGTGGAAATGAAATGCCAAACCGAAAATGAACTGAAAACATGGAATGGATTTTCAAGTGAAAACAGTTAAATCTCTAGTAGCTTTTTTTTTTTTTTTCCCCCCAAGATGTTTCTTAAAGAATTTAATAGAATTTCACAGAAGTCTTCAGAAATGCTTGTTCGTCTTGAATTTGCCATCTTTCTGCTGGAAAACTAGGTATTTTAGAAAAGCCAACTTGGAAACTGTGTCTGGGAACCTGCCTGATGTTAGTTGTTCCTATGGTGCTCAGAAAACCAGAGAGGAAGAATTGCACTGCAGAAATACCTGCTCTTTGGATTGGATTTGAAAGGCTCTAGCTATTGACCCGTTGCTGGGGCTCTGCTGTGACTGTGCCCTCCGTGTTGCTGTGCCAAAAAGCTTTGCTGTGTCTAAACCCAACCCCAACTCCCCTGCCTGATTATTGCCATTCCTCTTCAAATTTTGGGAACACAAATCACCTTCTTTTCCTTGCTCTCCGAGTCTGTCGTCCTCTTCCATTTCATTGCATCATTTGACTTTTAAAAAAATCCCTTTCTTATGCACTTTTTCTGAAGAAGAAAGTCATGTTAAAAAAGTAGCACGTGAAAACAGGTAGCAGGTGATGGAGTCTGCAAAAAGAGAATATTGCTGACTAGTTGTGTGTGTGGCATTTTGTTCAGTTACCTCTGCTGCTGCTCCGTGTCTAACCCAGAGCTGCTCCTTGCTGGAAAGATGCAGCTACTAAAACATAACAAAAAGTCTTAAAATGATGGGCAGAGGCTGACAGCTTTTTGGGGGGGATATAATCCAAAGTAGCAAACACCCACCTGCCTTGTTCTGCAGCTGACAGAGCGTTTCAAGCCCTTTATCTTCTGGAAAGATATATAAACTATCTACTAGGTGTGCTGGAGTGTTGCCAACATGTTGGACTTCAGAAAGAGCGCCGGATCCTCAGGAAGCTCGGCATTTATTCAGAGAAAGAATATTTGTACTATAAATAAATAAAATACCTGCTCGCATCCTAACAAATATTTTCTTTGACTTTCCCAGTGCTTGTATAGTTTTGCTATGAAAGAAAACAACGCCACAACAGTGCTAAGCTGAGCTGATAAAATCAATGCAAAAAGTCTTGTTCGCCTGCGGAGCATCGTGTTGCTGTATCAGGCAGGAGCTGAGCTTGGAGGAGGATGATGGGTATGTCGGGGGAGGAAAGCCCTCTTCCCGTGGCATTTTGGTTTTTACCTGAAGTGCTTGCTGCTGCCTGTCCCTCGCTGCCGGGCTCAGACCTGCAGGCTGGCAGCCGAAGGGCGGGCAATGCTGCAGCTGGGCTCCAACAACTTTGCTGAAATCATATTTTGCATACCTTTTTAAATTTAATGGTGTGTAATGCCAAATCCTGACAAAGTAATCTCTCTGCCCTTTGCATGTCATAAATCCATGTCAGCTTGTGTTATTTTGGATTTGGAGAGTTTTCTGTAGCTGTGCTTTCAATCCCAGCGACAGGCAGCCTCTGGCGAGGATGCCGAGTACATGTGGTACACAGCACAGAGCGGTAGCTGTTTTCAGGTAAATGGTGTAAAGCTGTAATAGTAGGAGTTTTAACTTTTTGTTGTTGTTGGTTTCAGTGTAGGTAGTGGGTCAGATCAGAAAGTCTATTTGCAGTACAATGTTCGACAACTTTGTCGCAAGTATTTGGTACTGGAGTGTGATAGCAAATATTTTGTGGCAATGCAACTCTTATTAAGATACTCATCTCCATCAGGGAAGAAAGATGTCTCCTCTTGGCTTCCAGGGATGTCCTGTGTCTCCAGTTCTTGTGGCAAACCTGATCCATCCTCAGGTTAGCTCCGCTGGTGTTGGTTAGGGTTCTCCAGGGCTTCTGCTGTGTCCCTCCCTGAGGATTTGCATCCACCTAAAGTGAAGTTCCTGTGCCTTGTTTGGAATTACATCCCCTGATTAGAAAATTAATAACTGTTGGTTATAACTTCTCCCTTTGTTGCTGCAGGAATGAGCAATGCCATCAGACTCGAACAAAGATTTGCTTTACAGACCCAGTGTAAGTCTCCTTGGACATAGTGCTCTGTCCCTGGCCTCTGCGGTTGTCACCAGCTCCGACGGGGCACACAGCTGGGGCAGCTTGGTTACTCCAGCGAGGAGAGTTTCTTACCTTTCTAGGCAGTAAAAGAAAGCTGATATCAATGAGGAATGGTTTTGGGGTGGGAAAGTCAAGAAAACTCAAGCAGCTTGGATGCCTGGAGTGGAGCTGGGCAAAGGAGACCCTGTGTTTGGACAAACTTTCCCCTCAAACATCTTCTGGCTACGAAATACACCTCAACTTCTTTCCAAAGAACTGAACTGTGGTGGTCGTGGAGTGACTCAGTTTGGTGGTCTTGGCTGGCTAGTCCAAGGAGAAGACAACAGCGTTGAGAACTGCCTATGAGAAAGTTGGGCATCTCATGTAGTAGAGCTCTTTGATGGAGAACAGCAGACCTGGCTGCTTCTCTCTCCTCTCAGTTGATGCCCTAAATGTGCTCAGCTGAATGCTGCCATCTAAATTTAATAGTAATTCATTTACTTAAAGGCAGGCAAAACACGAATACCTACCCGGGCTGCGAAAAGAGCCACTTGATGCTGGACTCAATTGGACACGAATGGCAGAGGAAATTTGCAGGAATAGTTTCAAGCTGCATGTTGCCAGGGAACAGTCCAGTCTATAAATCACATTATCAATCTCAGGGTAATAACGGTGAGAAGCAACCGAGGGGAGCGATGCAGGGACACAGCTGCTATACCTGTCTGCCCTGTGTGTGAATCAAAAGCCGCCCTTGGTTTAGGAATGGGCTGGAGGGACCTAGAGATCGCCCTGGCCGATGTCAGATAGTTCCTGTTGGAAACAGGGTACAGGTCCACAGGAGCCTGGAGACTTGTATTATACTGTTATTTTCACCTTCTTAAAAGCATAAATATGAATTTGCCTCCTATAGCCTGCCCAGGCCATCCCTCTGAAGTTTTCCAAATTTCAGGGAGTGCAAAGGCTGGAGCAGTCCATCGGTGTGAGATCCTGTGACCTTGCTCTGTGAAGGCAAAGCTGGGGCAGGGCAAAACTGCTGCTTTCATTTCCCGTTTCAGCTCTAAAATGTGACACCTCACCAGGGAAGTTAAAATGCAGATTGCATCTGCAGAAGACCCCTCAGACCTTGGGGGTCCTCTGTCCTTACAGAGCAACAAATGCCCCTGTAAGAGATTAGTATTTTAGGAGCCTGTAATCAATTTTGCTTGTTATTCTGGGTAATAGAATTAAATTGCTCATGATTCACTCTTTAAACTGACACACTGTGATTCCAGGGGCTGATAATCCCAAGCTGTATTTCCAGGGCATAGGAAGGATGTCAGTAGGCTGCGACATTGCCATCCATCGCCGCCGTGGGCACAGCTATTATTTGAGGATCACGTTCGGGTCTCGTTCTGGCTTGATGTTAATAGCAGGATCGATCTGCACTGCTCTTTTCTTTCTTGAGCCGTTAATGATACGCTGGGTTGACGCGGATGGTTTGAGAAGGTGGAATTCATCATCTCTAACTTTAAGCTCTGAGCCCAGTCCTGAACGCTCCCACTTTATAGTCAATGGAGGAAAAATCAGTGTCTTTTGTGCGTGATTTATCTCAGCCTTTTAGCAGCTGTCAGTGCAGAAATTGCTGTTGAAATACCTTTTAGACGTCTTCATCTGACCCAGTGAAGACTGCCTAGGGTCTCTTCATCCTTAGCCAGCTTGGCTTGGAGAGGTTTCTTTCAAGATCCTGCTCTTCAAACCCTGAGGAGCATCTCGGGCAGGCAGGGAATGATGCTCCAGCCCTTCCCTGCCAGGTCCCACTCAATGCCACTGAAACCACAGGGAAGCTCAACTGACTAAAACTGGTCAAGGAGCTGGAGCCTGAATACAAACCCACTCCATCCTGTCCCTATTTTGTATTTTCCCTACTTTCAAAGACAAGAGGGGGCTCTGATGGACTTTACCATGGACCACGCACCTGCATGTCCCCACCTTGGCACCCAGCAGCATCCCCTGGCTCTCACTGGGACCCCTCAGGTACCCTCCAGCAGATGCGCTGGGCTTTTACCTGCTCTAGACCTTTTTCTAGATTTGCAAATAATTCAACTTAGAGCCTCAGGGCTTTTTGCGCTCCCTGTGTCATTGCTTTTTAAGAATCTCTCTTCAATCTCTGAACAGCGAAAATAACCCCCAAGCTCTGAGCGAGCACAGGAAAGAGAAATGGCAGATTCCCTCTAGGAAATTCAGAATATTTTTTAACACAATGTTGCATGGTACCGTCTGCCACTCTTTTATTACATGTGTTTTGCTTTTTTGGGGGTATAATGAGAAATAGCAAAGAAAAATTTATTGGGAAGGCTACATGAGAACATAGGGTGTAATTAATACGGAACGACCAATAAAATATTATCATAAGTTACTTAAAAAAAAAAAAAAAAGGGCCAAGCATTAGTGCTTCTGCTTACCCAGCTGATGTGGGTTTGTGTTTCAGAGGGAGAGGACTTTGCCATGGCTGGAAATTAGTCTGTGTTGTAACACATTCTGACACATGCCAAAATTCCCTAAACCTAATAATTCTGCGTTTGCAAATGCTGTTAGCAGAACTGTCAGCATCGGCTCCCGTGTGTGCAACCTCTGCTCAAACACACCCAGAAAAAGTGGTTTTCTGCACATCCACACAGTGCTCATGCTAGCAAATAGGCTGGTAACTGCCCTTCTCTCCCCATAAATTGGAGAAAAATTACAACCAACTCCCACAGCTGCTGAGTTCAGACCATTATAAAGTTCAGGGTGACTCCGGAGGGAGCTTATCTTCTTTTCCAAGCAAATAAAGGTAGCAAAGACTAGGGAGTGCCAATGTACTTAGATGCCCTTTACTAACCCCTTTTTCATATGTATGATTAGGTCTCAGTGGTTTGTAGCTCCTAAGAAATGCTACCCAGCCCTTTGAACCATGTCAGCTTGGTCTGGATCCAAATAAAAGTGGTAGTCGTTCCGCCGAGTCCCATGAACAGTTTTTGCATGTTTCTAGTAAGGGAACCTATCTAGTTTATACGGAGGATTTGGACATCCTCAGAGGGTTGTGAAATGATGGGAGGTACCCACCTCCACATCAGTGGGTGTCTAGGGAGGAGAGGGCATGGAGTTCAGGGCTTCAAATCTTCCAGTACGGCAGTTTCTGTTCCCAGTTGGAGCCTGGGGCAATAAAACCACAGTAAAGCCTGGCTGGCTGCAGGCCAGCACTGGCGCCTTGATTTCACCTGAGTCATCCTGGCTCTCTTCTGGTAAAACCTGTGATCGGAAACCAAATTATAAATGTGGAGCGTGTTACTGCTACCGTTGGTTTTTTTTTTTTTTTTTTTTTTGTTTGTTTTTTTTTTTTTTGCTTGTCTTGGTTAAATGTAGCTCTTGTGCCTGGAGACCGAGGAAAGCCAGTGAGTCATGCTCTGCACCCCATCCCTCCGACAGCTCCTTCCCCTCCTTATCTCCTCGACAATTTACCATTTCCTAGGAACAAGGGTGGGGGGAGAATTTGTCCCTGCTGCCTTATGGACAGATTGGGTGTGAAAAGAGAGGGCTTTGCTGTGTCCCTTAGGATCTTGGCCATTTATTTTGACAGCAATCCATAAAATATTAGTTACCCTGCTTGCCCTTGGGGTGACAGAGCATACACCCTACGCTCAGCTGAACCTTAAGACTCAGTTTCTAGCTCATAAAATCCCAGAATAGCTTCGGCCGGAGGGGACCTCTCTCCCAAACCACCCACCACAGCATTTATTTGTTTGCCAGCATTCGAACCCTACGTGGAGCTGTGGCAGAACGGGCTGCCGTCTGCTGTTGGCAAAGGTGAGCTGTGCTCTGTCTGTCACATTTGCCCCCAAAGTGTTTGGAGGATGCTCAAACCACTGCCAGGGGTGACATCCCAGCCGGATCCCTGTGGAAACCCCAAAATGTTTGGCGTTGGTCCTCTGAGATGGCGCATTTCCAGAGCCACGGACGGGAAAACGAAAACGTCAGGGCACGTGAGCCCCTCAGCAGGAAGATGTCTGCAGAACTCGTGGGTCGGAAGGGACCGAAACCCAGCCGTGACGAAGCGGCAGGGATTGTGTCACGAAGGAGGGTCGATCCCCACTCCGGATCTTTCTGGCGGACGCATCCTGCCGACCAGAACGGTTATGACAGCATTCCAGCAGCACCGGCGAGCTACTGTGGTGCCACCACCGCCCTGGTGGCAGAAGGACCACCTCGCGAAGTTGAAGACAAAATGGAGAACGCCGTTGGGACCTGCTGCACAGGGCAAGGCCCCGCATCCCGGCGGGACCCTCCTCATCCATCCCCCGCCGGAGCAGCCCTCCCCATGGGCCTTCCCCGCAACTGAGGCGATGGAAGGGGGCTCCCTAAAGCGGTTCGGGGCCCGGTTCCCCCCCCCCGGTTTTCCCAGCCCACGGCCTCAGCCGGCGGCTCCGGGTTCTCCCCTCACACGCCGCCCGCCTCGGCGGGCTGAGACCGGCCGGCTCACGACACGGCGGGTGACGTCGCGGGGGCGGCGGCCAATGGCAGCGGCGCGGGCGGTATAAAGCTGGGCGGCTGAGGCGGCGCTGGGCGGGAAGGCTGAGGCGGGAGGAAGAGGAGGGCGGCTGAGGGTG
>JAVJGG010000040.1:18365838-18396937 GCA_035590195.1 Aviceda cuculoides
CCGCGCGTCCCCTCCGCCGGCGGCGGCAGCGGGGACGGCTGGCGGGGCGAGCGGCCCCGCAGCGAAGAGGACAACGAGCTGAGCCTGCCCAGCCTGGCGGCCGCCTACACCACCATCCTGCGCTCGCTGGGCGAGGACCCCGAGAGGCAGGGGCTGCTGAAGACGCCCTGGAGGGCGGCCACCGCCATGCAGTTCTTTACCAAGGGCTACCAGGAGACCATCTCGGGTAGGGAGCGCTCCCCGCGGGCGGGAGGGCGGGTGGGTGTCAGCCCGGGGGGGGCGGCGGAGCTGGAGCCCCGCTGCTTTGACACCAGCCGTGGTGCTGGCTTTCCTGCTTTTAGTTCTTAAAATGGACTTCGGCACTGCCCTGCCGCCGTACCGTCCGTCTGATGCCCCGTGTCAGCAAGTCATCAGCCATGTGTGCTAGGAACACCGGCACCTTGGGGTCTTTCTGTCCCCTCCTTCCCCCGGTTTCTTTTTTTTTTTTTTTTTTAAACGCCATGCTGGTAAAGTTCACGATCTGTCATGAACTTCTGCGCTTCTGTTTTCGGTGAACAAGTGCTTTTGCTTTCCCTCTTCTGGTGTGAACTTTTCAAGTTCTGGCATAGGAACTTGTTGATTGTGCCTTCCTCCATCCCCAGCTGAGCTAGGCTGTGCTCAGAAGGGGTAGGAACATCCGCTTCTGTTAGCGGACATAGGTGGTCTGAATTTTCTCGGAAAAGGTCCCGTTCTGCTGATAAAAACATCAGGTGAGGTTTTTTCAAAGGTGGGAATGAAACTGGAGGAAGTGAGGTAAGAAGGGAGGAGGTCAGGGAGATCCCTGCCCCATCTCGGGGTCCCGGCAGTGAATGCAGGTGTAGAGAGGTACCCCAGGTTCACATCCCTGCTCCAGGGGAGAGTCTTAGCTGCCTGCTGGCCTCGGGGCCTCCCTGAGGGCAGGAGGAGATGAACTGGGTGGGATTTGTCCTCTTCACCAGCAACTCCGAAGTTGTCTCTTGGCTGCAGTGCAGGGTAAATCCTGCTTGAAAATTAAGGTTTACATCAGTTTTTCTCTTCTTAGCCTTTCTGCGAAGGACTGTACCCAGTATAAACAGTAAAAAAGGACTTGAAGCTGGGGATTTCCCCCTTCTGCTCCCTCTTACAGTAAAAGGCAAATTCCTGTTAGTGTATAAGGGATGCAAATACCGTCAGCAAGGATCTTTGCATGTCAGTCAGGAAGGAGCTGAGTGTTCTGCTCTCTGGAGTACAGCACTGGTGTATTGAGCCTGCCCCAGAATTGCATCAGGGTGTTAGAGCTGAATGAAAAGGTTGAACTGTGCTGGTCGCTGGCATCGAGGAGCTTCTGCTAATGTGTCAGAGTCCTTTTCCATAAGTGTACTGTGTTTCAACTTAAAGGCTGACTTTTGTGTTTTGAGAGGTGAAAAAGAAACTACTGTTGGCTCTTCTGAAATCAGATTGCGTATAACTTCCAGCATTAACTTACTCATGGCCAGTTTACACTCATGTGCCCATGATGTGACCTAGCTTTCCCCAGGAACAGCATTTCTGCCTTGTCATTTGTTTTGCCTTTCAGATCAAACCAGGTTTTCAGGTTCACATCTGGAAATAGGCTCTGGGCTGCAGTGGCCATCCTCTTTTCCGTCTTCCTTTAGTCCTGCTGCATGGTGTGTTTGAGATGAGGTTTCATCAGGGTCTCACAGAATGATCCTTTGTCTACTGCGAATAACTTTCCTTGTTAGGGGATTGCATGTGTCTCTTTACTGCCGTAAAACACAGGAGGTCTCTCAGTCATCCTGCCAGTCTCTAGCAGAAGGATTTTTTTAGTGATAGTTTCTAAGCATGAATTTGTGTGCTGAACCTGGATGAGGTCACTGCCCATCTTAAGTCCTCTCTTGTCTTGCTGCCAGTTTTGTGTGCAGACCCACACATTCCCTTAATTTTTTTTTTTAATGGCTTTTTTTCTGCTTCATTGTGGATTCTCTGGGACCTGAGTAGTCTGTCCTAATCTCTCACATACATTTCATTAAGCAGAGTAGTTCTGGACAGTCCACTCCTCTAAATATCCATACCTGGGAGAGGGCTGTATTATATCCACGAGTAGAAAGTATCACTGCTAGGTGCTGTGCTCTTGAACTGCTCTATTCTTTCTAGGAAGTAAAATGAAGCTGTGATACTAACATTCCTTCCTGTGTTAGGTGGGAGATCTTTCTACTTTCCAGCTACTCACCTCTTCTTACACAATGCCCAGCTTCCAGTCTTACCACCCTTACTAGCCAAACAGAAGAAAGAACTGTAGCTGAAGGACAAGTCTACAGGTTGATATGGAAGTAACTTCCACTTGGGAGAATTTTAAATACATTGTGAAACGTAGAGCCAACAGCTACAAGGTCTTTGGGAACAAGGCTAGCTGTGGGACTGCAGCTCCTGCTGTTTGTCTCTGTTGCAGCATCCTGATGTACTGTTCACTTGGCTATGTTAATACAACTGTCTGCCTAGCCAGGCTGTGAACTAGACCAGGAAATGGCTTGTGAAAGAAAGGATGGGAGTGGGGGGAAGAACACAACAACCCCCCCACCACCCAAAAAGCAAATAAAAAAAACCCCAAACAACCACAACCCAAACCTCAACAAAAAGCAGCCCTGACCTCTTGTTTTCTCAGGTTTATTCTGCAGCTTATTCAGCTCCTTATGTGGAACTGTCTGGATAGGCAGAGCTTGAAGCAGTGATTTGTGGGATGTGTGTTGAGGAGTGTGTTCAAGTTTAATCCCCGACAGGCAGAAGAAAACAGACAGTTATAATAGCTGTAGGTCCCATCTTTTCATAAAAGGTTTCTCAAGTAAAAGCTCTGGGGTGGTGATTGTAGAAAGACAGGGCTAGAAGCAAGGTGTGTTGCAACAGGCACTTGTCTTCAGCTGGCTCCAGCTGAGCTCACAACCCTTGCCAGTATGTGGAAATGCTGCCAGACTGTACAGCCGGAAGAGCGACAAAGACGAACTAAAGTAGTGAATGTTAGTACAGCTACAGGCTTTAAAATCAGCCTTCTGTGTTTGTCTGTTTCAGTACCTGCCTTAGGTAGGCAGGAGAAAAGCAATTAATTTCTGATGGCATTTTAATTTTCCTTATGGGAACACAAAATACGATATAATAGATATATTCCCAACCTATGAAATATAGTGAAGGCTGGAGAGTGTAAAGTTGCAAGTACACTGCAGGAGGTCTTCAGTATTTAATATGCTTGACTTGAGCCTCACTTGCTGTAACCGAGTACATGGGGGTTATGTGGTTGGTCACAAAACTTAAGCTACGTGACTGCCTTGAATGCTGCCCACTGCTCTCAGAGGCTGGTGCTTTGAGTAGTGCCTTGCTCTTACTTGTCAGTGAACACTTTTGAGTGCAGTCAGGTGGCTGGAAGCTTTTGGGTATGGTGAGGGATGATGGCCTTACCTGCTATGCAGCAATCTGTCCTCTGTGGTGGCACTGGAGGAGAAGACCAAGTGGTGTGAGTAGGGAGTTTGGTTTAAGGAACCCATAAAGCTTTTGGAAGCTGCTGAGCTGATGTGTGGTTTCAACAGAGCTGGCAAATGGGTATTGTTTTTCTTTTTGAGCCTTGATTGATAATTCACCCTTAAGAACAAACTATTTTCTTGATCTTTCTGTTGCCATGTGTCTGAGAACATAATATGTTTGGGACATGGTTAAATGTGCTGGACATTTGAGCTCATTTCCTGGGTGTTGTCACTTTGCTTCCATGACACCTGATTGGATTTGTATTTTTGTACTTTCCATAGCTTAACTTTGTAGTGTTGTAGGGAAGATTACATCTAAATTCTGTCCCTTCTCTCCATTCAGATTTATGTGAGTAGCAGAGAAGCTGATTCTGCTTTCTAGCTTCCACCGTGTGTGTATTTCCTAGCTTGTTTTCAATAGCGCAGACTAACAGTGTTCCTGCTTTACCCCTTATTCATCTTTGCTATCTGTGTTCTGCAGCTGGTCAGTATTGTATTTCAGAGCCATTAGCAGAGTTTGCTTGCTAAATATCTAAATCTGGCTCTTTGTTTTTTCTAGATTATGTCTTTTCCCTTATTAATACTGGCTTTATAAAGGCCTCAACCTCTTTTTTTGACAAAATGTATTTGGATGTATTGATCTCAGTTCTATAGTACTAGTCATCAAACTTTCATTGGAGTAGCAAGAATGCCTCCAGTGATTTTTTTTTTTTTTTTAAATAAAATCCACCTGGAGACCAGATTAAAAAAATACTAGCAGCTCACACTTGGGCATCTGTGTAGACTAACAGCCGTTACAACAGAAACCTCTTAATGTGTTGGTAAGAATGGCAGAGCAGACAAGATACCAAGATTTCTACTTCCCAATTTCATGCCATGCTTCTGCATGAGCATCCAAGAACATGTTTTCTTTTCCAGGGTTAGATCTATCAGCTTCATACTCCTGGGAGTAAATTACACTGCAAAATAGTAACCTGTCCTCTTGGTTAATAAAGGTGAGCAGAACTGTTGGTAGACAGTTGCCTTTAGCTTTGTTATGGTTGGTTCAGGCAATTGCCTGCCACACAAAGACTGTACCTTGAGAGATGTGTCCCTCCTTTTACTAAAGGCTTAATGTCATACTTGGAGATGCTGTCTGTGAGTCTATATATAAATACTACAAAGCACAAGCGTGTGCAAGTATGGTAAATGAGTGAATAAATGGAAATACAAGATTGCAGACAGTACTAACTGAAACTGAAGACTTCAGAATCAATCTTGCTAAGCAGAGTGAACTGGTAAGTTACAGAAACAGTGTCAATTACAGTGAGTGTCAATGATGCTAGCTTCAAAAGGTAAATCATAAAGGAGTTGGTTCTGATTGTGTAATCCTGTTCTTAGGCACAAGGCTGAACAAGCTACCTGCATCTGCAGTAGGAAGTTAACTTGTTTTCATCATCCACAAGCGCTCTAGGCAAAACAGCATGTTCGTTAAACTGTGTACTTGCTGGTAATGGCGATAGTTGTTACATGAATAAAGGCTGGAAGACTTTTCTGGTAGGTATGTTAGCTTTCAAGCATGTTGGCTTGTTGGCAGCTGTCCTTTCAGCATGCTTAATAGGGAAATGAAAATCAGAAATACCGGGAGAGGGTAACTTTGCTTCCTGAATCTCTGGGGTTTTGAAAGGCTGCATGTATGCTTTATTTGCCTGGAAGCTAAGTGACTCTACTGTGCAGCTCTTACTTTTAAAGCAAATAACAACTAGTTAGGTCTCATACAGTAGATTAACACCTGTGTGCACATTGCTTATGTTGCTTTTCCTTTCTCATTAGTTTATGTGCTTTTCCTATGGTGAAGGGTGAAAAAATACAACCTTAATACTCTCTTTCTTCATCTTCTTGTCTGTGTGGATTTGGTATTTTGACAGATGACAACACTGGTGTAAGCTCATAAATTTTTCCAAGCCTACTCAGTTTGCTGTGGATGAGAGGTGCTAAGCATTGCTGTGTAAGAATAGGCAGTGCCTTAAACAAACAAGGCTGTTTGATCAGCAGCGCTGCCCTTTGCTAAGAGCTGGTGAGTTATTCATTCTTTCCTGGAAACAAGGAACTGCTAGTTCTCTTGCTTCTTATAGATGCAACAGTCCAACCTATTAATAACTTAAACATCAGCATTACTGAGGTATTGGCCATGGCTTGTTTCTTGTAAACCAGAGGGTGGGAGAGACAGGTTCGTTCAGAGTAAGGTTCCTGGGGGTTTCTTTCCTCAACCTCTACCCCCACATGAGTGAAGCCTAGCATACTGAAACAGGTACTCAATGCAGCGAAAGTTCTGTTGGGAAGTAGGACTGTAGGACTTTCCAGGATGATCTCCCCTCCCCATTAATGCTCAAGTAACACCAAGCTTGTTCGGGGTTTTGTTGGGAATTTATTAAATGTCTTAACTTCTTGGATCTTAAAGGCTTTTGATCTCTTGATGTTGCGTTTCCAAAGCGTTGTTTCATCTTCTCTGATTTTTCCCTTGTTTCAATTTCAGAAAGAAGTGTGGATGAGGGGACTTCCAGCACCTTCTATGACATGAGACATTGAAATGGTTATTGAAATCCTGATACATTTTAATGAGCATCTCCATAACTCTGCTTTCCCTCATATTAATAAACCTCCTGGCAGAGGACAACTTCTAGAACTTAATCTTAGCTTCATCTGAGAGTCTGCAATAACTGATCTCTTATGAATAGACCTGAGTCTGTCACTGCAACATGGAAAGTATCTTGTAAGGAAAATAAACAAATCTGTACAAGTGATGGCCTGAATTAGTTGAATAGCAATAATGCTTTTCTTCCATCTTTGCTTCTATGAAATGTGCCTTAAATTACACATCTGGTTCACCTCTTTTCTGGTAACTGAGAATTAAGCTTTGCTTCTGAAGCAAATGTTCATGTCTGAAGTTGAACGCCTGTTTCTAGTCTTTTGGTGTGGCAGTGATGAAATCTGAAATATTAGTCAAACTTGTAAATTCTTTTGTGTCTGAAGTTTCTCTTTGTTCCTATTAGGTTTGTTGTGGCAAGGAAGCCGCATAGTGCTCATTTAATTTTCTCTGCAGCTTTTGAACTCTAATGCCTATTTAAATAGTAATGTAGCATCTTAGGCTGTGTCTTTCTAGAGCTCTTCAAGACTTCTTGAAGCAAATGGTACACTCAGACCACCCCCTTTCTTAGCAACCCGAAGTCATTAACTTTCTGTGGCAGTACAAACTCTCTGTGGCAGTACAAACTCTCTCATTCTCAAAAATGAATGTTTTTGTAGCCTGCTTCTCTTCTCTGTATGCGTAACAAATTCCTGGTACCTTTTTACTACTGAAAGGCTGCAATAATTTTCTTGTTTCTTGTCTGGAATATTTTCTCTAACTACAGTTACCTCTAGTGTCATCACATGAATAAATAAAAAAAAAAATTCAGTTTTGACTCTACATCTTATTGCTTACCCAGCAGCAACTGAAAGGTTTTTACAGCAATTTTCTTCCAGATGTAATTCTGACCCTGTAGTCTCTTGGCTTCAGCTGTTAGCTTGTGTTTCCTGCTCTCATCTACATCTGTCTTCAGATGAAGAGGAACTTCCCGAGTAAGACAGTCAAAGGTATCTGCCAACATACCTCAGCTGATTCTACCTTAATGAATGGTTAGCCTTTGGTCTCTGGCTCATGGCGCTGCTGTTCTGGAGTATCCTCCAAACCATGACCTGTTCCTAGTTCATGCAAGGTCCCTTGCCATTGCTTTTGGTGTAACTCAGCCCGCGTTCCCAGGAGAGCAGAAGGTACCCGACCTCAGCCTGTACTTCAGTATGGTGTGACTTGCCCCACCACCCTCATAGGATGTCTGCTCCCCGTGGCCTGAACCCATTCCTCTGCTGGCTTCGGCTGCCCGCTGCGGCTTATGGGACTTAATGGGTTGCCGCGGAGAGCACAGGGCCTGTTGGTGAGGACAGTCTGGAGCTGTGTAATGGGTATCAGGAGAACCTTGTGCCTTATGTCTCTGCCAGGATAGATGAGCTCAGGGAATCTCTGGGGCTGCCTTCATCCTGTTGATGCTGAACAATCCTCAGTCTGACTCCTCTCTGAAGTGGAGTGGTGAGGCAACTTAACACCATGGGGAAGTACTTTACCGCACAGTGAGAACAACCTACATCACTTCAGTTTTCTGTCTCCCAGGCATAGTAAAAATGGGACATCTGAAGTGCTGTGAAGCTGATGCAGTGCTGCTCTGCAGAGTGCTGCCATCCTTCATTCCCTTTACCTACTGAGCCAGCTGCTGGGCGGGCTCAAGCTTCTCTGGTTGCCAGAGGTGCTTTTGCTTTCCTGTGTCACATTAAAGCCATGCAAATAGTTTCTATAGCAACAGGTCTTTTTGCTCAGCTCTGACGCAAAATCCTGAAAGGTCTTTCTCATTCTGTCTTCATCCAATTCTGATTTTTGCTTTTATCAGCTCTTTTTGAAGATAAAAGGGGAAAAAATAATTCTGCTCTGTTTCAAGAGTTAACTTGCAGCAGAGGTGACTGTTCAGTTTTAAGAGCCCACTGAAGTTTCTACACCAGGACTTGAACTCTGGGATGAAGGAAAAATCAGCTGGAATAATCTAGAGAGCGCCCTGACTGTGCATATAATGTTTGTTCTTGTTCCCCTCCTCCCAGCTGTATATTTTAGTTCAAATCTTAGCTTTTCATTAACATGATGTGTCTACATTTAAGGACTTCAGCAGTAAATTCCCTTAGCTTTTCTGGTGTGGTAGAGAATGAAAATGGTGGTGTTTGCCATCTCTTTTGGCAAGACTAAGAAAAGAGCGAGGGGAGGTATGACTGAGAGGCCAAGGGATGATGTATGAACATGCCCATCTTCTCGCTAGCAGAGATGCTAGTCCTATCCTCCTGATACAGATGAGTATGTAGGTGGTACTTGGAGGGATTAGAAGTGTTGCTTTGTTTGAGAGGAAGAATTTCCTTTTTGTATTAAGGAAAAGTAGCCTGTTGAGGAGGAGCCTATCTGAGCTGCATGTGCCTTGCCTTGTCAGGAAACCAAGCTAGCAATATTTACTTCTAGCCCTCCTTCCCTCTAAAAGCCCTGTTGACTTCTGTGCTTTCGCTTTGAAGATCCTGATGCCACAGGAGGAAGGGATGGAGAAGATGCAGTTGCATTAGAAGGGCAGGTGGGTATTTTAGAGCTGAGAGACGCAGCCAGTGTAACAGCCACATTGCTCTGTGTGAACTGGGACAGGCCTGGGGAGGGACGACATGACTTTTAGACCTCACCCTGAGTGGCAAGAGTAAATGTTTTGAAGCCTCCAAATGAGGAAACTGAAGTCAAGCTAGGAAGCAGGCAGTGTGGCCTAGTAGGTAGAATGAAAATGGGAAAAGAGGCATGAATTTGTCCCCAGCTTTGCTTCTGTCCCGGCTAATCTGAGGCCCTGTTTCCCCTTCTGTCCTTTCAGCTCCGTTAAGTTCTCCAGAACATGTGCTGTAGGCTGAGCTTGTCGGGGCCCTCTTTGATGCTGTTGCAAATTGAATGACTAAAAAAAAAATTAAAATATAAAAGGCAGACAAAGTTAGATAAAATGGTATTGCCTCCCTGCACAAAGCGTTTGAGTCTCTGCCAAACAAGTCTCTCCTGTGTAATTACTGAAAACAAGTGCTGCGGTGGGGCATAGCACAGCATCTTGTCGCAGCTACTCTTACCTAACTCTTCCTTTGTCAACACAAGGCTTGGATTTCAAAAAGGGAGGTATAGGGATGTATAGACAGGCTTCAAGCTATGCTTATTTTCAGGAGAACAGGCTTGTGAAGCATGAGCAGGAGGGACTGGAGCAGGACAGGGGAGACGGGGGCTCTCAACACCATGGCCATTTACACAGGTAGTGGCTTTCAGTCTCACATTTTGTTTTACCTTGTCTCCCTGAATCATCTAGCAGTTGTGAAGGGGTTATTGGAGGGGCTAGCACTAAGCTGGTGTCTTCCTTTATGGGCTCTGGCCCTCCTTCTCAAGGAGTAACTGGTGCTGACTTGAAATCAGCACACCTTGCTCCAGGCACAACTGCAGAGGTTATGCAGCTGAGCAGGAATCGTCTGTGATCTGGCTGCAACTTGCTGCTAATATTAAATAAATCTAAGGTGCAAAATTGGCGAGACCTGTGTAAATGAGAAGGACCAAGCATCCCACAGCTCTGTGGTTATATTCTTGGTGCGTGGATCTGTTTGTTTACACACTTGTACAGCTTGGCTGTGAGGGGGTGTTGTCCAAACTGCTGTGACTCTGGGCTGTAGCCTAAGAGGGTATATGCAAGAAGGATGGATGACCTTTGTGTTCCTGTTTGATTGCTTTAGCTGCGAGAAGGATGCGTTTTGTTCCTGAAGTTGGCTGTGTGGGTACTTTACAGGTCACTTCACCTTCTTTTCCCCCCAGCTTTAAAATAGGCCTAACAGCTGTCTCCATGATACAACATGGCTCTTCAGCATTCTGGTAATAAGAGTTAGGTTCCTTAGCTAAAGTTTGTAGGATCTATTAATATGTATTTTATACATGAATAAGTGTGTATATGCATATATATATATATACACACACATATATATGAGACTTCACGGTGAAGTACCTCCTGTTGTAGCTTTGGCCTTATGCTGTGTCACACATTACCATGACTCTTAATGAGAACATGGCCATTTTTGATTGTTCTGAACAGTCTGCTTTGCGAATGTGCTGACGTAAATCCATATCTAACATCAGGCTCTGATATGCTCCTGGCAAGGCTGGTGGTCTAATAACAGCAGCAGTCACTCTGGAGATGCTTCATTGATCCGTTTGGATTTTGTTTTAATAATGCTGGTCATAGTAGCAGGTTTTGTGAAACCACTGTTTGCCTTTCTGCTGTAGAAATGGCATGTCTGCAGAGTGCTGCGGGAGGGAGCTGAGAACCCAGATGGCTGCTCTGTCTCCCCTTCCCTCTCCTCTGAGCCTGCTCTGTTTTGGTTTCTGGCTATTCCTGGTTGAATTCATAGTTACACGACTGCATGATGCTCCCCATGTAATCAAAATACTTTCCATCAGTGTTTGGTGTAAACTAGACTCTGAAATTGGAAGAACAAAATCACGTGCCTTTACAGAGTTGTTTCTTGGCCTCTTTTGTGCCCCCTACTCCTGCTCTCTGACCTGATCAAAAGCCTTCTGGGGTTCAGCCTCGCTGTCTTGCAGGTTGCCAGTAGTTCTCAGGAAAGAACATGCGTCGCAGGCAGAACATCTTGCACAGTTTCCAGGGTTACCTGTGTAGTGCTGATAGCAAGCAGGAAATTAAAATGCTCCATGATGATGATACGTTATCGACAACAGATGGTGGCTGTTAGGTGTACGTGCGTGTCATGGGAAGGCATAAAGGCAAGTAGAGCAGACACAACTATTAGATTTGTGTAATCATCACTGCAGGTGCTAAGCTCCACCATGGATGAAGCAGGGCGGTCCCTGAGCACCCTGGTTCCCCTTCTGGCCATGGTGTAGGTGACTCTGGTTCCTGGAAGTAACTCCAAGCAGTTGGTGTGGCTTCAAGCTAACTTGTTTGCAGAGTTCCCTGTTCTGATTATTAGCCCTTCTGTACAGCTACTTCTCTCTTGCTATTCTCTCTTTCTCATCTCTCTTTTCTAGACAGCTTTTCTCTCTTGTCCTTCAAAAGGCTCCATCTCTTAACTTGAGACCGTTCTACTTTTAACCTTTCCAAGCACGGTCCAGCTGCCTGCAGTCTTTGTGGAGGCTATAGTGATCTGCTGTAACCTCTGTCAGGATTGCCTGGGGACTTGTCAGGGGACTGCTAAGTCTGGAAAATCAACTGAGGATCTGTTCTGCTGAGCTCGAAGACCAGCAAAGTGTCACGTTATATGTTCCTTTTCTTACTGAGCTGTCTCTTCTTCCTTCTATCTTAGTGGGACTCTCCACCTCAATTCTCTGTTAACTCTGAGGTGCAGAATTAGGCTGGAGTATGCACATGCATGCCTGCTTTCAGTTCAGGACAGCAAATCTCTCCCCAGTCTGTGGATACAGATCTATCTCTTCTACTTCTGTGTATGTCTAAACAGCTGCTGGTTGGGGGGCTTCAGGATGAAATAAAAAGACTATCTTATTTGCATGCAAAGCCTCCTTGAAGATAGTGATGCTGGTGTTGAAGTGTTTGGAGAAACCACTATGATGGCTTTTCTAAAAGCTCAGGCTCAGCTTTGCTTGTGGTATGTGGAAGCACTAATGGAAGCCCACTTTGAGATGTGCTCTCCTCCTCAGCACTGGCTTTATCAGCTGTGGTCTTAATTGCTCTCAAGATGTCAGTAATTCTGCAAAGACTAGACTCATTCTAGCCTGGGCTCAAACTATTACTTAAAACATTATATAGGCTGACTGTAGGTAGTCCGACCGCACGGTGGCAATTGTGTGATCGTATGCAAACCAAAGCATACTTGTGATGTTACTCCTTACTTGCTTCCCATATCTTAACCCTAAAATCTGTAGTTCTGAGCGGGCTATGCTCTTCCTACAAGCTTTCTCAGCTACTGGCTGGAAGAACCTTCCATGCTTGTGCATTTATTATTTTTTTTTAATGCGAATGTTTAATTTCAGATGTTCTGAATGACGCCATCTTTGATGAAGATCATGATGAGATGGTAATTGTGAAGGACATAGACATGTTCTCATTGTGTGAGCATCACCTCGTTCCATTTGTTGGAAAGGTAACTCTTCCTCACAAAACAAATGTGGGAATATGTGATAAAAGACCTAAAGTACATGTAAAAGACTTTGTAGCTGTAACTACAAAGCTTTTAAAGCTATAAGTATTTACTGCTTACGGCTATGATTCTAGAAGTTAATCTTCAGAATACAAATAAGGAAGACCTCCTTAATGTGAGTTTTATTTGGATTTAAGCTCCTAAAATATAACGCTCAACCTTTCCTAGTCTAAGTAATCTAATGGTTTCTGACATTTCATATCAAAGCTCTTCTTCGTGAAGCAGCAGGAAGCCTTGAGGGCAGACATCTTGATATTAAACCAGCTCACCCTGCACGCTGGCTCTGTCACGGATTTAGCTTCTGGCTCAGAACTATCTAGTGCGCATTCACCTTGGGACACCCCCCCCCCCGCCCCCGCTGTGAGTGGAACAAACTTCTGATTAGCAGCCCAGCCTTAAATAAGCAAGCACAGTCAGGGAGGAGGTAGTCAAAATCAGCTAGCAGGAGGCTGCTGAGGTTGGGACTTCCATGAAAGGGGCTGGTATTTCAGAGGGTGTTGAAATTGTGATGCCAACAACTTTAAAAAGAAAGTAAAAATTCTCAAGTTAACCACTGTAAACGTGATGAAGAGTTCAGAGTGGGTAGTCCCTTCTGCAGATCTCAGCCTCTTCACTTCCATATCAGCACAGAAGGATGGAGGTTATTCTGGTCCATCTGTTCTACCATAAAGTACTCCCAGGCCAGAGAGTAGCAAGTGCTTTTGTTGTCTGTAAAATTCGATCAGTACCACATATGTTCCAAGTAAACCGTCTCCCAAAAATAAAATACCCGAACACAAACCAGCTGTTTATTTAGTTGAGTCAACTCAATTTCATCTGCTTTCTTTTCTTACTGTTAGTATTTTATACTGGAAAACAAGGTAACATCTTTTTCTGTGCAAGCTTTCTATTTTGCCTGTTATTCTTGGTTACACGTACTGTGTATATTCTCTTCGTTACTCCTGTGGCAATATATGCATTCTTTTTACATCTAGCTGTTTAGGCTGTGTGGTTTGGAGAAATCTCCCCGCAAACACCGAATCGGTCCTGCTCGTATAATGGTCTGCTAAATGACTTGGTATGCCTCTAAATATTCTCAGACTAACCGTTCTCCTGTTGGGTACATCAAACAGGCTGCAAACACTGACCAGTAGGTCTTGTATTTGCAGTTCTATCTTAAATGAAATTAAGACATTCGCAAAAATACTCTATGGGGAACAGGATTCAGTGCTTATTTCTAAGTTATGTCTCTCACTTTGTCTGAAATGTTTCATGTCTTTTCAGGTGTCAGTGGGTTGATTACCCAACAGAAGTGATAGCAATGAGCAAGTTAGCCAGGTAATTAGGTGCACTGTGGTACCTCTAACTGCAGGTACAGCAATACAGGATTCTGAGATGGGGCCGCTAGGCAAAGCGCTAAGATGGAATCCTACACTGACACTCCCCTACTGTATCTTGGCTAATTTTTCAAGTCTCTGGTACAGTGAACACAAATGCTGGTTTATAATCTGTTATAACTGTAAACCCACTTGAACTCAGTAGCCTATGTTGCTTTCTAAAAACAAGAAGCTAAATGGCTTTCCCCCTACCTTTGTATCTGAGCACATTTCTACTAAAGAACTTATTCCAACTTAGTGCAACCATGTGTTCAGTATGAACGTTCAGCAAATCCGTATTCGAGCAGGATGGAAGTTGACTTAATCATACAGTGGTCTATGGTACTACCAAAGCAAGGGGAAAAAAAAATAATCAGTAAGTGCAGCCTGATTTTGGTGGCTAAGTACTTCTGGCCACCAGAACTTTCACTGGAAGTAAAGTACAGTCCCTCTCCCTCCCACTCCCTAAATCTGTTTTAGGTCTTGAAAGAAAAGCATGTTTATTTTAGATGAACAGTGCTGTGCTGAGTAATAGGCTGCTTTTTGTACCCAAATATAGTAGTACTCTGTAGCATTCCTGAGACTTGGAACATAAGCCTTGACTCTTGAAGAGTTGTGATTTTTCTTCCCTCCCCTCAGAAAACTGACCTATTCTTCACCAGGACACTGACCTCACCAGGCATTTACAGTCTCAGTTAGCTCCACAATTTTTCAGGCTTGCATGGTGGCATGTTCCTCCCACATGCTAAGACTTTGGGACTGTTCCAGAGTTAGTTCTGGGGCAAATACACATCTCATTCTCTATGCATGAGTTTCATATGTATTTGCAAGTGTGGTTTTGATTCTGTTAATGGTTTCTTCTCCTCTGTCTAGGTACATATTGGCTATCTTCCTAACAAACAAGTACTTGGCCTCAGCAAGCTTGCTAGGTAAGTGTTAATGTAATGAAAGTGATGCTAATTTGTAAAAAGGATTCCAAGCTGTGCTAACTGTGCTAATCTTTCTAATCTGGTTCCCCTCTAAAGCTCAGCCCACTTTGTGTCCTGGATTTGGATTTAGACCAATCCTCGGCATTATGTTTTTTTTGTGGAGAGGACAGATAAGTCTTAGAGCTCTGTGTTAATTCACATCAGTCAACTGTAGTAGAGCCGTAACGCTTTTGTACGTTCATCCAAAGCATTGGTGTCTGCGGGGGAATGCAGAAGGAAGAACAGCAGAGAATTTTGTCATGTTCTAAGGCAGGCCACAAAAACCAGTGGGGATCTCTAGCGGTTTACTACTTGCACATATATTGACCGATAAGAACAAAAATCCCAAACTTCCAAACTGTAAATGAGCACGTTCTGTGGATAGAAATTGAATCTAAAGCTTTCATCTGTTATCTGACTTTTCAGATAAATTTGGCATTTCTTTCTTTCACTGGAGACTTGCTGAGAGAGCCATGGGGTACATTTTATAGATAAGGTTCAGCCTAAGAAACAAAGCAATTATGATACACTTGAGAAATCCATTTGTTATGTAAAATAGCTTTTTTCCTCAGCAAGTGCCCTTGGATCCCTTGTTGCACTGAATCTTGTTATAAAGTGGCACTTTCTAGTTCTGGTGAGGAAGGGAATGGTAGATCCTTCAATAAGCAGATTACTGGGGACCAGAGTGGAAGGGTCTTTTTTGAGAAACGAATCTGAAAAATTGGCTGTAGTTCAGAAAGACTGCATAGGTTTTGCTTATACTTTCCCTGATATGTCCGTTAATCTTGCCATAGTTCCAGTAATACTAGTAAGAATTAGCCTTGTAAATCCGCATGCCTGCTGGGGTTTCTTTGCAGGTGAGACATATGTAGGGTATGACACTAAAATGCTTTAAAGTCAGTCAGCTCTGTTCTGTGCACTGCTTGCACAACAGTGAAATTGGTTTGGAAGAGGGAGGGCCCTCAGAGCTCACATCTTTGTTAACGTAACCTCATGTTACAGGGCGGTCATCTTTAAGTCTTCTAGCAGTGCTTATAGGAGGGGACTTTGCTCTGATTAAAAGGCTGAAACAGGCAATTCAACATTTAAATTTTTTTCTACATGTTTTCTGTGGCTGTACCTAACTGCTGAAATTGTAGGATGAGGTTCCGAGCTGTCAGCACTGCAGTTGCTGGGCGAAAGACTGCCTTCTGTAGCTGCTTACGCTTGAGGCTGGCTGTGTGGCAGTTCATGGCTTGTGTCATGTGTTGGCTGGCACTCGTGTAGCTGGATCTCTTTAAGTGGTGTGGGGTTTTTCTTTGAGCTGGATTTCTGAAGGCAAACATCCTTCCTGAAAAGACTGTCTTTAGTCCTTGGTTTCATTTCTGCAGGGCTTGAATGCAAGATTAAGGATCACATTTGAAATATGCATCAATTGATTTGTGCTTGCTCTGGTCTCTAGTTACCTCTGACTCGCAGATGTAAAAAGGAGCTCAAAACTGTCTTTGGTGATTTTTAATGCAAGTGGCAACATGGTGTTAGAAGTGTACAATTTTCCTACTACTTAGTATAGAAACATGCACGAATATGTGCAAGGCTTCCTATGTTGTGCTTGAGAGGTTAAATCTTGCCTCTTATTCAAGTTAGGGTAAAACTCCCGTATACTGCAATACTGAAACGATTAGATTCTTGTATAACAAAACGTTCTCAGTCTTGACTTGCTTTTGAGCTCTTACCGTGAAGAGATTGGTGGGCCAAATAGTGCTTCCCCTTTGTGCCCTATATAACACAACCAGTGTTCAAACAAAGATTTGTGAGGCTATTGGTACTGTAGGCCTAATCTTTTGTAATAGGATTAGTCTAATGTGGTGGGTTTCTGTAGTTGGGGATGATCTGTATTCAGTAAACAAACATCGTTCTTTGGATTTTAAGCTCAGGCTTGAAAATGCTAATGCAAGTAACTGTTTTTACATAAACATGCTTATAGGACTTCTTATATGCAACACCAGTGTAAAAGTATCTGAGCATCAGCTTGTTTCCTACCCATGTATTTAAATATTATGTTGCTTTGTTTAGAATAGCTATAACACAACCATTTCATTTCTGGAGGGGAGTTTCTGCATATAATTCTCTCTCCAAAACAGCAGGCAAGTCTTATTGTCAGAAATGTTTCTCGTAACTAATGCCTCAGGCTGCCAGCCAGTGTCTGGTTTTTGTCTAGTCTGACCAGGTGGGTATTGAAGCTTTCTATAGCAACTTCTTTACATGGCCACTTGATGCATAATTAAGCATTTGAGGTTGGCATGAATAATCCATTGAGTGACAGGGAATTTATAAGACTTTTCTTAAAGGTGTGGATTTTAGTACTGTGGCGATAAATGATGGTAGTATCACTTGCATTGCCCCACAAATGGCTTAAATTTGAAGTCATGTTCAAGGGGAGCATTAAGATCATCCCTGCATTGAAATGTGAAGGATGGTGTGATATATGGGTGGAGAGTGTCTGTTTTAAATGAAAACAATTCTGTCTCTTTGTTGTTAGTTGAATTTGTGGTTAAATGCAAGAGTCCAAAACATCTCTTGCTTAATTTCAGTAGCCTTCTGGGAATCCCAATATCTGAATTGTCCTTAAAACAGCATTTGGTTTAGATTGAAGCAAAAGGAGGCAGTCAGACCTCAGTTCAAGGATTAGGGTTCAGGGAGTCTTTGGGCATGGATTACTTTGCAACTCTCTGATGCAGGTGGGTGGTGGTAGAAGTAATTCAAAAGTAACAGCCAACAGAAGAAGCTCTAAGAAGTGACAGGTTTGCCCCTGAAATAGTCTCTGGGGTTGCAGGTAGGGGGAACCTGTGGCAAAACACAGTGATGGGCTAAGGGAAGTCCTTGAGCAATGCCAGCCAGGGGCCGAGCAGCAGCGTGATGTTGCGTGGGTTTCCAGGAAGGACACGGATCAGTACAGTGGTCTTGTTTTAATAGTGTCAAGTCAATTGTGAAGATCAGACAATGGTCAGATGGGAATAACTAAAACATTGTCTTTTTCCTTTCTCTTTTAGGATTGTGGAAATATACAGTAGAAGATTACAAGGTAAACAGATGAATTTTTGGTTTTGCTGTGTGCACTCCTTTGCTAGCCAGCTCAGGGTACTGGTAATTGTAGGTGGACTATAGCTGTGTGAATTTCAGTGTGAAGAAAAACACTGTTCTTGAGCAGGTGTTTCTCATCTGTCATCTTACTTGGCCTCTACGTTTCCAGTGAAGGGTGAAATCTGGCTATGAAAATAGATGTAGGCAGTAACTGATTCAGAGGATAAATGTGCTGCAAGGTACAGCTGCCAGGAATAACTAAACTAGTTGGATGCTGCTGGAGGTGAACTCTCCTACAGATAACTTGAGAGATGACTTCAAGAATTGTCATCTGAAGAGATGAAGCGAGAGCTGCCATGTTTATGGGCTGCCTGCCTGCTGCTGCCAAGAAGTGGAGGAAGCTGCAGGGTCTGAGGCCTTGGGTTGGGCTCAGCCTGCTCTCGTTATCCTGCAGTTAAATTTGGCCTGTTCTGGGCATCAGAAGTCTTAGTGACCATTAGGTGTCAGATTGGTGAATAGAGGGTGCTAGAGCTGCAGGAAGTAAAGCTTTGCAGGACAATAGACTCTCTTAATTTGCTCATTTTTAATCTCCATTTCCTTTCCTTAAAAAGAGAAATTGTGTGTAGGGAATGAATAGTGCAGCAGTAAAGCCAGTGAGCAAATACATAAAAACTGAAAGAAAACAGAGAAGTGAGAAAATCTAGCTGTGTAATAGGAAATGTAAGAGCTGTTATAATGAATCTTGGTAATGCGGTTCCTGCAAAGGTGTAATGCAAAATGACTCCCAATATAAACGAGCAAATAAAAGGTCTGTTCCAGGACACAAAACATAAGATAGGATTTGGTACCAATAAAATTTATTTAGGAAGAGCAGTGCTTGTGAGTGTGTGTTGTGGTGGTGGGGAATAGGCACACCCGGAAGCGAGGATGCAGTGTTGCTATCTATATAGTGGTGGTGCATTAATGCTAGTCAGATTTAACACTGTGTCTGAACTCCCTGTTGTTCTTTCAGTCCAGGAACGCCTTACCAAACAAATTGCAATAGCTATCACAGAAGCCTTACAGCCCGCTGGAGTTGGAGTGGTTGTTGAAGCTACGTAAGTTACTCTGAGCTGTTCTGTAGTAAGTTATGGGCTGCGCGTGATTCCTGCTGCAGAGCTGTTGCGTGTTGCCTCTTTGGCTGCGGTAGCCGTGTGCCACGCTGGTTTGTGAGACAGCGCAGGCAGGAGTGATCCTCGCCTGTTCAGTAAAATGGCCTGATGGGTTGGAGCCAGTTAAAGTGGGGGCCTACCTTGTCCACTGCAGGGATGTGCCAGCTGGCAGTGGGGTCAGCTCTCCCAGTTGCCCTGGGTCCGTGCCCAGCCTCAGTGCACCTTCTACTTGCTCAAGTAGAGCAAAGTGTGGGACTGGCAACGGGCATGTCCCTGTGATCAGAATGCACCTTGGAAAGGTGGGATTTTCCTAGGATCAAAGGAGAGAAGGCAACGCTTAGGAGCTGTGAATTTGACTTTCTTTTCTGTAGAGGACAGCTGAGGTACTACTGACAGATGTCCATTCTGGATATGGAGGTTTTGTCACTTCCCCAGAATTTAACGTGACCGTGTAAGAAACCTCTCTCTCTGTGGGATTACTTCTTTCTTATGAGTATGCCTGACTTATTGACTCCCCTCTTATTTCTTCTAGGCATATGTGTATGGTAATGCGTGGGGTACAGAAAATGAACAGTAAAACAGTAACCAGCACAATGTTGGGGGTGTTCCGGGAAGATCCAAAGACCCGTGAAGAATTCTTGACACTCATCAGGAGCTGAAACTGTATTATTCTCTAAATGCACTCTGGAGATTGTTCTGTCTGGTGTCACTGTCTGTTCTTGGTTGTTCCTACATCTCACTTTTAACCTAAATCGTTGTGAATTGTTGTCATAGTCTTTGTGCAGTAAAAGACTTCTGATGGCAAATGAAAAATGTAACGATGAGGTAGGCTCCTCCTGGGCTTCTAATGATGCTGATGTCACAGAATTACAAGCTACAAATAGGGTTTTAGAAATGTTTGTCCATCCTCAATGCAGAATATACTGCTGTTGGGAGAAAAGTGGGGCTTGGGAGTGAAATGGATATTTATGAAATAGTTATGTTTATTAGAATAAATATGGAGCAGCACAGGAAACAGCTGAAAGGCTGTGGATCCTTGTAGGACCACTTATGCTGCAAATACTGTACCTCTGCTGAAAAAGATGGTCCTGAATTATCTCTGACTATATTTTATTACAAGACCTGCAGTGGCTGTTTCAGTATCTGGATATGTATGTTATACCTCTTTGAGATGTTACCTCTGGTGGTGTTTTATATTCTTGCTAGTATTAACCCTCCTTTTTTGCATGGGTTTTTTTTGTTTGTTTGTTTAAGAAATTTAAAACACATTTTCCCTAGCCTGTTAACATGCAGGGAATTAACTTCTAAATTATTTGGGGCACAGTCTTATCTCAATACAAAGGGGTTTATGCACCTTTTTCTCTGTGTCTCAGAATGCCTGACCACTTTAACTGTCAGTTTCTTACTATTTTTAAGCAAACTTTAATAGAGGGGAGGGAAAAACCCCAGAGTCTGTCTGCAAAGTGCTAAGATATCCAAAGAGGTTTTTAATGATATTTATATCTTGGGCTTTCCTTCTTGGATTTCCATGGGTTAGACTGAGAAGCTAGAACTAGTCTGATAATCTGTAAATGAAGATTTCTTTTCAAGCATTTCAAGATTTGCATCTCATAAATGTTGGACCAAAGGTGAGCACTGAAATCCTGAACGCAGCACATTGTACCTCTCCTGTGTGACAGCAGGTCATTTCAGGGCAAAGAACCTGAAACGACAACAACTTATTTCATAAGAGGAATTGGGAAAAGCATTTCCAGGGCCATCAAAATGAATTAAACCACATTTTTCTGTGTATGTGGCAACCTCTGTATGTGGCAGTATTGGTACAAAAAGTTACGGTCAGCTGGACTTGGCTGAACTTCTTATACTTTGTTACAATTTTAATGGGTGTTTTGTAACTCTTAATTGGGAAAACATGAGGCACAAACGAAAACCACCCTTCTCAAACTAAACATAGGAGACAAAACTTAAAAAATAAAATGTCAGGCAGAGTGTCAGATGCCCACAATGCAGGTTCCCATAGTTGTATCTGCTTTGCCAAATATGAGTCCAAGATGTTCTGTACACTAACCTAAAAGGCAGTTCCTCGTCTGGCAAGCTCGATCCTACCGACATTCCTGTCTCTTGCTTCAACCCATGTTGGAAATGAAATGAAAATCATGTCTGGTCAAATTTCCATTGGGCCTGAAGAGCTTTCAAGAACAATGTCACGCATTTAATTACTCTAATTTTACCTTGATGACCTTCACAGCATTATTGGAAAAATCTTTTATAATACCCTCTGTCCTGGATTCTGTAGAGTTAGGTGCTATGAAAGTGTTTGTCTGCTAGCGTAAACAAGCTGTGTGTTGCACATTTATAAAATACGCTAAATCCATGGCATTTGTTTTCCTTAAGTGACTGAGAGCAGGTACTGCCACTTTTCAGTTCAGTGTATGTTTCAAATATCTAGCTGAAAAGCCTTAAATCTTTCTTGCCTGAAGTTCAGAGTAAAACTCTTTCTCTTTTTAGCTGAACAACTGGAAGGAGAATTTGAGGACGGAAGGGGCACACACTAGTACATTTGTTTCTCTTTGCTTGCTTTAGTTTGGAAATTCAGGCTCGGTAAAGCACTGTCTTGCTCCTGAGGTAATGAAAAGGTTGCGTTTTAACCACTTATCTCTATTCAGGATAAAGTTCGCATTGCACCACCGCTGTTTTTTATTTCTGTGTGACCTGTAGTCCTTAAAACATACCTCTCTATACTTGTGGCCTTGGATTTTGTTCACATTTTTGTCGTTGTAAGACTTGGTGCATTTTTTGGAACATTAGTATTGTTCAAATACACAAGCTTTAACTACGACCAGTGTGTATGTATGTGTAGTACGTACAGCCTGCCGTTGTACCACGTAGACGTCCGTTGTCTCAGACATTAAAGCACAATATTATCCTTCGGAGTGGCAGCGTCCTTGGTGACTTGGAGGTGATGGCGTCACGAGGAAGTGGCACGAGCTCGATCTGCTGGGCTGGGGGTTGTTCCTGCACTAGCAGGTGCTCCAAGCCTGGGGTGAGATGTTGGGTTGCTCTTCTGGGGCAGTAGTTGCTCTCGTCCCCAGGTGAGTTTCCATTTGTTGACTGGGCACCAAAAAAACCCCCAAGATTTGGTGTCACCTTTTCCTTACTGGTCCTTGGTGCCAGAGGAATCAACACTGGGGCAGGGAAGGTGGGAGGCAGTGGCCGCTCTGGAGCGGCAGTTGCACGCATCGAGGCTCGTGTGGGCTTATAATCCTCTTGTGCACTTCTTTAGCCATTCTGGATGCCTCATCACACTTTACTGAGGAAATACCCGGTTCCTGGCCAAACGTTCAAATTACCTGAACAAATCTATCCCAATGGCAGATGTGCTGCAGATGCGACGAGACCTTGAAGCCGAAGTCTTGGCTGGGTCACCCCGCTGTGTACCATGCATAGCAATAAGCTCAGCCAGCAGAAGCTGCGCTGCTCCTTCAGGGTGGGCAGGCTGTCTTAAAGACACTCCTGTCCTCCCAGGATGCAGCTACTGCTGAGATTCAGGGAAAAAAAAAATAAAATATAAAACGTACACACCCCAGACTCCCCAGGAGCGTCACAGCCAAAGCTTTGCCGATGGGTGGCATAGAGGGAAGGGTGGGCTGCCTGTGGCCGTGGTTGCACGCCCGTGGGCAGCGTGCAGCTGCTCCGTGACTTCTCGGCGTCGCCAGAAGGGAAGCGGGCTGTGCCGGCGTGCTCCAGGGAAGTCCCTTTGTAACCCTTTCACACTTAACGTTTGCTCTTCTATATTGCCAGGCAATTTCAAGGGGGCAGCCGGCGTCTGTGCTGCGGTTGGAGCCACGACTGCACCGGCGGATGAGAGTGACCTTCTGCAAGCTGCCCAACTGGCAGGAGCCCTCCTCGGGTTGTGCTGGCCCAGGTTTTTCCGCTGCCTGGGTGAGAAAAGAAGAAGAGGTTAAATGCCTATATGAAAATTAACTCTGTCCCAGCCAAAACCAGCACAGCTTCTTTAAGCTCTTACCTACTTCTCTGTGCTGAAGCACAAGACAAACGGGGCAACCAGTGAAGTTTTGGGGCTGCAGGCAGGGATGGGGAATCTGCGGGTACAGTGCGGCTTTGTGGGGAATGCTGCCGCAGTCAGAAGTGGAGAAGGAATAAAGAATGAAAGCCCCCTCCAGCCCTTCGTGGTTTTGTTTTTTGGGTTTTGTGGGTTTTTTGTGGTTCGTTTTTTTTTTTTTTTTTTGCCCAAATGGTCTGTCCTGTTTGGAAATAACCCTCCTAGGAAGCCCCAGGAGCATCGTCAAGAATTGTCTTTGTTGTGAAGCTGAGTTACTTCTGTGTTTCCCACGGTTGTATATTAAAGCTGCTGATTGTGGTGGGAAACAGCCTGTTTGTCAAAGCAGGCACTTCTGCGAGAAATGTTTGATTCTCTGCCTCTATTTTTTTTTAGGTGTGGGATTGGGAAGGAGCCGCCCTGGTTTTTTGATCATGGGAAAAACTGCTTTCATCGGGGTGAACAAATACTCAGCTCAAAAGTCTTTACAGCTCAAAAAACCCAGAAAAAAGCGACAACCAAATGTATAAAAGAACAAAAATCTGTTATTAAGGTGACATCCTCCCATTCCTAACCTACCACATCTCCCAAGATCCCACCTGCTCTATTCATTTCCTGATACCTTCCAGTGGTACACGTTGCATCCGTTTTTTTTTCTCAAGAGTCCCCCACATAAGCAGCTGCTTTGTATTTTTTCTATCACTGTGGTTTACTTTTGGGTGTCTCCCATCATCTCCTGCACACGTGCTGCGGAGCGACGGGTGAGCGAGTCCCTGGGCCGTGCCCAACCAGGTCCTTGGCGCAGGCTCCTTGGTCCTCTCCCCTCGCCTTCCGCCTCTAGGTGCAAGGTTTATGCTTCGCTTCAGGCAACTTTTCACAGGTGGGAACCCCGGGAGGTGGTTGGTTCTGCTTATGGTGCAAAGAGGTGCCCTCGGTTCCCTTGTGCTGGGGTGTGAATTCCCTACAGGGACCTGGCTGGTGGTCACTTGCTCTGCCAGCCCGACCCAGCTGTCCCTAATGCGGAAGCTCGCTGGAAATGAGGATGCCTTTCCTGGAAACCCTGGGCAGATAGCTCCTTCCCGGCCGCATTGCCTGTCACCGGACCTGATGCCGTCTTCACATTCCCAAGGCCGCTGTAGATTTTTATGTTCTCTGCTACAAAGCGCCAAGTCCCCAAACTTCTTCCTTAAAGCACCCTCTCGCGTGCCAGGTCCTGCTGCTGGTCATCGGGCTTGGTCAGGCAGGTGGTGAATAAGGAACGCTGCTGCCCAAAGAGGTGGGAGCTGCCAGCCCAACCCAACCCGTTCCCAAGGGAGCTCATGGAAACGCGGCCGGCCTTACGCTTAGGTCTTGGGGAGCGAGGGATGAGGAGCCTGGCCAGTACCTGCTAGCTGAGCTGCAAACCAGAGTGGGACTGGGGTGCCCACCAGTGCAGTGTGGGTTCCTGAGTGGGTGGCTGTTGTCCACGTCTCACCCAGGTGCTGAGTACCTGTCAGCACTTACGGGGGGGGGGGCATCTGAAGACGTCTGCCTTTTCCTTGGGCGTTTTACCCAAGGGATCCCCAAATAGGCTCTTTCTAGCCAGAAATCTGCCTTCCAAGTGACGGCGTGGCTGCGGCCGAGGGCTCTGCTCATCCTGCAGGCTTAACGCAGCCATCGCAACCTTCCAGCAGCTCCTAATTGCTTAATAAGCTCAAATTGCTCGTTACCTGGCCTCTGGTTTCTGCCCCTGCTCTCGCGAGTGAGTTGTCGGCGTTGGGAAAGAGCCCTCAATCAGCCGTGCCCTTTGAGCTTTGGCTGAGCCCTTCTGCCAAACTCCTGGAAATAACCTTTATGAAAAGTTTTGCCTTCCAGTTGTATTTAAAGTTGCAGTCATGATTTAGTAGTCGAGAGGATATAAAACATTAAACCTCTTTTTAATAAGTCTTGGGCTGGGCTGTTAACAGGGACAGCAAATAAATCACAGTATTCTAAGAAATTTTGCTAAAATGCCCAAAGAATATAGTCATGAGGAATTCTTTTTTTTTTTAACAACTTTGTACTGTGGTTTTCGTGTGGAGGCTTTGCAGGGGCGGTTTTGGCAGAGCGGACCGTATCACGTTACCTCTCTATTTGCTCTGCTGCTCCGTACCGAGACTGCGACAGTAACACAAAGGTTAAAAATCCACCGGGAGAGCAGCTAACTGAGCTACACAGGCCTGTAAATGATTTTAAAAGCGCTAAGGCACACCCCAACGGTGCTTCTTCCGTCTGGGATGTACGAATGCCGCCAAGGGAGCAATTCCCGGGTGGGTGCCCACCACCCAACCTTCACCCGGGGGACCCTTTACTGGGTGCTACGGGAGGGAGTTCACGCTTCGGCCCCATCCTGCCGGGGCTGAGTGCCCGTACACCCTCTCAGCATCCCGCTGTTCCCTGTATCTCACCGTACAACTGGCATTTCTTTAGCTCCCTTGTCCCGCCATGCCCACGGCAGCCGTGCACCGACCTGCCGGAGCGGGAGGAGGAGGAGGTGAATGCCGCCGCTCCGGCCGGGACGTGCTGCAGCGTATCCATGTGTAGGAAAAAAGGCAAAAATTCCGTTTCTTGTATAAATAATCTCATCGGCATCCGGCATTAGTGATGTTATCACAAGCAGATTAGGCAACGGATGGCTGGCATGGTAAAACAAATGGTAAATTTGTTTTTACCTATTATTTTTACCTACTGCAGGGAGGAAGGGATCATCCTTCTCATGCGTTTTCTGCTCTAGCCAGAAATACCACAAGTCGTATAGATGTTAATTATTGGAAAATGTCAACACCTGCCCCACTGGCGCCACCTTCATAATGGACCTGGGGGATACGTTTTGTTAGGCTCTCCATTTGTTTTTAAAGTCATGCCAAGTGTGTAAACGCTTCCTACGGGGAGCTGAATCCGCGCGGCTGTACCTCGGCTCTGTGCTCGTCTTCTCCGGCCTCTTCCCCGGTGCTCATCACCTGGGGAGGCAAACTGGGAGGGAAATGGGTATTACTAGAAGGGGCCAAGAGAGAAAGAGAAGGATGGGAAAGGTTTTTGTAGGGAACCAGCAGCAGCAGGAGGGATAGCTGGCAGGGAGTTTGCAAAATTCCCGGCTCCAGCTGGGTGATGCTCCGGGTCAGCGATGGGGAGAGAGGTCTGGGCTGCACAGTCTGTGGCTCCCTCTGCTGAGCCCGGCCCTCAGCTCTGCTTGTCGTGGGAGAGGAGCAAGAATTTTTCGTGGAGGGCTGGAAATGCTTTTTGGGAAGACCTGGAGGAGTCACCCCGCTGCCAGGATGGCGGCATGGGAGGTAGGAGAGGAGCACTCAGCCCCCCCGCTGCATCCCGCTGCCCTGGGGAGCAAACGGCCGCCCAGCCGTGCCGCCCCTTCGCAGGGATGGAGATGGTGCTGCTGTGTCAAAAAGCCGGGGCAAACCTGCCAGGATGGGTTTTTTTTGTTTGTTGGTTTTGGTTTTAATTTTTATTTTTATTATTTTAAATTGGCCAAAAAGTTATTTTCCGTAGAAAAGTGGGAATCTGGGTGAGCTGGGCAATTTCTTCTCTAACCAGGCTCGGTCAGCAGGGCATTTTCTTAGAGAAAAGAGGGAAAACACTCTTTTGCTCTTTCCAGGCACCAGCAGGCTGTAAGCACCGCTCCGCTGCCTGCCCAGAGCACGGCTGCCGGCCCCAGCTCTGCCTGCGCCGGGTTTTGGGCGAAACCACGGTCCGTTCTGCTCCCTTCGTGGATGCCGAAGGCTCCACGGCAGCCGGAGCAGCTCTGGGACCCTCTCCCCCAAATTGCCCAGGGACTGGTGCCATTGCTAAGCAGCACGGCGGTGGTGGATTGGTATATTCTGGGAGCGGGTCCCTGGCTGGCAGACAACCCACCCTTATTATCCAGCCTCTCCCGCGCAGCCTCAGCCAACAGACTCGGGGAATTAATTATTCCTTGAACTTGAGAAGCTCTTCTGGTAAAGCCCTCTCCATCTCGATTAAAAACTTCCCCGTAATGGGAAATCCCTGCCTACCGCCGCTGATAAATCATTCCCCTGGCTATTCCCCTCGCTGTTAAATCCGAGGCGTCCGTACCCGCACCGGGAGCCCAGGGTTGGGGCCGAAGGGACGAGAGCATCCCTCGGGCAGTGGCCGGGGAGGGGGCACCCGGGTGGCTGCACCAGCTCCATCACCCTTTGGGGTAGATGTAGAAAAGACCCTGTTACCAAGATAACGTGGGGTTTTTTTTTCCACGCCTGCTGGGGACACTGCAGAGACGGAGACAGCCCAGCAGCTGCTAAAATGGTGGCCACCGGTTCCTGTCTTTGCTCCCAGTTGGATGTGGGCTGCAGCCTCCGCAGGGCAGGAGAACCGGAGCCCCACTCTCCCCGGCTGGATGGGGCTCAGGCGTGGCGTAATCCAGGAGCACAGGTTGGTAAAGCCTTTAGTCTCCGGTACGGATTCATCCAACAGCTCCTGACAGCATGGAAATGTTGGTTGTTTTGGTTTTTTTTTTCTCTCGCTTTTCCTTTTTTAAGGAACCCACAGACTCTCCCTAACCGCACGGCTGCCGCGGACTTTCCTTGGAGCCTTTTCAGCCCCTCCAGCTCCAATTTTCCATCCCAGGGCTTTTTGCTTTTCCCTTTCCCTTTCAACAAACCAGTGCTTTGAGACCCAGACAGCAGGCGCACGTACGTGGAAAGGCAAACCGTTTATGGAAGGAAACGGCATTTCGCTGGGGTTTGGGTCATACTTGTTTTAGCCGCGTCGGGGGGGGGCTGATGCAGGGTGGGTGCAGGGAGCCGCTGCCCCGGGGGCTGTGGGTGCGGGTGCTCTCCTGGGCAGGGAAATTGGGGTGAGGTGGAACACCACGGTGAGTCTTTCCCTCCTGGGATGGCCCTGCCCGCGATGCTCGGGAGCATCTTTAAATGGAGGACACGCTTTTGGGGGGGCTTGGCCTCATCGGCCTTTGGGGAACTTGCTAGCAACCTCTTCCAAAGGAGAAGCAGCGGATGAGGCTTCCGAGCAACCCGAAGAAGTCCCGTGTTTGCAAGTTCTGCTCCTCACGGGGGACGTTCGGCCACCCCGACGCCTGCTGGAGGGACACCTCGGCGGGGTCCAGGCCACCCCAGAGGCCTCTGTGACGTCCTGACACAGGCAAGCGAGGGGAGACGATCTGCTGCGCCTCGCCTTTGCGATCCAGTAAGGACTGGTGGGGGACATGGAGGCCAGGGGTAGCTTTGGGTGCCCGAGGAGCTCCTGACACAACTCGGACGTTAAAAGGAACCATACGAGAGGGGGAAGCGGGGGGCCCCGGGAGGAGCGTAGGGACACTGTGTGGGCATCCAGGGATGGGGTTTGGGAAGCCAAAGCTCACCTGGCATTGGGTCTGGTGAGGGATGTGGACCTGCACAAGTCCACGGGGCCTGATGGGCCGCACCCACGGGTGCTGGGGGAGCCACCGCAAGACCACTGTTAGTGATCTTGGAAAGGGCGCAGTGACCAGGGACGTTTTTGAGCAGTGGAAGAGAGCAGAAGTCACTCCTTCCCCCCCAGAAGGACAAAAAGGAGGCTCCGGGGAACTGCAGGCCAGGCAGCTTCACCTCCACACCCGCGAAGGTGGTGGAGCAACGAAACCTGGACACCAGTTCTACACACCTGAAGGAAAAGGAGGTGATGGGGAGCAGTCGACGTGGCTTCACAGAGGGAACGTGCGCCCGTCCAGCCTTCTCCGGCGTGGTGACCGGCCCGGAGGATGAAGGCAGGGCAGTGGGTGCTTTATCCTGACTTCAGTGAGGCTTTTGGCACCGTCTCCCACAACACCTTCATGGACAGGCTGATGAAGTACAGGCTGGATAAGCTGCCATCATTGATGTGGGGTGAAAACTGGCTGACGGGCCGGGCTCAGAGGGCTGGGTTCACTGGCACAAAGTCCAGCTGGAGACCAGTCGCTAGTGGTGTAACCCAGCGCTCAATACTGGGGCCAGCTACTCTTTAACCTCGTCATTAATGTCAACGTGTCTGCAACTAATGCAAAACTGGGAGGAGTGGCTGAGGCACCAGAAAGTTGTGCTGCCGTTCGGCGGGACCTGGGCAGGCTGGAGAAACGGGCTGAGGAACCTCATGAAGTTCAGCAAGGGGCCAAGTCCTGCCACTGGGGGGGATAACCCCATGCCCCAGTGCACGCGAAGGGCCCACTGGGTGGAAAGCAGCTTTGCAGAGAAGGAGCTGGGTATCCAGATGGACACCCAGCTGCCCACGAGGTAGAAATCCACCCTCACGGCAAAGGTGGCCACCAGCATCCTGGGCTGCATGGAGATCTCCATCTCCACGTGAGACACGAGTGGTGTGCTGGGCCAGTGCTGGGCTCCCCAGTATGGGAGGGAGTGAACGGCCAAGCGGATGATTTAGAGCTTGGACCGGTGGAGAAGGACCGCCTGGAGAAGTGGAGGCTCAGGGGGATCTTCTGATGTGTCTGATGGGGGGGGAGAAAAAAAAAACCTACAAAAGGCAAACGCCACAAGCTGAACTACAGGAAATTCCATTTAAACATCAGAAAAAAGCCTTTTTTTTAACCATAAGCACGGTCTAACCCTGCACCGGGCCACCCGGCGAGGTTGTGCAGCCACCACCCTTCCCAACCCTTCCCGAGCATCCAGCTCCCGCTGCCCCTGCGCTGCGCGAGGGCTGGGATGGGGTGAGCTGGGGGGGGGTCCCTGCCACCCCCGGCGAGATGCTGCGAATGGCACCGGCTGGTGCAGAGCCCGAAGCTGAGAAAATACGGAAAAACCTGGGCCTGAAGTTCGCGAGCGCCTGCGGGAAGCGGCAGGTCCAGCTCGGAGCATCCTTCCCCACCCGCTCCGGCCCAAGGCGGCTCTGGAATTTGCAGGTTTTAAGCCCAGAATCAGCCCAGCCTTAAAAAACCCGACCCACACGTCTCCACGCACACCGAGGCGGTTCCTCCGTGTGCCTCCGCAGCCTCCGAGCCGCTCCGGCCCCAATTCCTGCCCATTTCAGAAGAAAATCCTGTATCCGAGCAGCTCCCGCAGGGTGGGCATCCCAAAGGGACGGAGAGGCGGCTGCGTGGGGAATGCCAGGGGTTTGTAAGCCCTGCCACAGGCTTTATAATATATATAATAAAGATAATAAACCCCCCTGCAGAACTACGCAACTCCTCCTCCCCTCTCTTACCCCCCACCCCAGGGCTGAGCCATTTATTTTATTCTATTTTTTCCTTTGAAAGTACAAAGCCATCTGCCAAAAGAGCGTAAATAAGGAGGCGCCACACCCCAGTGTTACAAAACCTTGTATTAATCATCTCCCTTCACTTTCAATATAACGTTGATATGAAATATAGCCATGATTCCTAGTTACATGGGAGGAAATGAGTAATAAATACATTGGAGCAAGTCGAAATCACGAGGGTGTTTCACTGGGAACAACATTTGAAAACTGTACACTTGCAAAGACCGGCATCTCCAAACATTAGTATTTCTTTATATCGGGAAGCTTTTACATGTAACAAACATGCTATTTCCATATATGACCCCTCCTCCCCCCCAAAATTTAAAAAATATGCATTGCTCGGCAACATTAACTAGGCAAAAATAGTTCTTTGTGCACTAACTTTGTACAGAAAAACCAGGACTAAAGGCATGCATGTACAATAAAAGGCTGCCCGGGAACGGCATGCAACAGAAGAGAGTTCAAAGCTTTTTAAAGTGAGCTTACAATATGCATAAATACATAAGGGTTATAGATATATATATATTAATAAGGGAGGAAGTATTCTGTTTAACATTATTAACATTCCTGTTTTTTTTTTTTTTCTTCCTATTCCTCCCAGAGGAATACACATTCACCTTTAAGTAAAGATAAAGGAATACAAAAAATAAAACTCACTTTGCAAACTCTGATGACTCGTATAAAATCAACTTTAGTGTTATCGTCGCTGTGTGCAAATTATAGACGTCTGCAGGACCCACTTTCCATCAGGCACATTCCGAAAGCCAAACCTGGGGCACGGCCGCACCCCGACACGGAGAAAGGTGACAACAGAAATCATTTCCCTAAGTGCTGACCAAACCCGAGCTTCGCTCCGCGCCACTCGCGGGCGTAAAAAATCACAGTTTTGGATTTTCCTGCTGGATGCTGGCTGGCCTTGACTGCCCCCCCCCCAGGAAAAAAAAAAAAAAAATTTTTTTTTTTTTTTTTTTATGAGGGT
>JAVJGG010000040.1:18402366-18464981 GCA_035590195.1 Aviceda cuculoides
AAGCCGAGGGCCCCAGCCCCCCCCCCCCCCCACCGCCGCCGCCTCGGGAGCATCCCTGGGAGCATCCAGCCCCGCCGCCGTCCCGTCCCCTCACAGCCACGGCCCGTCCCAGCTTTTGGGGAGCGCGGGGCAGGGACGAGCTGGGGGGGGCTCGGCGGAGGCGGCGTGGACGTGCTGGAAAAGCCCGAGGAGGAGGGAATGCTCACCGCTGAGCGCGTGCTCCGTCATGCTCAGGCACAGGGACTCCAGCCTGTTGTTGATGTCAGGTTCAGTCACCGGCACCTGGAACTCTGCAGGGAGAAAGGGACAGGAGACCTCGGTCAAGGGACCCTGTCTGCTTCTCCCCGTACCCCCCCCTGCCCACTCTGCTGCCGCCGGGGTGGGAGCAGGTGGGGTAGGAAACCAGTCAAAAGCTGGTCCCGGGGCAGGGCGGGGGGGTCTGACCCCATGGCCGGACTCTGGCAGCGCTTCGTTTCCCGGTGCCACCACCGTTGGCAAAGAGGTATTTGCAAACATAGTCATTGCTCCCCCGTTTCTTATGGATAAGGGGTAAATCTGGGGAGACTCGGTGGGATTGCAGAAGAGGGTAGACGGAAACGGGGGCTTCGGGCGCTGGTTAGAGATGCTGGGGAGGGGGGGAACAGGACCCCCCGCCCCTGCCCTGGGAGGGGGCAGCCCCAGGCTCTCCCCTTGCTCAGGCCCTGCAAAAATCCTCGATAAAATGTTCAAGCGGGGCCGGGAGCTGCCCGTACGGGCAGGCAGGGTTAGGGCTCGGACGTGGGATGGCAGCACAGACCGGCAGAGCCGACATCCCTCCGGCTTTTCCATGGCCGGCTCGGCCACGGCTCAGTCACCCATGCCACGTCCCCGGTGGGGTGAGCACAAAAAAGGCAGCTGGAATGAAGTTTGGTGTGCTGCAAGAGCCCGGCCTGATCCCCACAGCACCAAAACGCCCTCCCTTTTGCAGCAAAGAGCTTTGCAAATACAGCTTTTGCTCCCGATGGCCGGCATCTCCGCTTGCCACCAGCTTGCAGGAAGACGGGACGAGGTCCAGGAGGGTTGAGGTCCCCCGCGAAAAGTGTTTCAGGAGCCCAGCCCCGCGTTATTACTTATTTTCCTCGCGACTGGGTCCGCATCTTTGGTTCTCTAATCCTCCTACGCCCTCCTTCACCGCAGGCTAACGCGCAAAGAGAAACCTATTTATTCTCCTGCAGAAATGTGCCCTTGCCTTGGTGTTTAATCAATACCCGAGAACAGACGCCGCTTTTGCTGTACGGGACATTTGCCGCTTAAATTACGCAGTTAAAACACCGCGGGCGTGTGATGCGAGGGGAGCTGCCAAGCTGAAACCACGGCAGAAGCTTACGGATGAGGTTGAGTATACTGGGGGGGTCTCACTCCCTGTCCTGCGGTATAAATTGTTATGGTAAGTGTGTTGGGAAGAAAAGGCAGGCTTAAAGCCTAATGGACACACAGAAAAAAAGGCATGCATGTCCTTAATGGGAAGGATGCTCCAGGTTCAGCAGGAACTCCCCCGAATCAGTTTGCTCCTATATACAGGAGCGTTTTTTCGCGGTGGTCGGGCAGGACGCACCAGCACAGCACCGGTTCCCTTCGCATGCATTGAGAAAAGAATTTCCCCCGAGCGCACGAAGGCCGTCCCTCCGCACCGCGTCTCCGTGTCCACGCAGGAGCAAAAAAGGTGACGGATGAGCTCCCGCCTTCCCTGCCTGACACGAAGCCCCTCAGAAGCCAGCTCGGTACGGCACCAGCATCGTTATATACAGGGCCAAGATGTCATATATAGGGTCAAAATCCCTCCAGTGACGTCTCCGGTTCAATCGACCCCGTAATCCGACTAGCGTCCAAGAGACCCGGCTCGCCTCCTTTCACGGAGCCTCCCCTCGTCTCGCCGAGCTGCGGGGAAGCGAAAAAAAGCAAATATCTGCTTCCTACCTGGCTGCTGAAACATCAGCATGGTCTGCGGAGAGGTGTGGACCGGCAGCGAGCGCGTCCTTTGCACCGAGCTGTGGCTCCGGCTGGGCATACTGTTGCTGCCCCCCGGGTTGGCAAACCAGAGGTTCTGTGGGAAGCAAACGGAAAAGGGGTGCGGGATGTAAAATGGAGGCCTCTGTGCCGTCATGTATTTATAACGCCCTCGGGCTCATCTCTCCCCCCCTCCTCTCGGTTTGCCCCTCTTTCCCTCCGGTCCCTCTTCTGCATCCCACCGCAGGGAGGAGAGCGCGACCCCAACGCCTGCAAATCCCTCTGGCTCCCTTGAAAAGGGGGAGCCGGACAAGTTAAGAGGAGGAAAAGCAAAGGAAGCTTATGGGGAAGGGATGAAAAAGCCGGAGGTGAGGCCGACCAACCTGTCTGCCTTGCTTGAGGATGGCGGGGCTGGCGGCGGGGCTGCGCTGGGGGGTGCCCAGCAGCCCACTGGGACCCAGCAGCCCCAGCCGGGCGGTGGGGAGGTTGCGGGAGGGGATCTGGAACTGGCGGGGGTTTCGCCGGCCCAGTCCTGCCCCTGTAGATCCGGCTGTCGGTAAGGAGTTCGACTGGCCAAAGCCTCGGCTGCGGAGAGAAAAACGGCCGAGGGTGAGAAATCGGTCCCTGCCAGGGGACGGTGCTGCGGGGGCGAGCGGCTGGTTTGGTGCGCTCAGACCAACAGCCAAACGTCCCGAGGGTGCCCCGCGTCGTTCCGAGGTGCCGGACCGATGCTCGTCCCCCAGTACCCATCCCACGGCCACGGGTTCGCCGCGACCTCTGCTCCTGCCCCGAGCCTTCCGCCGGCTGCTGGTCCTCCATCCTGCTGGCGCAGCGGGAAGGAGGAGGTTTGGGCATACCACGGCAGCGTCTTTTCTTCTTCCCTCCTGCCAGCCACCTTCCTTCCCTCCCTTCTGCAGTTCTCGGATTCACCGTTTAAAAAATTTTTTTTTATTTTAGTCCTGCAAAAAGGGGTTGTTCTTAAATGGAAGCTAAAATAACGCAGGTAATTCCCTGGGCACTGGAGGTAGCCGTGCCTGATTTCTTGGGGTTTGACTTAAACTCTTCGTGCCTTTGAGCTGTACAAGAGAGAGCTCTCCTGTGTAGATTCTCTAGTGTCTGATAAAGGTTCAGCTCGTGCAGTTGGGTTTTCTTTACTGGGAATGCTTAAAGGGCTGGAAGTTCTCCCCTTCCAGGAGGTTCATTTTTACAAACATGGTCCTCTCTGAGACTTCTCAAGTTCTGTAAAACTTGGTTAAAACAACCTAACAAGTCCACGATTTCCTAGGGAAGGGTTGAGCGAAAGGCACGTGCCTGCGGAGGTGGGACTGGCTCTGCCCCCGCTCCCGTCTCTGCACTGCAAACCCTCACCCAGCTCCCTGTGGTCAGAGCAAAACCATCCGGACCCAAGACCACTCAGCCCAAACGTCCCGAGACACCGATCTCGGGACACAAAACCATCTTTACTCCTTGGAGGGTCGGGTCGGACACGCTGGCGTCCCTCCCCACGTGGGTTTTTTGCATTTAAGACCAGAGGAACGACACAAAAATGATCAGGTAACCCACGGAAAGGCGGGCAGCGTGGGTCTCCTCGCCGCGCGACGCTGGCTTGGTGATTCTGCCCCATTAGCTGGGACTGCAACGGCATTATGGGGTGTAAGCACAGCCAAGGGTAGGAGACTCTGCAAACCCACGGCTGCGGTTGCTTTGACGCTCCCCATTGCCCCCTGCCCTTCTCCAGCACTTAATCGCCCTCGCAGATGTTTCAGCTCACCTTCCTCCCAGTCCTCATCTCTCCGGCTTGTGCCGGCAGCTGCAAACGTGCTTCGGACAACACGAGCACGCTGGGATCCCCAAACTGGATAAATTTACCAGGCAGAAGTACGACGGGGTTTCTTTAAACCTCGTCCAAAAAACGCTCTTGCCATTAAATCCCCACGAGAAAAACAAGACCGGCCACGTGCTCCTTCCTGGCCCGCGGCTCCCCGGGAGCAGAAGAAACGCAAAGCGCAAACAACTCAAAAGCAGCAAGGAAAACTGGAGAGCATCCTGGGCGGCCCTGGGAAAGGGACTGGGACCATTTCAAGCCGGCAGGAAAGGGACTGGGATCATTTCTAGCTTGTGCTTGGGGTCTGCCTGGATGCACAGCTAAACCTCTGCGCTGGTGATGGCCCAGACCAAATGGGTCCGTCAAAACCCTTTGCTCTTGTCTATTCTGCTTCTGATCCTGCCACGAACACTGAAATTGCTTGTTTCTGCATTCCGAAATATTTCATTTAACTCCACTGGGGAACACTCCAGTTCTGCGCTCGTTCCTTCTGACCTCACATCCCAGCTGTCCCAATGCTCCCAGTTATCTCCAAACCCCTTTCTTTTTCAGAAAAAAGAACTTGCACAGGACTGCAACAATATAGACTTAGCAAATTGAAACAAAAGCCCGATGCTGTTGTTAAAACTGACCTAAAAATATCTGTTCTTCCCATAACCCCAACGCTTTCCAGGATCCGAAATCCAGCATCACTATGGAAGTGAGCAAACACAGTGTTTGCAACACATTCCCACCCAGGCTTTCTGACCGCAGCCCCCCGGCCCTGCACTCTCTGCAGGCTTCAAGCTTTTTCTTTTTTGCCAGTTGACGGCTTTTTGGTGAAATTCCAGCGCTGGAAGCTCCGGGTTCAGAGCCAGAAGGACACGGTGGGAATGGTTGGGGTAAGCACCAACCACACAACCAAGGAAACTTACTGCTGCTTTCCCTTCCCATCCAACGCCTGGGGTTTTATTGCCGAAGCTTTTCCAACCCTCCTCCCTCCCAAAATGCGGCTTTGAACCCGGCAGGATCCATCCCTCCCTGTTGGGAGACACCGGTCCCACTTGAGACGCCCTTGCCGGCCCCTCCGGCTGCTGCGTCCATCCCTCCCCAAAAACCAGCGTACCTCCTCTGCTGCCGATAGCCTGACAGCTCCAGCAGAGATTTCCGAGGGAAAGACCGAAAGAGTTTCTGCACCTGCTGTTTCCATGACAGCAGCCGCTTCTTCTGGATCTCTGTAAACGCCTGCCCCCCCAAAAAAAAGAAAGAGAGAAAAATAGGAAACATATAAATATTTTTCTGGACAAAGCAAGCAAGGATGCGTATGTGGGTGTGTGTGTGAAGAAAAGCAGCCGGAGCAGGCGGTGGCGTGAGCCGAGCCCCATCGGCAAATCCAAAGGGAAACCCGGGTCTCTCTCAAGGATTTACTCATCTCAGGTGGAGCAAACGCTCCGTCAGCGTCCCCTGCGCCCCGGGGTGACGGCCCCAAGGCTGCCAAAGCCCCTGGGCAGAGCAGGGCTCTAGAAAATGTTGCCGGAGTGGGAAAAAGCTGGGATTTGGAAAGCGGAGCTGCTCCGTGGCATCCTGCATCCTACCCTCCTTCTCGGGGCTGGGCAGAGCCGGGCTCTGCCGCTGGCACCGACGGCCTCCGTGGGAGGTCACCGGGGCTGAAGCCCCATCACCCCCCCGAGCTCCTGGTGAAGGTCACCCAGGCGAGGGACGCACCTCTTCCCGAAACGCCCCGGACCTCCAGGCAGGCGGTGCGGGTTACGGGGACGTCCACGTGCCCACCACAGCTAACTTTAGACACCCAACGTCTCCGCGCCGGCGGCGGAGAGGAGCGGAGGTCTCCGGAGGACAATTTGGAGGCTAATTAGGCGTCTGACTTGATCGCTCCCAACCGCCCTCGGGAGGAGATGCTCTCTCCCGGCGCCGATTACGCCGGAGCCGACGCAGGCGGTGATCCCGGGACACCGGCTGGCACCGGTGGGGTGACGCTGCGTCACCACCTCCGTCCCGGGCGCTCCTGGAAAACGAGCTCCTCTGCAGCGACGTGTCTTCCCGGCTTTGCTCTCCAAGCCCCGGGGCCTCTGCTCCCACCACCTTTGTCCCTTTCTTGGCACCTCTCTCCCCCCCAGCGATGCCCTGCTCGGCCGTCCAGAAAGTCCAGGCACCTTTCCAGCCTCCCGATGCTCTCCAAGAGGGGAGCACAACATGCTCTGCCCTCCAGCTATTTTCCACTGCCCGTGTCCGTGTAAAGCACCCAGAAGACCATACCCACAGCTCTGTGTAAAGCACCCAGAAGACCATACCCACAGCTCTGAACCTGTTTCGCAGCAAACCCGAGCGGCGGGTGCCACCACCCCGTGCTGCGCGGGGCCAAACGTCGGCTGAGACGGCGAGCGCTGCCAGCGAACTGCACCGAAACCCCCACCGAGAGCCACAGAGGCGGCTGGGGAGCACGGTTCAAAAAATATGACAAAGCGCTTGCATTTTGCCCCGTATCCAACTATTTCACCCCGATTCGAGATGCCCCGTGCTCGGCCTTGAAGAGGTGCACGGATCAAACCTTTGCACGAGCGCGGCTCGGGCACCGGTTTCGGCTGCAGAGCAAGGGGGCTGCAAATCCCCTCTCTCCTCTTCCACGCAGCGTTTCAGCACATTTTGGGGTTTGCAGCCACTAGCTGGTCGGTTTTTTTTTTCCAAACAAAGACCTGAGAAAGCCTGCAGCTCCTACGAGAGGCCGTAGAACCTCCCCCCGACCCCTGCCATACGGTACAAAATGCTGCAGGACGCCGGAGCCGTCGGCCATCCCTCCCCGTCCCCGGGCAAGAGCGTGCCGGAGCCCCGCGGCACGGCCTCGGCCATCCCAAGCCATCCCGCGGCAAAGGCGGATCTGCCGGGAGCAGAAACGGATGCCCCCGTTGCAAAATCCCAAGCCCACGTGCTGCGAAAACAGGAGGCGGCAACGCCAAGGGATCGCCGGGTCTGTCGGATAGAAACCGCCTGGGATTTTTTTCTTTCATCCAGCTGCTGATCGGACTGTCAAGAGCCAGATGAATTTCCCAGCTCCAGGTCTTGGCAATTAAGCGAGCGTGGGGTGGGGAGGCGACGTTTCCATGCACCACGTCGGAGCTACCGCCCGCTCCAGCCCTGTTCTGTCAGAATTACTATTAATACCCCCCAAAAATATTTGTGTTAGAAACCAAAAGGTTTACATAAACAGACACTTTGGAAACAGTTTCTAAGTGATGAGAACAACAGTTTTAGATGATCTGTCACGACTCACCTCGTGGATTAGACATTTGTCTATGAGCTGTAAATAGGAACTTATATTCTCTTCATCGGGTCGGGAAACTAAAAGTTGTGTGCATACTGGAAAAAAAAAAGAGAAGAGAAATGGGCATGGGGACATCGAGTCGGGCTCCAACGAACGCCTTGGACATCCCGTTTCCCTGATCCCACAGGCAGGTCTTCTCATCAGCGAGAAAAAATGCCCTTCCCCAATTCCTGCCGTGCCATCCTATATTTAGGACCAGATTTTGTTCTCCGTTATGATGGTGTAAATCCAGAGTAACACCACTGGCGTCACCAAAATTAGACCTGAGCAAATCAGGGGCACAGGATTATTCCCTATTCCTAGGCAAGAGCCGGCGCTGGGAGAGCTCCTGCTCCTACGGCCAAAATCTGCCCCCACTGCAAACGGATTCCCACCTTTCCCGATGGATTTTAACCTCTTGGGGAATTAATGCCATAAAAGCAAGTGGAAATGAGTTTGCAGAGAAGCGAGTCTCTCCCGTCGCAGCCCCCGGGCAGGGATGCCTTGCGGTCCAGAAGGACACCTTATCCTGGCAAGGCTTGTGCCGTACGTACAGCTTCATGCGTGACGGCGGCATTTGTCACGGGCTGAATTCATCGGCGGGTTTAAAACGGGACCAGAAACCCACGTTTGTGCATGCAGTCCGTTAGCTGGCGAGACATTTTGCAGCAAGTTTTTATATAGAAAACACCTCGTCTCATTTTTTTTGCAAAAAACATCTGAAATAGGGGCAGGGCTGATATTTTTTTGCGGCATCCCAAGGACTTTCTTTCTGTTCCCGGTCTCCCGTGTGAGCCTGCGGACCAGACTCCCCTCCCCTCTTCCCCAGGGAGATCTCCCTCCACGCGGCCAGCACCGACACCTCAGATCCCATGGAGGGGAGCTGGGACACTTCCAAGCTCATACAAATTTGCCCAAAGAGCCCTGTCTATGGCACAGGGTGTCGCTCCAAACCTCACATCGCTCCCGTGCACCTCCCGGTGCGTTAATCCTGCGGCAAAGCTGTGCGCCCCGCACCAGCCGTGGGAAGGCACCCAAATATTTTGGATGTCCTCTATTTAAATCGGGCCTTAGAGGCTTGGACCCAGCTGATTCGCGCTCAGGACAGCTCGCACTAAGCCCACGTGCCACACAAGCGGAGAAAATCCAAGGGATGCTGCTGAAAACACCTCCGGACCGGTGGGATGCCCCCAGGGCTCTGAATGGGAAGGGAGAGGATGCCATCCACTTCTGACCCGGGGAAGGCAGCCCTCCCCATCGCTGCCCCTTCCAAAAAATCCCTGCCCACCTCCTCACCCGCGCTCTTACCTCTTACCACGGCATGACGGGACCTCAAAAAATCATCGCCCCTAGGACGGCGGCTTGCAGGGGCTCGGGAAAAAAGCTGCTGCCAACAGCGTCACGGCAGGCAGCCTGCCCCGAAGCAGCAATCCCTAGCGAGGACGCCAACAACGAGCCGCTCACCTTTCCCCATCACTCTGGTGAACTGCCCCGGCAGGTCGCCTTCAGGTAAAGGGCCCCCCCCCGACTCGCCCTCGCATCCCGGCAAATGGTGCTGCTGCATCCCCCCCGCGGCAGAGTCCTTGCAGTCAGAGCCTTGGCTGTCTGAGCCGAGCAGGGAGGAGGGGTGATGCGAATCCGCGTCCCGGCTGTGCTCCTCCGTGCTCGAGTTTTGGGAGGAGTAGGCTTTGATGGGGGTGAGGATCATTTGGTGTAGTTCCTGCAGCGGGACACGCAAGTTGCCACCTTCCAGGATGTCCTGAGGATTCAAGCGGAGAGAAGAGGGTTTGTCTGCAGGGACGACAGGACGTTAGCTACGAACCACATCCCTACCGTTACCCCCCCCCCCAGCAAATCCCAAGCGAAGCCGACGGCCTCGCTCCTGCTCCGGGACCTCGCCGCGGTCCGTAGTCAACAGCCGCGTTTCGTTCACCCCGTCTTTTGCTTAGACCAGGGGAGCGTGGAGCTGCGGCAAGGATTGGGTCCGATTATCCACGGATGGATTCAAACCTGAACCCCCAGAGATAAACTTGCCCTCTCAACCACTGGGACCCAAATCCAGCAACGATCCGGCTTCAGCCTTTCCAGATTTCCACCAGGAAGATGGCAACTCCGTGAGAGCGACTGAGCCTGTGAGATTTCAATGCCGGGACCAGCGAGTATTTTGCTCCTTCCCCAGCAATCCCATGATCATGACATCCCAGCTCTATTTAATTAGAACTGTATTTTTTAACGTGGGCTCATCTCCAGTTTCCAGCACTGCCTTCAAGCCTGGCTCTCTCCATTAATCCCAAAGAACTTGCCATAGCATCCTTACGCCCTGGGACCACGCTGGGATGCAGGAGCCCACGCTGGGATGGGCTGGGGGGAGCAGATGCAGAGGGCAAAGGGAGGGTTTCGAGGGGAGCAGGGTGGGTTGTGGTCGGACACAGAAGGGGAGAACGCGAGGCTGCAGGTGAACTTGTGTCCCTCTAGCAAAAACATTTTGCTTGGAGATCCTGGGGGAGGTCCACGCAGGAGGGAGGGAATTTGGGTACACCCCCAGCCTTGCTCTCGGTTATAGCGTGGATCAGGAAACCCCTTTCTATGGTCAGGTCCTCATCCCACTGATGGGAAATAATTGCATTTTGTTTTTTAATGTAGCCTGGACCAAAACAGCTCATTGCAGGCTCCTGCACGGTCTGGCTTGTGGGATGCTGCTTGGAAAGAGGGAGCTTTTGGAGCGAGTCCTGGCTGTGCCGAAGGAAGAGACAGAAAGCGGGCACGGGCACGCAGGCTGCGTGTGAGCCAGCCGAAATGGTTGTTCACCCTAATTCCTGCTGCCCCCCCAGCTCGCTCTTGGACGTCTCAGCCCCACTTCTCTTGAAGACCTGGTGTCAGTCTGCTGGGCACTATTTTTTGAGGAAAAAAAATCCTGCTCTGCTCACTGGGGGAGAGGGGTGGAGCAGCTCTTTCCAAGAAAGCAGCAATCTTTAGCAGTGAGACACTGCCCCCAAAAAATCAAGTCCCACACATGCTCTTGTTTAGCAAAAAGAAATTGGATGGGAAGCCTGGAAAACCGGAGACGTCTCCTCCCAAGTAAGGCAGCTCTCAGGCAGCTCTGAGCCCCAGCAAAGAGGGACACGGTCACAGCCCCACAGCTCGAACCCACCCCAGGAGGGCTCAAAAGCTGTCCCTGCCACTTACTGCCCGCGTTTTACAGCGTGTGGCGGGTTGTGTCAGCTGAACTGGGCTTAAGCTCCCGCACCGTGCCAGTCAATCAATACCGTATTTCAAAACCCAGGCGGAAAAGCGAGGGAAGAGGCTGTGTAATCATCTGGAAAACACATCGCCAAAGCAAGCTCAATCCAGTGGGCTGTCTCTTGGATTTAATAGTTATTATCGATATACGGAGGTAAATATGACTTTATTAGCTCCTGCCATACTCTGAGTACAAGCCCATATTACAAATAAATAGTGAAGCGGTGAGCTAACGAAAACACCAATAAACAGCAACACACCACACAAGTATTTAAAAGCCCCTAGTGGGAGGCTCTGCAAGTTGCTGTTTGAAGATGGTGCAATTAAATATAATACAATATTGCGATAATAAATAGCGAGAGGTTGGGTGAGCTGCTCCCAGCAAGTCTGTGGTGCTGCTGCTTCTCCGACAGCCATTTCTGCAGAGATTAAGCTTTTATTGAAATGACAACGACGTTTCTATTTGCTCTCCTTGGAAATTCAAGATGTTGTTCAGGCACTGACGTGGGCATCTGCCTTTTTACCTGGGGACAGGTTACCCATACGATGCTCCAGCCAAGCGCGGTGGCCCTCGACCTGACGGACACCGGGAAATCCCATCTCTTTTTGGGGATGGAAGGGCAGGGCTCGGGGGTCCCTCACGCGTGGAAGGGTCTCATGAGAGGGACAGTGGCATCAAGAAGGCAGAGATAAGCGAGCGAGTGAGGGATAACCAGGAGTTAAAGGCTCTGCCCAGCCGGTTCTCCAGCGGCAGAGAGGACCACGACGGCCGGTGAGGCTAAAGCTGGTCCTGCACCACGGTTGGGCAGACGGGTGACCACCTTCCACCAGTGTCACTGGGATGGTGCCCGCCGCCACTCAAAGCTCAGGTGTTTCTGAGCACCCTGGAGCTGGCCAGGCCTCGTACTGGTGCTGCAGGGTATATCCATGCCAGCTGCCTGGGTGCTGGAGATGGATTAGGACTCACTCTGCAAAATATAGCCCCCCAAATAAAAACTCGCATCTGGTACAGAAGTGTTTGAGACATCATTCAGATGCGGTCAAGCCAACAACAGATTTCTCAGCAAAGGATCCCAACAACATGCGTAACTGAAGAGTGCTTCACCCCAAAATGAATTCCTGGCTTCTTGAAAAAGAAGAAATACAAAAGTGGTTGTGATTACTTACTCTTTCTAAAGATTTGAGCAGGTTTTGTCTTTCTTTTAGCTTTTGGATACTGATGACTATTTTGTGTCTTGCACCTTTGGTAACGTTCTGCAAAAACAGCACAAAACCTGACATTAACATTTCCACAGGACAGCCAGGTCAACCCAAATCCTTCCTCCCCTAAATGAAAAGGGCTGCTATAAATTAATCAAATTTCTGAGTGCATGCAGGGATTCGCAGGGGACATAGAAAATCACTTAGAGAGTTGCCGAATATAGAGATTTCTAGCTAGTCTGTCCCTCCCCGGTACATCTCACGCAGTGAAAGCAAAGGTGCTGACCGGCCCTCTTCATCCCGAGGATAACGCCGAGGTAAATCTCAAAGCGGGGACATTTTCAAAGGTTAACGAGGCACTTGGCCACCAAAGCCCCACTGACCTTAAAGGAGATGGGTACGGCAGACTGTGTCCCTGAAACTCCAGAACTTAATCCCAACCGGAAAAAAAACCCAGCGCAGCTCCCAGTGATGGCACTTTCATGCTGGGACTCCAGTAAGAAATCTGGGACAAGGCCTTTTTCAGGTACAATGGTGGGTTTTTTTCACTCCCCAAGACCCAATTTTCCTTTCTCTGTTTGCTTCCCAACCACCTGCAGGCAAAACGCCTTCCGCGCGAAGACACGAAAAGGCGTTGGAGGCATCTCATCGACCGACCGCCCAAGCGCCGGGACGGCGGCCGACGGCTTTACGACTGACGTGGGACGTACTTGCGCCTCGAGCTGGCATTCGGTGAGGGCCATCATCTCCTCGTACGTCATCTGCGAGAAGAGAGCGGCGTACTTGTGCAGCCGGAGGCTCTTCAGCCAGGCTGGGACATCTGCGGCACAAAGGTAAGGAGATAAGAGCTCCCGTTGAGTTCACGACACCGCTTAACCACGCGCAACGGCATCAACAGCAACACGAGGAGTGGAGTCGGTGCCGTCCACCGCCCCACCGGTGCTCCAGACACCTTACTGAACTTCACGGACCTTTTGGAGGACACAGCGCTATGGATATGGGTGCTAGGAGGAGGGAACCAGCCCCTGGATGAGGACACGTCCTCAGAGGTTGGGTTTCTGTGGCTGAGACGCCGGGAATTAGCCCACGGGGAGCCGGTGTCGTGCCACTGCACGCCAAGCTCCTCGCTGCCCTTTTCCCAGGAACGTGGGAACCGCCGAAGCCAATGGTGCGGTTGAGCTTAGGACGAGCAAATGGCTGTTTTGCAGATGGCAGACACTGATTTATGGCGTGAGGGAAGATGGTATGTGCTGAAAATTTGAATGATGCTTAAAGAGAAATAAAGAGATCTTTTTTCTGAGCATGGAAAAATGACGTGCCATCAAAGATGGTCCCACAACCTCTTTCAGAAGGGTGACTTGGCACCTCAAAATGCACTAACTGAAATGACTTCTTCCTTCCCAGTCATTATCTGCAGCGTAGCACCTCTGTGCCTGGGTGGCTGGGTACCCAAAAATACTTTTATCCTCCTGACATCAATGTGGTTTCACAGAGAGGGACCCGGGAGGGGAATCCTTCCTCTGCAACATGCAACTCGGGGGTTCACAGGCTTGGGGGGGCCTGTGGTGACACCCCAAAAGGGAGCGGGGGGGGCCCTGCAGATATCTGTGCTGCAGCACAACACCGTGCCCGTGATGACGCTTTTGCTTTGCATCCTAAAGGCTTCAAATGCTGTGCCAAATCGGGACCTGCTTTATTTAGCACCTACAACCCGACCATAGCTCTGCCTTAGCCTACCGAGCTCACGCGCTCCGTTCCCGGCAATACCCTTGTCCATTAGTCCTCGTCCCCTTCCCCACCAGCGAGACACCTGGGAACCCCGTCTCAACCCACGCCGGGTACGGTAACAATGCAAATCCAGTGTTTCAGCCCCAAACCCCACACCTTGAATGGAGAGAGCAGGTGGAGGCTCGGGAAATGTCTCTTTTGGGGCTAAATACAAATTAACAGCAACACCTCCCCTCTCTTTGATCGTTCCCCAGTCGACGCGAGGGGTATGCGTGGAGTGGGTGGTGGACCCCACGTCCCAAAGCAGGGGCTGAGGGTGCAGGAGAGCCTGAGGGGAAGGAGCGATGGCCGGCGGCGAGGCTGCCCCGACGGGATTCCTCTGCCCGACGTCGTGCCCACCGAGGAGGGAGGAGGAACGGGGGCTTGCACCGTTTTCAGGAGGGATTTCTACCCACTGGGTGCTCTGCTCTCCATCCCCCAGGCCAGCGTGAGGACAACCTCCTCCACGGCCACATCCAATAACCTTCGCTAACGTAGCCAACCTCAAGGGTTTTCTAGGCTGATCCGACTGCAAAGTGAGGCCAGACTTGCTCTGGAACGCGATGAGATGACGCGAGGAGGACAGTCCCGCTGCTGGGGACATCCCGGGGTGCGTCCGGAAAGCCCCACGTTGCTGAGCGCCAGATGCGAGTCAAGGACCGTCACAGAGCTCTTCCCAAACCAACACCTCGTCGCCGGAGGGGACAGGGAAAGGGGACCGTTGGTTTGGTCCCCTAAGGGAATTCTTACATCTGCCACAAGTCTCCTGCTGCCCACCGCCCGGGCTGACCCCAAACCCCACTCGCATCCAAGCAGAGGATGCAAACGGCCCCCGAATGCTGCGTTTCGCTCACGCTCTCCGTCCTCTGACACACATCAGCGTTCGTGTTTCGGTGAAATTCCTCAAATGCTGCACAGAAGGAGATCAACCCCACACCAAACATGGGGGCAAAGCAGTTACTGAGCACGGACCGGCTGAACTTTGCCGTTTTCCAAAAGTCCCGACATACAACGGTCCTAAAAACTGCTACCAGAGGCCTCTCAAACCGATCTTCTGTTTAAAAAAATTTAAACCTGGTAGCAGAAAGGCCTCTGTTTCCAGCAGGCTCAAATCTCAACTTCATTTTAACGCACCACCATGCCATTTTAGTGACGACACGATAAAAGTCTACCTGATCCCGCATGCCCTGGGGACACCTGCCTTTGGCACGCGTCTGTGCCGACGGCAAAGCCCATGGAGATATTTTCAGAAGAGAGCTGCAACTTCATTAGACATTAAACCCTGCAGAAACCCATCTCCAACCTTTGCAGAGGGTCAGAGCGCAGAAGCAGCTCTTCCTTCCCTTTCCATCAAGCATCTCTGGATCACCTCCTAATTTCGGGGAGCTACAATGGTCCCAGAGCCCCTTTGCCAGCGGGGATGGCAATGCCGGGAGCGGGCTGGGGAGAAGGAAGCACCCCGGCACACGGAGGAACGGTGGCGGGGCTTTCCCCCTTCCCTCAGGGAAGAGGCAACCAGGAGGTGCAAGGTCACCTAAGGCAATTTCGTAGTCCTTGGAAAGTCAAATTTCCTAACGCTCCCCACGGAGCAGCGAGCTGCCTGCCCGCGGAGCTACGCTTTAATCACCGATTACCGGGAGCTAATTGCGAAGTCATGGCACGAATGTCAGAAACGCCGTGCCTGACGTGAGCGGCAAAGCCAGGACTTCCACGCTGCTCACTTACATCGTCACCTCCAGGCATTAAACGCCGGAGTTGGGCTGGCACGTGTATATCTGGGTACCGGCATGGAAATTTAGAAGGAAAACAATTCACTCTGCCATATACATACAGAGGCCAATATATACATGGGACATCTTCGGAAGGGCCCTTAAGGCACACCGTGCTAAGCCACGGATGTACTCGCAGCAGAAACCCCCAGCTCTACCCAAACCTGGTGCACCCCGAGCTGTGCCCCGAGAAGGGACGGACGGACAGACGGACAGGCTCCGCAGGGAACAAAGTGTCCGCATCTCCCCCTGGAGAAACCAGGGGTCGGGAAAAAGGCAAAGGGCGCTTTTTCTTCGGCATGAAGATAGATGGAGAAGAGAGAAATAGGTGACGCTGGGGGAGATGAACTGCTAAGCCACGGCGAATGGGGGTCAGTTGTGGGTCTGATTTCCCCACTATCCTCCTGGATGCCCCGGAGGGTGTTAAAGAAGGAGCAAGCTGACCAGGGACACGGGTGACACCAAGCCCCAAGAGCCTGCAGGCGCTCGGGGAGACGTGGCTGCAATTCAGAGAAGGGACTTGGCAAACGGAGCAACCGGTCTGGATGAAATAAGATGCAACCCAGTAAAAATGCACAAAAAGTTGTGCGTTTCTGTAGGAACAAGAAACGGCACGAAGCGAGGGCAGGGAACGGGCAGTACATTTTTTTTTTGCAGGCAAGCTGTAGGGATACAATGGGTCACACGCAGCCCGCAGCGGTGTGTTATTTGAGGACGACGAGCTATACAGCCACAGGAACGCCGGCTGTACAGCAAGCGAGTCTCTGCTCTGCTCCCGAGTCCAGTTTTGGGCAACACACCTTCAATAAAATACGGACTTTCTGGAAAAAAGCCGGCGGAGAGAAGCGACAACAACCCCAAGTTTAGAAAATACCATCTGGGAAGAAACTGGTTTGCTTCAGCCTGAAGAAAATACAGCGGAGGGGGGGGGGACACGACAGTCGTAGACACCAGAGGCTGCAGACATCTGTTTCGCACGTCCCCGGACAGCGGGACAAAAGCAAATTAACTGACTCGGCAAAGGAGGGAATCAGGTTTAGAAGTTTTCAAACCTCTGCCTCCAGAGGAGGAGGAATTCCGGGAAGGGATGGCCCGAGGAAGGGCAGCTCCAACGGGCTGTCCTAATATGTGGAGTTTATTTAATTGATTATTGCGTGCGGACAGCCTGGGCCATAGCGCCTTTGGGTTTTGCAGATTCGGCCGTACGGATCGCTTGCGTGGCACGGGGAATTTTCTACCCACGCAGGTCCCAGAGCTGCAGCTGCGGATGACGGGGAGCCAAGCTCCCCACGGTCTCCCTGCCAGCTCCACGGCAAAAACCCGGAGAAACATAAGTGTTAAACAGACCCCTCTGCACCGCTTGCTCCCAGCGAGGGTTTCCCCGGCCTGGCAGACTGCAGGATCCGGCCCCAGGCACGGAAAAAGCCTCGGGGACCCTTCACCCTGATGGCAGCTTAGTCTTCTACGTGCTCCTGGTGACCCTTCCGAGCCTGCCTGCCGGTTTGTTTCACGCACGTCTAAGCCATACAGTGCCACGTCAAACGCAGTTCCACATTACAGAGATTTATAGGTATGGGGATTTGTCTGTAATTAGAATAAAATCAGACCTTGTGACTATTTAAAAAATACAATTATTTCCTTATTCTGATACATCATTGGTCTTTACCCAGTTCAGTTGCTTTGCATTCATGAAACTGCAGTTGTTTAAATCAGTCTCTGATAGCTGCGGGATCATTTTCAGTCATTTTGTCTCTTCACAGGTCTGTGTGTTTGCCCAGTTTTTATCTATTTATTCCTCTACAGCCTGAAGTTCGCTCTCCATCTTTGACTGCAGCAATAGGGTTTCGTTTCTGCCTTGTTTACCAACAGGATCACATACAGTTATTGCTCAGAGTCTCTGTGAAATGCAGGTGTAATGGGAAAAACAACTGAACTACACAGGATAAATTCGCTGCAGACAAATATCCTAAGCTGAAACTTCCCCAAATACTTGGTGGGTACCAAACACCGCAATGGTAAATCACACCTGGCTTGCTAAACTTACGCTAAGCTACTTTTCACCGTAATAAAAACGAGAGAGGAAAGAGCACAACTCGCAGCCAAAAGCCCCAGGCTATGGAATAAATCCAGCTTTTTGGAAAGCTGGCAGCTTGCAGGATCTGGGGGCAAAACCAGCCCACCGGCACCCAACTGTAAGACGTCAGATCAGGACCAGCCGCTGCTTCAAAGAAAACCCAACTTATTCCCCTAAACCTAAATTCCTAAGGTGGGAAGAAACGCGGTAAGGCCCCGTTTGGTTACCAGGACTCTCGCCCAAAACCGCCAACCGAGCCCCGCGCTGCCGGGAAAAAGGCTTTTCCCCTCCTGCCTCTGGGTGCTGGGGATGGGGAGGGGGAGGCATCTGGTTTTTCACTCACCTTTCATCCCACTCCCTTCCTCCTGGAATGTGTTACGAGCGGAAGGCTGATCTTCTAAATGTTCACTCCCACCACTTCCCGAAGAGGCTACACTGCTTTGTGGAGACAGGGGGGCATGATCGGAAGGGATGCACTGGGGTCCTCTAGCTCGTAAGTCCTCATGAGACATCCATCCATGTCCTAGAGGTTGGTTTGGCACATTCATGGGTGGGGTAAGGGACACAGAGCGTTTCAAAGGGCTGTGGTGTGTCTGGCCTGAGAGAACTCAAAAAAAAAAAAAAAAAAAAAAATCAAAGAGGTTATTCCCCCCTCGCGGCCCGGGATGCAGCAGAGCCCCCCGAAAAAAATTAAATGAAATTATAAAACGCGTGGTGGTTGGCCACAGGGCCTTGCTGATGGCTTTGCAGTGCCCGCGGCTAGCTGGACCCTACCCTGAGCTCTTCCCTTTGCCTCCCGGGAAGCAAAGGGGATGGGAGTACCTGCAAGGAGATGGGGTTACATGAGCTATGCCGGGTTGCTTAAGGAAAGGTGTTGCGTGGATTGCACCTCTAGGAAAAAAAAAAATTAAAAAAAATCGAGCAGCTCGGGAGGTTTTCCCCGTGCGGAGTCACGTACCCACAGCAAACCCGAGCACGGGACCGCGCCGGCTGCTGCCTCTCGCCATGAAACTCGCCCCGCTAGAATCAGCCGGACCCGTATCTTTGTGGGAAAGGCACAAAAAATCCCCAGGATGGGAATGTCCTCACGCAGACCCAGGGGCAGCTTCTCTGTCTCTCCCTTTGGGTTAGGACTTGGCTTACGCCCTGAAGCACGAGCATCTGCACGTCTGCCCGGCGTCCCCGCGGAGGAACTTGTCATCCACGGCAATGGCCAAGCCTTGCGGAATCCTACTAAGATCTTGCATTTAGTCGAGCTGTCCCCAGTAACGAGAGCATCCCAGCCCAGCTGCCCATCGGGTGCGCTTCCAAGCACACGCCTTTTAACCCTCCAGGAAAGCAAACACCCAAAGCGACGGTGAAAATACACCCATGACAAAGAGGTGAGGCTGAATCCTCCCAAAAATGATCTTTGGAAAGCTTTGGATTTGTTTTTCCTTCCCAGTTGTAGATGGGTTTGTATCTCCTGGCTGCAATTTTGATACCACCAAGTTCAATTCGTTTTTAACAAATGACTTTTAACACCGCTAGGAAAAGGGCGATGCACCAACTCCTGTGATTTGGAATTATTTCTCCAGAAAGGCTTTACAGTGGGTAGGTATTTACTTGCCTTTCAGTCAAGTACAGAAATATGCCTTATGTAGGCTAAAGTATTAAAAAACTCCAAATCATAGATTTTCTGACACTTTTTGGTAGAAGTGTTGCAACTTGAATAGATTTTTAAATAAAATTTTTACTGAATAGTCTCGATGTTTCACTGCTCTTCTTCCATACCGTCTCATTCATTTTTAGTTATCTCCTTAAAGATTTACATATCTTTTTCTCGGGCCTGTCGGTTAGTAGGGGTAATACATGGTATTTAGAGGAAAAGATGGATATGGACGAACTATCTTTGTTTCCTGTAATGAAAAATATATGAAAAGATTGGTCTGTTGGCTTAACAAAATTCAAATTCCATCACTCGCAAAGTCACTAAACTGCTGGTTAAACCACAGATGCAGCCAATGTATTTTAATGTACGGACTTAGGCTGTCAAACACTTGTTTAATGTTTTATTGCAGTTACTCTCAATGAAATTAGTTGAACTTCATGGGGGCTGTTCCCTGATAACTGAGACCAAAAAAATCTCTGGATTTAGCCGTCGCTCAGCCGAGCCATGTCTCATCACCTGCTGGGATAACCTGGACAAGTTCTGGATCCAGTGCTATGGGAAGATCTTTTCTGGTTTCCATCAAACCCAAGCCGCCGCTGCTATTTTCAGCGTGCCCCTGGGTACAGGTGTGGGCTTCACACGGTGATGGCTAACAAAACATCTGCACTGGTCTGTTAACAAAAGATTCATTTCTAGAGACAAGAGCAAATTCTGCAGAAAGACGCTAATTTCTCAAAATTAGTGGCTGTAAGTTTCGTTGCGGGGTAGATGATACGAAAAGCAGTTTTTCTGCTCCAGGGAAACCTGCGGGCAGAGGGGTTAAGATGACCTTTCAGCCCATATGAAACTGAAGCAAAAACTTTTCAATTTTTCTTTCAAAATCAAATTTCTTAACTCTGTACAAAACCCGGGGGAAATTCATCGTTCTCATTGCTTTTCCTCCTAAAGCACCACAGCTCCCTAACCCCCTTTTTTCCACTGGCAGGAATTCATCAAAACCACTCCTCTGGCTCATCCATTTGTTATTTCCAAATATAAATGAGTCTTGGTGGAAAACCCCCAGCCAGTTGTACTGTGCTGTAAAAGTTTAATTCCCAGCTGAAGCCCAGAGGAAAACCCACCATCAAAGCCATCCCTGCTGACCAGAAGTGGAATGAAAATGAGCAAGTAGTGGGGTTATAAAAGGAGGGGAGAGAAAAACACCAGACCTTGTTTGCTTTTATTAAGCACCTGTAAAAAGCAGCTGGTGCCGCACGCGGCTGATGGATGAGGCCAAAAACCTGTGGATTTCTGCAACCTCTAAATTGTTCCTATTTCTGAAAGCATTTTCTTCTACCAGCACATAGCACTAACATCACGCTGCGCAGGGAAGCAAGGGGATGGCTTATGGTGAAGAATTTGTACCCCTCCCATTAAATAGCTATAGAAACATCTTCCAGAAGTCTCCTGGCAGAAAAGGATGTCAATGAGGACCCGGGATTGTTTTCAGAGCGGTCTTATATTTCCTAAAGTCGTGACGCATCCTGATGGGGAAATAGATGGATTTAAGAAGGTCTTGGCCAAGCTATTCCAGCTCTTGGCTTTGCGATTGTACCCCAAGAGCAGCACCATAACGGGGCTCTGTAGATGTCACATCGCCCTCCCAGTAGAAAAAAAAAAATATTTAACATTAAAAAAATGGAACTATGGGAAAAAACCTGATGAACCAGTCGAAATGCATCACCAGGGCTCAGCATCACAGCGGCACTGCCCAGAGCCCCTCCTGTCCTGCCGCCCCCAGCCGCGGTCCCAACGGCTGGGGTGATAGAAGGCGCCCCGAATTTGTCGTAGGAAAACCTCTGGTTTAGGAAATATTTGTGCCCCTTGAATGAATGAGAGATGGAGGGGAGCAGGCAAGGAGGACAGGAGCTAATCGCCCGTTTTTAGGAGGCGAAGGGCTGCGCTGTTCGTCCTCCCTTTTACAGGGTGTAGGCAGCAGCTGGCACCCTGCGGCGTTTAAGCCGTCCTCTCCCCACCAAAATCTTGCAAATGAGAGGCTATTTTTGGCTCGAATCCAGCCCAGCTTCCTTCCTGAGCAGCAATACCCTTGCAAACTGCTGCTCTTCCATCTTAATTTTATGTCCCCTAATTAGAAGCCGGCGTCGGCTGGAAGAGGAATAATGAACTCCACGGGATGGCCAGGAACGATTAGAAATCACCCAGTGCAACACATAAAAATTAGGTCCGCTTCCTTCCCTGAGATAACGCAAGGCTGGGGTCCAACAGACCCCGTTTTACTAAACCGCAAGCATTTTTACTGAACCGTGAGTCAATTCACACACCTTCACAAGATGCGGTAGGGTTAATTCCTCTGCCCAGGATGCTACAAGCAGAAAAACTCACCAGCTCTTTGAAACCACCCCAGCTAATCTTGGCACCAGAGAGAATTATTTAAGAGCTCTTTGCACTTGCCTAACTAGGCTCTGCTTAAGGCTGTAACAGGCACCGGTGAGCAACACGGTTTCTTGCAAACCTTCTTACCAGTTTCCACCAGCACTCGGGCTTAAAAATGCTGCGAACCCCGGGATGGCACCTGCCTGGCGTGCACACACCTCTCCCTCTTTTAATTTGTAACTTTTAGAAAGGGAATTAATAAATGTGCGTATTTATTAATGCTGCTGCTTGTGTTCTTGCCCTCAGTTTCTCGAAATAGAGGATGTAGCTGATGATTTTCAAAGTGTCGGTTTAGTGTAGGTCCTTCCTGCTTTTGACAATCCTCTGTGCTTTTTGGATGGTCCAAGGTGAACCCAGGGCTGCCGACGGCCGAGCTGGGACAAGCCACTTATTCAGCCTCTTGCTAAAATAAATGGTCCACGCGTGCTTTAACTCCAGCCGAAGAAAACCAAGTGTGAGTTTATAACCTTACGCTCAAGCCTTTTTTTTTTTTTTATTACAAAAATATTAAGCTTTAATTTAAAAAGGAAATCTAATATATTCTTCTAGGGTAAGATAAGCTTCTAGGAGGTGGCCAGAGGCACGCCTGCCTTTCTGAGCGCCGCGGCGCCGCGAGCCGGACGAACAAAGAGAGGAAACCACCGCTCCGAAACGCAAGCCAGGCTGGCACACGGATCCCCTACGACTTGTAAGCGTGTCCCACTTCTGGTTTAGAGGCGTTTTCCTGCCGGGCGCAGGCTCTTTTGGGCCATGCGAGAGCCATCTGCTCCCCAGGGATCCACCAGTCACGCTGCAAAGGCACTGCCTAGTCCGGCTCCTTCCACGTGGGTATCCCATGGGATGGGGACCAGTGAAGGTGATGGTCTTCCCTGCGCTAGGCGGGCTGGTATTGCCTCTTTGCTCTGCCACCCCGGCTCTGACGTGTTTCCTTGGAAGAAAGCTCCTCGTGGCCTCCAGATCGGGGTCAGCTGCAACCCAGCAGATGCTGGGAAATATCAGATGAGCTTGGGATGTTTTGCATCCTAGGGAAAAATGTGATAAATAACCTGGAGCTAACGGTGCTGAGACGTATGAGGTGTTGCCGAAGCGCTCTCAGGCTTCAAACCAAGCTCGGCTTAATATTCCCAGGGGGAAAAAAAAAAAAAAAAAGCGGATGGAGGAGGAGTGATGGTGACGATGCAACCATCCCGGCGTGCAGGGCTCGCCGTCGCAGGAGGCGGCTGCGGACCACGCTGCCGCAGGGATGGAGCAGCGAGCAGCATCCCTGCGGGACCGCCGCCTCCCCGGGCAAAACCGGCTTTACCACGGACCGAACGCTGGCTGGGCTGGCAACGTGCTTATAGAAACTCTGAGGCTGCAAGTGCTTTCCCCGTGAAGCCCTGGGTTTAGTTTTTTTTTGTTTTTTTTTTCTCTTCCTTTCTGAGGTGGTGTTGCCTATTTTGGTAGGCAAGGGCTAATTTCAAGAGGGTTTTTGTTCGCTGAAGGCCATGTGGAACAGCGTCAGACATTTGTGTTGTGGTTTCTCAGGGTTTCGGGCCAATTTTGCAGCCTGAGAAGGGAAAAGCCACCCATTCCTGTAATTGGAGCTGAGGAATTGGGCTCTGCAGGCAGACCTTCCTCCACACGGCATGCGACGGCTGACGAGGCGCTCCCTCTCCCTCTGCCCCAACGCGCCCTTCGTTAAATCCGGCTTAAAGCCCCGCAAAAGTCCTCGACGAGACGCACGCGGGGCTGATGTGAGCGTTTCCACCCACAGCCAGATCCGTTGCTGGGTACGGGGGAACGTTGCGGTCCCCGCCGTGTCCCGAACACCCAGAGGACCTTTACAGCAACCTCACGGCCCCTTATCCCAGCGCGTCGTCCATACAGCAGGTTACGATTGAGAACCATGTCCTCCCCACGGCTGGAGAAAGGAAAAGGTGCTGCAAGGTGCACGCTGAACTCTTGGGGAGATGGTTTTGGTTTTTTTGCTCTTCAGTCTAAAAATGGCACTTCTCGGCTGCAAAGCTGGTTACGGGGCATCCTCAGGCAGCGTCCGATGGCGTACAATTCCTTTTCTGGTCTGTAGGTAGCTGGAGCAGCAGCTTGACCCCGATTTGCTAGAGAAAGCGGGGATGTTTTTAATCCACCGAGGCCACAGGGTCTCTCGTGCAGCCCGGAGGCACCCCCGCGGAGGGGGAATACCCAGCAGCTCCCGCAATTCCCCTGGCAAAGCAACCGCCAAGTTCAGCCGGGTCCTCTCCTCCGCCTCCCCTTTGCTATCCCGGTCACGAAGCATCGTCCCCTCCAGGAAGGCTCCCCCCACGCTGGCAGACCAACGCTCGCGGCTTTTCCAGCGTTTTTTGTGCCGAGGACCCTTGGAAACGGCCGCCGGTGGGTCACGCTGCCCGGCTGGCACCCAGCCTCCTTCCTGGGCACCTCATTCACCCGCTCCCCACGCCGCCGCAGGCAGCTCCAGCGTGGCCGAAGCAGGACCCGATGGAACATTTTTCGGCTCAACATCCCCTAACCCTTGGAGCCTTTTCTTTGTGGCTTTATTTATTATTTTTTTTTTCTCCCTGGGTTTTGTGGCTGTGACTTTTAACTGTGTTCGCACGGTGCCGGATAAACCGTGTCCTTGCTTTTGAACCGGGCGCTGATATAAGCCAAGGGGGGGGTGAGACCAAGGGTCCTAAATTCAAGCAGCCACTGGGTAGTTGTGTATGTTAGAAAGAAAAAAAAAAAAGATACAAGCAGAGTGCTGCCTCAAGCAGAGAAATTAGGAAGAAGCACAGACTGCAGAAAAGCCTGTCAAGCAAACTTTTTTTTTTAAAAAATGACGTTTTTAAACCCAGTTTCCTGTTCAAGAAACTGGACAGAGAAACAATAACCCGTTTGTTGCCGCTCTCTCCGAGCAGCGCACGCGAGGCCCCATCCAGGCTCAGCCGGGGAAGGGGACGTCTCTGCTGACCGCAGGGAATTTTGTGAGCCCCCGCATGGCACGAACACGCGTGGATCCGCTGTTTGGCTCCGGCAGGAATTGCCGTTCTTGTCATTTACTCGTTTAAAGGCAGAAGGAGCGGGGCTGCACCTAAAGAGGTCTAAACGCAGCTCTCGGTGGCTTCAGCAATCCGATGGGATGCGTTTCGGGAAGGAAGCCCAGCTCGTCTCACCAAGGAGCGGGAGCTGGGGAGCTGCTTTGGAGGTCCTCGCGTGGAGCTTCCCACCAAAGCACCCAGCGAGGTGGGAGCAAGACAGACCAGGCTGGCATCCCGACCGCGATTTAACTGGCGGACAAAAGGACGCACGAAACGATGGCTGGGGGAGGTGGGAAGCGGGATTGGGGATGGAGGATTGACACGATGCAAGAAGGCGCTGCCCTAAACGATGCTGCTTTCTGGGTAAACGAAACACCCTGGTCTCCAAATAAATGTGGTTTCTCTCATACATTTATACACAAACCACAGAAAAAACAGTGTTTGCCCCTGGGGAATCCCAGTCCGTTAAGAAGAGCACTGCTGTGCTGAACCAAGCCTCCATAATGATCCCAGAATTCACTGATTTTTTTGCTAGGGGCTCCCGGGGGAAATTCCTCCCCTGCTCGCGGATCAAGCCAGATAAATGGCGCTGGGACGCAGAAACTCTCCTTCCTACGGTCCTTTTCCACCCAGAAGAGATGTCCAAAGGCATCTGCCCTGCTGGAGCAGCAGCCAGCACTCCCCACTGCCTCCGTCGGCTGCTAATAAAATCCCTGGTCTGAGGAGCATCTGCCTGCTGAGACCGCCGACAGCGTCAGCTTCCACCACACGTTCCGCTTCAGGCGGAGAAACCCCTCTATCAGCTACAGTCATTTCTGGAGGCCAAGCTGGAAGATGTACATCCTTTACAGAGCAATATGCAACCTTGCGAGAAACTGGGAGTAAGAAAAGGGTCTTCAGCCAGCCAAGTGGAAGGGGTGATCGCGAAACCTCTGGAATTGCCCCACAAGGTTGGGATCCAATAATCCCTACAGAGTCGTTAAGAATCTGTGGAGTGAGGGCAGGGAGACAGCGCGCCTTCAGGAGTGACGGAATACAGGAGGACAACGTGCGTCTTACACGACGTACGCCCCGCGGGCATCGCCCCACCGTCATCGGGGAAGTTTCGCCCAGAAAGAAACAGGACTTTGCTACAGCACTGTAGCCTCTTCTATCCTCACCGGCTCCTCTGGGGTCTTCTCCTCCCTTGTCACTTTTTACCCACTTTCACTCATTCAAAAAAGCCATTTCGTCCTCCTCTCTCTCCGGATTTCGCCAGACAAATTCCTCTGCGTTTCAGCCTTACCGGCTTCCTCCGGCTCCAGGAACTCGCACGCCCCATCCCGAGCACCCTCCGTCTGGGCTGGCCACGTCTTATTCCTTCTCCCCTATCTTTTTCTTCCAAAAGCATAAAATCTCACCAGCTCCAGGAGAGAAGAAAAGCCTGTTGGGTCTCCGAGGCTACCAAGGGGCAAAAGCAGTATCCAGTTCCCCACATGAGAAGATGCAAAAGGCGCTGCTCGGCAGGGACACCTCGTGACTCCCCGAATTGCACGAGTACCAAGCTCTGCAATGCTCCCCAAAAGTCCCCAGCAGCAACGGGATAGCCACAGCTGCCATCATAAAACATGTATTAATTCTTTCACATTATTGCCCCAAATTAACACAGCTCAGCTTTCCACCTCCTCTACATACCGACAGCGTATGCATCCTAAAAATCTGCCCTCATCATCCTCTTGATTGCTCAGATGTTGCCTTGCGTTCGAGTTATGAGACAGATCTCTGCGGCGGCTAACACGAGACTATATTGCTCAGCAAACAGGGGGGGACTATGGTTACAAGAAAACATCAAATGCAAAGCAACCAGCCTCGAATAAAATTGCATAACGAACGGAAACGGCAAACTTGAGGGGAAAATAAAGTAAGAAAAAAAAAAAAAATTCAGCTTCAAGGCTGCCAAAACTGAGCCATTGATTACAGCGCATTTGATCCATTTGCATGCAGAGAGCATTGCTTTGGAGCCGAGATGGAAACAGAGTCTTAATATAGCTGGAGAGAAAATATCCTTCTTGCACTCTCCTAACTGCACTTTGATAGGAAGCAGCCACAGAGCAGATGGTGCCTATATATAATCACCAGACCTATTATCCCAGCCTCTTTTAGTAATTTGAAGGATGTGATAACCACAAGGAGAGCGGCAAATATTCCCCCTCCATCCCTCCCTTCCCCCTGCTAAGAAAAATATCCAAAAAAAAAAAAAAAACAACCAAATGAGGAAGCTATAATTATGGTAACGATTGAAAGAATTTCCAAATGAAGTAAATAACTATTTTGTGCACTGCTCCTTTAAACCAGAAGTCAAAAGTTAATTAAATAGCAGCATGTTACTGAGTCAGGAGAACACAGCAAGCCCCCGTGCAGTCGGGAAGGAGACTGGAGTCGCTTCAGATAAATCCAAACCCCAGCGCTCCCTTCCCTCTTCGGTGCCCTCCTGCCATTTCTCTGTAGCTGCTGTTCGACGGCCAGGGGAAGGAGAGCTCATCCGTCTCCCTTTCTTTACTTGCCAAAGCCTAGAGTTGCATGGTTCCAAAGGATGAGCGATGGAAAGGCGATCCTTTCCGGGGTTTCTCACCCCACGAAGACGCTCGGAAAAAACACCACAAATCTGATTTTCACGACGTTGCGAGGGAAGGCTGGGGAAAGGCGGCATCGGGAGGCTGTCGTGGAGGAGCAAAAAAGGGTTTTAGGGGGGTACGCGTGTCTCTGCCAGCATGGACCCTTCCTCCCATTCTGCAGCTGCCTGCCGGGCACCCCAAAAGTGCCCGCTGGCAACCAGGAGCCCAGGGGTGAGTTGGTGAGAGCAATCCCTAGCCGTAGGCAGCTGGAAGCGTTACTTATCCGGCGTTTTACAGACCTAAGTGAATAGTGGAGGTGCTGAGGAGCATCCCTGGGTACCACCCGGCTCCCAGCCAGAGCCCCCGGCCCCACGCCGACGGTGGCTCCGGCGGTGACGCAAACTGCAGACGGGGACCCACGGGCGCTCAGGCGGCAACGGGAAAATCAAAGCTTCCCTCGGGAGAGCAAGAAGCTCCTATGTAACCAGTAACCACAGCTCACCGTCGTCTGTGCCGGTATCCCCCAGGCACCAGGGCGGCTGGTAAAATACACCCGGGTCTAGCAGGGTCCATCCATCAACAAAACCTCCCGGTCAGCCGGCACGGGAGACTGCTGAGGGGTCTGAGAGAATTACTGGGGATGTCTGACTTTGCTCCACAGCCCGGAGAGCATCCATCAGCTGCGCTGGCGGCTTCAGCGGCACTTTCCAGGTCAGAAGCGTGATTCATCGGCGACAGGAATCCCAAGGACCGTAGGATAAGGCACAGAAGCACCGCTGCTGTTTCTTAATACCCCTCCCCGAGACACCCAGGCTACTGTAAGGAAAGCAGGGGTGGCACTGGAGCTGCAAGCTTCAAGTTCCCCCCACCCCAGCTTGAAGCTCAAGGATGGTGTCCTATCCCCCATTTCCAATGGACCAGCAACGTGCTAATGGCCATGCAAAACCAGGGCACACAGTCCCTGCCCCGAGCGCTTACGGCTGGTGGTTGCACCGGGAATTCATAAGCCGACAGGGTGGGAGCGTCCCCGGGTGCTGCTGGAATAGAGGTTCCCAAATTAGGTGGCCTCGTTCCAGCCAGGAAGCTGCGGAGCCGTCGTTCTGTGAGTAGGGTACGTGAATTTGGGAGCGGTGCCCTGTAAAGGGGATGGGTGGGTACATGCAAGGATCAAACCACGGATATACCAGGTTTGGAAGAAGTAACGGTGCGGTCCCAGAGGGTGCATGAGTGACATGCCCTCTTTGGGGACAGCCACGTGTCACCCACTGGCACCCAGTGCTCCCCCTCCTCTTCACCGGCCACGCAGACCAACCCCCCCACCCCGCTTCGCCGCTTCCCTGACAACGGGGCTGTTTCCTAGGGCTACGGCAGGCCAGATTACACGGATTATCTAAGTGCCTAGAAGCATCGTTCGGAGACACAAGGGCTGGTTTGGGAGCACGCGCTTCGGTTTGTACCTACCAGCAGCCAAAAGCAACCGGTGACATCCACGCGTGCTTACGTGCCGCCCACGGTATCCCCTGGTACAAGTCACCGCTGAGCCCAGCCTCGAGGTCCCCTCCCCTCTTTCCCTTTGGGACCGCAGCAGGCCCCCTCCGCCTTTCGGTGACGTCTCTGTCTCCGAGCATCACGGCCGACGAGGGGCCTGACGAAGGCAGGACCGCAAGACCCAGCCCGCTGCCCAGGTGAAAACCCGCTCGCTGCGGCACGCTCGTGGGAAACGCGTTCCCTCCCCTGGCTACTGCCTCGGCTTGGCACGCAGGAATCCACCGCTCGCTCGACACCCTGCAGGATGGCGCCCAGCCCCAAAGCAACGCCTGCTGCTGGTAACCTCATCTCCCCAGAGCCACCCACAGCCCCCCAAAGTTTCTTCTGCCCTGAAGGCTGCATGGCTGCGCATCCCCACGAGCGATGCTACCTGTGGAGACCAAGTCCCAGCTGAACGGGAACGGGAGAGGCATCCTTCCGGACGATGGCCTGGGGACAATGTCCAAAGCCAAGTGTTCAGCAAGGGATGATGGATTGCTCGGTGTCACCTTGTAAATCCTCCCCTCCCTTTTTTTTATCTTCCAGTACAGAGCGTGGTCTTTGGGAAGACAACAGGTAGGCTGATGGGCTTCGATGACAGTCTAAGACTCCCATGGAGGTGCACCGCAGGTGGGACCTCAGCATCATGTTGCCCTTTGTTGGCCACCCCCACTTTTGGCCAAAGACACGGAGAGAAGAGAGACACTCTGGGAGCAAAGAGGTGAAGGCAACGTGGCAAAACAGGCTCAAAGCAGGAACAGTAAGCGCCGGGGTGGATAAACTGTCATCTCAAGGGTAGAACAGGTTCTGACCATTGCTCAAAGTCCATCAAGACACTTCGATACACCGGGTTAGGAAACACTGAACGCAGCAACACGGATGCTGAAAGGCGACAGACCAGAAGTTTTCTGCCCAAAATGTCTTCAAGCACCTTCACTTTGAGCCCTTGCGAGCAGAGATCACAGAATCATACAATCATAGAATCATTTAGGTTGGAAAACACCCTTAAGATCATTGAGTCCAACCATAAACCTAGTACTGCCAAGTCCACCACTAAACCGTGTCCCTAAGCACCACGTCTATGCCAGGGATGGTGACCATCATGGTTTAACCCCAGCCAGCAACTAAGCCCCACACAGCCACTCACTCACCTCCCTCACAGTGGGATGGAGGAGAGAATCAGAAGGGTAAAAGTGAGAAAACTCATGGGTTGAGTTAAATACAGTTTACTAGGTAAAGCAAAAGCCGAGTGCACAAGCAAAGCAAAACAAGGAATTCATTCCCCACTTCCCACGGGCAGGCAGGAGTTCAGCCATCTCCAGGACAGCTGGGCTCCATCACGCCTAACGGTGACTTGGGAAGACAAATGCCGTAACTCCAAACATCCCTCCCTTTCTTCTTCCCCCAGCTTTATATACTGAGCATGATGTCGTACGGTCTGGAATATCCCCTTGTTCTGTTGGTCTCAGCTGTCCCGGCTCTGTCCCCTCCCAAATTCTTGTGCTCCCCCCAGCCTACTCGCAGGTGGGGGTGGTGAGAGAAGCAGAAAAGCCCTTGACTCTGTGTAAGCCCTGCTCAGCAGGAACCAAAATATCCCTGTGTTATCAACACTGTTCCCAGCACAAATCCAAACCATTGCCTCATACTAGCTACTATGAAGAAAATTAACTCTATCCCAGTCAAAACCAGCACAGTGACTCAACCACTTCCCTGGGCAGCCTGTCCCAGTGCTTGATAACCTTTTTGGTGAAGATATTGTTCCTCATATCCAATCTAAACCTCCCTTGGCACAACCTGAGGCCATTTTCTCTCATCCTAGCACTTGTTACTTGGACCGTATGATGGGGCTGCCCTGATCTCTTCCATTTAGACAAACCCATTCTTCCAGCCCGTATCGTGCTGCTGCACGCCTGGATCCCACAGACCCCGTCGGGTGCAGTCTCCCCTCCCTACACCCGACCAGCCAACGACCACCTTGGTGGCTGCAGTGGTCCCAGGCTGGGATGGCTCACCTGGCTGCCCCGCTTGAAGACCAGGTCTGGACCAAGCACACGTAGCTGGTCCATCAACTAAAACCATCCTGGCCAGCAGACCAGCTCAGGGAGAACGGGCACAGCTTGCTCTGTTTTGATTTTGGACGCCCGCCTGCTCACCAGAGGGTGAGGGACACGGCGAATGGAGCGGCCTCAACAGCAGGAAGGGACGTTGGCTACAAAACAGCTCTGCAGTGACCACTCAAGAGCAGTAGCAGGTTTTCTCCAGCACTGCTGACACCCCAAAAAGGCCTTCGCTCTTGTCCACCACTCCACCACCGCTACCATCTCCAACGTTTGATGGCTTCCAGGCTGAGGGCAGGTGACCCTTCATCTCCTTGCTTGCTGAGCGATGGTCTGCACAGCCTGGTCCGTATCGCCTGGGTCCTGGGACCGTATCTCCCAGGGACCAAGTGCTTTGAATTTATAGAGGGGCCAGGAAATACGTATCTGCTCTTTAGAGCTGGAGTAGAAGATTACGGTTGGACTCAATGATCTTAAAGGTCTTTTCCAACCTAAGCGATGCTACAATTCTATGCTGTCCTCACTCTCAGTCCTGCTTGCTGTTCTATTTGTGCATATTCTGCACGGAATCGAGAACTCTGCTCACACGTTATCTTTTTGTACAACAGCTCTGTTTTTAAGCTACAGAATTAGCAAGATACTGTAGCCATGGGACCCTGGCAAAGCGGGTGACTCCTAGAAATGTTCTCTGATGGTTACGTGCAACACCAGAGGGCATGAGCAAGACAACGAACGCCCCTGTCTGCCACCAAAAGCTCAAGTGTAATAAAGGCCAAAGAGCTTTTCTCAGCCCATCAGTAAACAAGAAAAAAAAGCAAACATGAGAAGTATCCCCACCTGGCAGGATGAGTGCCAGGGTGCCAAGTCTCAGTACACAGCACAGCCAACTGAGGAACAAGTTTCTGAAGGCAATTCCCAAGTACAAAGCTACCCCCCCCCCGTCCCCCAGCAAGAACAGTCTATTTGTTTGCTTCGCTATTGCAACCTTATTGAGACTTTTGCACTCTTTATTCTTCAGCAAGCAAAATGGCATGTTTTGCTAACTTTGCATGGGAGGAAACGTGTCGCCCTGCGTAAATCAAACATAGGCTGAGGACACACAATCCCCTTCAGGCGTCATTGCAAATCTACAGAGAGGAGAGTGTTGTACTTGCAAGCTGCCCATCAACCCAACGCAAATCAGGGTTGTGCTGCGTGTTAAAACATGCCGTTATTCTGTTTTCAAGCTCAGTTTGGATACTGGGTACGATGACAGGGTCACCTCCGGTGGTAGGCAGTGAGCTGTTGCACAACAGTGTAGGGGAGGAAGAGTTAGGAAACCCACACTCCATTCATGACAAGTGCTGTCTTGGTGTCATTTCTTCCACCTCAGTTCCCTGATGACCTGGGGAAGAGCTCCACCATCTTGTTCATCTGCTCTCCCACTAGGGACTCCAGAACTGGGGCATATTTGGGTAAAATCCAGCAAGCCACGTCACGCACACACATGCCAACATACGGTTTAGTAGCTGCAGATCTGCCTGTAGGGCAACAGCTGGGATTGAGTCTCTTCTGAGAAAGAGCAACATGACTGAAAGCCCTCCCAGAATGGTGAGATCTTCATGTAAGAGTCCACGGGACGGTCCTTCCTTCTGCAACGTGCCCTGCTGCCACCAGTATCTCTACGTTTCTTGTGGTACGGGGAGTTTGATCACCAGTATGTCTTGCTGGTGCCACCTGAGCACGACTCTGAAATGTAAGCATTTCTCGAGAGCTGGCAGGCACAGGGGAGAGAGCCATGAATCCGGACTGGCATGCATGGAAGGAAGTACGCTGATTTATTCCTTCTCTTCAGCTCTAGGACAAGATCAGAGATTTTTCTTTTTCAGGACAAGGAGGTTATACAGGTGAGTATTTCTCTTGCATTGCACTGCTCGCTCTCCTTCTTTCTCTCCTCGTAGACAAACAGCATCATTTTTCTGGCAGAGACCCCCACGGGAAGGGTGTAGCAGGCCTGAGCACCCAGCATCTTTCCCATTTGTGCAGAAGCGAAAGGGTGGCTGCAGACTGGCCAACAGCTTTGCTGGTCCAAGGACCTCTCTGTTCACTCACGGGGGAATCCAGGCAGCACAGCGACACCGAAATACCAAAGAGTTTGCGACGTCTCTCCTATATGAACACAGCCCCAGTGCCTGGGATTTCTGCTCTGCGAGGTCTCTGACCCTATCTATCCATCACTGATCTGTGATGGGCAGCATCACCTCGTCCCCTGGTGCCACCCACACCGTACTTCCGAGCACTGGTGCCACTCCAAGCGACCCAAGGCACACACCCCAGTGACACACTGGGTGCTCACCCAAGGACAGGACTGCGGGGCACCACCCGTCATGCACTCAGGTACCACCATCACCAGTCCGGGGACCTCCTCCTCTTTTTTGGAAGCCCAGACAGGAGATAGACTCCTCGACACGTAAGGTTCCAGTAAGACCAAGCTCTGCTTACTTTCTCTGGGGCATTTTTTCTGCATTACGGCAGCACTACAGCCCGTACAGAGGCTGGGCAGAGCTCCTGTCCCCCGGGCAGGGTGACAACTGGAGACGCTCACCCTGGCTCAAGTGCCGCCTGCGCTTGGCACCGAGCTGCCTCTTCTTCTGGGCAGGTATTGGCGTAAGGAGGTCTTCGTTCCTCTGCCAGAAAGAGCCTGCAACATCTGGCTCTTAATTTGAGTGTTTGGGGCAAGTTCCTGTTGCTCCCGCAGTAAAACCAAGATCTTCTGTCCCTGTGCAGAGACTTGCCCCTGGGAACCTGCTCTCCACGGGGAGTTTAAGTGCCCTGGCACTACACCAGAGGTGAGAGCACAGGAAAATCTCATCATACATTGATAAAAGAAGTTATACTGTCATCCCCGGGTCATATACTGGGAGCAGAGGACCAAGACACTCGTCCAGCAGATGCATGTCAGAGCCAGGAACCAAATCCTTACCTCTTTAGCTGTGGTTCAACAGGCTCACTATGGACAGCTGGAGTTGCTATCACTCCCGCCAAACCTTGTGCTTTTCTTTCTCTTTTTTTGCTCGCAGACCTTAAGGTCCAATTCAGACCGGTGTACCTGCACCCCACCTTCTCAGCACCGGACAAGCATATCTAACAGCAGGGCCTCCTTCTCCTTTGCACACACTCCCTTCTGAGAGGGTGGAAACCAGAGGGTTAAGCTACACCGTACTTCCATTTAACAACCAAAACCCGCACGCAGTCAGAGCGTACTCAGGTGGAACCAATTACACAGGGGAAAGGAAGGAGCTGGAGCTCTCATGCAAGAAGCTCTTGGTCTGCAGCTTTGAAAGCCAGCTGCTGTTTTCTGTCCTTTCAGAGTTGCCAGGTCCCGTCTCCACTGCAAAGGCGTTGTGCAACCCCGGCGTTTCGCAACCGCCGCCTGACTGGGCCGCGGAGCTCTGGGCTTCACCCCGTCCCACCGCGCCTGGAGCAGCTCTGGCCTCCTGCCCACCCAAGCCCACGCCAAGGCTACCTTTACTCCCGGCACGCTAAAGCTTGGTTTAAAGTTGCAGCTCAAGCTCTGCAGGACGGGCTGAGAAAGCAGTTACGGTGATGCAGCGGATGGGAAGGAGCGCAGGAACTTCCATCGCTTCGGGTGAGTCCGTACCCTCAGATTGCCCCAGACCCAAACCCATCACGCTGGTCCCGCTCCTGGATCACCATCACTGGTGTAAATCCAGAGCGACTCCTTCAGAGCTCTCCAGACTTGCCCTGCAAAGGCTGGAGGACCCCAGCAACATCTCCTCAAGCCTTGGCTAACACCAGCCGGCACCGTTAAGAGAGAGCTGGAGATAAACCAAGCCTGAACCAAGTCTCAAAGCCTGGGTCTAGGTCGAGTCAAAGACAAAGACAGCGCAAAGCGAATTGTCACGTGAGCTTGAGCCACCCATATTTAAACCCTATGCCGTAATAGCGTTAAGGCTAATTATGCCACAATACCAGAAGAAAGTACCTCGGGCAAGATCACCACGTTACTCCTCCGGGAAAGACTTTGCCCCCTTTCGGCATCAGGAGCAGACTGTGACTTTGCGGGGACAGGCTGGGGAAGGCTGTGCCCTGCAGGGTGTTGCTGGATTAAGCCCCTGCCCAGATAAACAACCTCCAAGTAAGAGGGAGAATTTAAAAATAATAACACTAAAACCTAACCAAACAGTAACAGTTTGAGGGCTTTGCTTTGGAATAAAAGATTAATACACATATTGATTGACTCAAGGGGCTGGGACAAAGGCTGACAGCCGTGTTTATTTTTTAGCATCTGTCTGTGGACTTACTGTGCTTGTGTCCGAGTAAATATTGCATTAAGGAAGCTTATGAACTAACACATGAAGTGTGGTCGGGTCGTCTCCAGCTCAGCGCGCAGGTCATCTGAACATGCTGCCACCAAAATACGTTAGCAGGAGTTACAACAGCTTAACATTTAGGACTAGACTGGGCTGAAGATGTGTTCAGATGCCTCTGCAAAGCTGCTCAGCCTCAGAAACACGTGTTGACCACAGCGCGATGCTTGGGGAAAAGCTTCCCTGAATATGGACTCTATAAATCTTGCAGCTTAGAGCAAGATGGTGCGAGCGAGCTGCCCCACTGCCACAAAAAGCAGGTACTGCGGGATGCCGCAAAGGACCGGATCGAGCAAGGGCTCCCGCGCCGGGACTCACGGCAGGGGATGCCGTGGAAAAGTGAGTGACAGGGACGGAGGAGGGACCCTTCCACCAGGGTAAAGTGCAGGGCTGTACAGCCCCTGCTGACAGACCCACAAACGCTCCTGTTCCAGTGCTGTGCACACCTAATTCTGGAGAATTTAGGAAAAACCTCAGCAGTGCGGCAGCTCGGGCACCGCTGAGGAATTTGGCTGCTGCCTGGGTTTTGCCACCTTCTGCTAATACTTGGGGACCCTGCTGGGCAAGAGGTGGGTCGCTACTTCTGCTAAGAGATAAGTCTGAATGCAAAAAGGCTCAAAGAAACACAAAGGGGTTTTTGAAGAGTCCTTCAAGACCTTACGCATCTTGCGGAGCTCCAGCCACTGTCAATGATTAACGTGCTGCACCCATCAGACAGCCCTGCTTCCAGATCGCGACGTGAGGAACCAGATCCCTTCCGAAGCCATCTCTTCCCACTGCCTCCCTGGTGTGCAAAGCCTCCGAACCGCCTGGCACGCAAAATCCACAAGGAAGAACCCTCCCCTGAACAATCTCTGGAGAGGTTTAACAGACCAATTGCAAATACGCTCACCGTTCTTCTCACCCTGCCTCCTCGTTAAGCCTTTCCCATGCAGCTTGGTCACCCCGAAACAGCTCTCCTCCGCAGCGCAGGGACCCGGCTCTCGGAGAAGCCGAACGTCATCCAGTCCCACGGCGGCAGCAGCCGGGGCTTCCCAGACAGGGGACAGGACGGGCATGATGTTCAGAGTCGGTGGAGAAGCCGAGACCCTTCTGCTAAACCCCTACGCGGCCGAGCAGGCAGCGCTGCCGGCCAGGACGGACACCGGAGGGGCAGGGACCGGGCTGCTACAGCAATAAACCCAGAGCTGCGCTTCCTATCGTTGCCGATTTGAAACACCACCTAAAAACCCACTTATTACAGAAGAGAGAAAAGCCCAGAAACCTTAAGTGACTATTTTAAAGCTTTCAGCTATTTAATTGTGGCTTTCTGCACGCTGACAGAGAAGCCAGCGCCCTCGCCGCAAGAAGCCTCTGCTCCCCGAAGCGCTCTCTGCATCCCTTGTATATAGGGAGATGCCAACCATCTTAGAAGGAGACCTCCTGAAGGAAAGTGAAGGGGGACATCCAGCCTTGCAGGTGAGATGGTGGCAGTCACCCAAGGTGACAGCAAGGCAGGCGGGACAGCCCTCCACAGAGGGAACGGGCGGGCAGAGGAGCTCTTGAACCCCGCGGAGAAGAAGCTTTGCTCCTCCTCGCCCAAGGATGGCTCGCAGGCATCAGTGGCCGCTTTAAAAAAACAGTGATAGCTGCACTACACCTTCACACAAAACCAGTGATAAATCTCCAGCCACGGTGCTCTGCGGCATCTCCGAGTGTCCAAGCCTTGGGTTGGGCTTTGCACCATCCGCTGCTCCCATCAAAGCCTGGCAGGGCCTCCGTGGGGAAAGAGCTACCCAACTCTCCCGGAAAACACTGAGGACTGTGCATCTAAACCCCCCGATCACCACCAGCTCCACACCTCTAAACGCTGCAGATACAAGGGAACGTTTTCAGATACGCCCTGAAGATTGTGGATCCCAGCCCTGCTTCCAAAAGCGATGCTTGCGCTGCAGGGCCCCAATCCCATTTCCTCCCAGTAAGTCCCCAGGTCATTTTTGGACTTGCCTCAAGTTCCCCAGCTCACTTTTGGACAAGAAACATCAGGTCCCTGCTTGCTTTAGGAACACATGAAACATGAACTGCAAATCTACATGGAGCTACATCAAATAAAAAGGGCTCCCTTTGATAACACACATTTTTTGCTCTTACAGCTTGGCTGTTTTTCCCTCCTCTCCAGCTGCCAGGTCTTTAAAATCCCACAGGACTAGAGAGAAAAAATATAAAAAGGCAGGCAGGAAATAAAAAAGCAGGTAGGGGAAAGAAAAAAAAAAAAAAAAGGAGTTTTCTATGGCCCAGATGAACCTAGCCCCTCTGCTACCCACGGCAAAGCAATATTTTCTAGCGGGATAGGGGGGGACCGTGCTGTGAAGAGCAGCCGTGGGTGGCCGTCCCCAGAGCTTCTCGTGGGTACTTACTGGTGCTTGTGCTAGTGCCGATGGTGTTGATGGTTGTGGGGACGGAGGAGGAGGAGTAGAGGGGTAGATGGCCATTCTCGCACGCCAGGTTTTTGTCCTGCCAGCTGGAAGCGCTGACGCTTATGCCCGAGTCTCGAGAGTTTTGCCATCCGTTGAGTTTGTCGTCGGAGTTTTGTCTTTGGTGATAGTAATGCGTCTGCCCGTAGTCCACCGAATCCGACCGACCTCTGTTCTGGCTGCCGAAGCCCCCCGACGTGCGGTCCTCCAGGTGGTTGAGCCACATGGCCAGGGCACTCCTGTCCTCTAAGGAGGTGGCGGGGTGTATCAAGGCGTAGGACAGCAGTTGCCTGCTCTCCTCGATGTGTTGGTTGTGTTCGATCGAGTGGGCCAGGATTTTAGGCAAGAGTTTCATGTATTCGACTTTTGCCTCGATGTTTCCGGGCTTCAGTAAAGGCAGGTGGGTTAACAATAGAGAAATCACTTTATCCTTGGATTCCTGTTGCCATTGGTTAATGATTCCTGTTGAAGGAATAGAAAGAAAAAAAAAAAAAAAAAAAAGAAGAAGGGAATTGAGAAATCTGCAAACAGAGCTAATGAAGAAATAAATAGACCCTGACGAGGTAAATACGACACGCCAAAGGGATGCCTGCGTGAGTGATGCCACTGCGTGAGCATCTCCCAGGCAGAGGGGTCACCGTTCTCCGAAAAGCAAGGTCACGGCAAGGTGTGCCGAACTGGACACCGAGAGTTACCAGATGCTCCTGAAAATCACTAAAAAAGCCAAATTACACCCACCTTTACAGCCACACAGCTCCACTGCTCTTGTCCTAATGTTAATCAAAGTCACAATTTGGCGCAAATTTTCTGTATTGTTGCAGATTACACAAAAGCACTTTGTGGGTAAACCTAACCTTTTAAAAGCCCTGGCTGGCAAATGGAAAAGGTCAAGATTCAAATGAGCTAACACAGGCAAGAGCCACAGAGGGTGAAGGGAAGAAGCATCCCAGCAGGAGGGCAATACCCAAACCAGGGTGTTGGTCCGTCCGCCAGCCTGGTGCGATAACCTGCCCCAAAGGTGCGGAGGGAAGGGCTCAGCTGAAGCAGCCGCAGGACTACTCATTGTTCCTCTGGTAGCTCAGGGCTGATAGGAGAGGTTTTAGAAGACCAGGGAAAAAGCAAACATAGGGTTTAGCTTTAAAAATACGCAAAAGGAAAAGCCAAGGAATTACAAACTGGTCGCTTAACTCGAACTCCTGGAAAACTGATGGAACAAATAATGAAACAACCTCTTTGTAAGCACTTAGAAGATAAGAAGATGATAAGTGACTGCCGACACCAATTTGTCAAGAATAATTTAATTTCCTTCTGCGACAGAGTAACTGGCCTGTGAATAGCTGGAGAAGCAGTCAGCGCCGTATATCTTGATATTCATTAGGTGCTGCCGCACACGGCTTCCTCAGCAGCATACCGCAGAAACACGCTCAGGCGAAACTACTCTGATGTGGGCACACAACTCATCGGAAAACCATATGGAGAGAGATGTTACTGGTGATTCACCGTCAGACTGGGAGAATGTGCTGAGCAAGGAGACTTGTCCCGGCCGTGACACTACCCAGTATGTCATTGGCGATACGGGTGACGTGATAAATGTATTCAACGTGCAGGTATCCAGCTAGGAGAAATGAAAACACTCCAGAAAACTGGATTAGAAGTCAAACAATGTTGAGACCTGGAGAAAAGTCAGAAAAAAACCCATCTGCATCAAGTAGGTGCAAACATCTGCATGCAGGTAGGAACAAATCACCGTGCAGTACCAGGCAGGGAAGAGCCTGGGGTCAGGATGCCTCAGAGGCTGAACATCACTCAAAATGCCATGTTGCACATAAAATCTGCACCAGCCAGCCTGTCATCTGTGTGAGAGGTGAAGACCGGTGAGGACAAGCTGCTCTCCATGTCTCCTGGGGATTGTAGGTTTGAATTGCAGCAAAGGTGAACGAGGTTGGCTCTGAAGAAACCACCTCCTACAGGTGATGTGCAGGGAGAGGTTGCCTACAGACGTGAAATGTCCATCGCTGGAGGTTTTTCTGAACACCTTATACGAACACCAGCCAAGGATAGCTCAGGATCTACCTAGACCACCCGACTGATGCTTCCCAGCCCCAGGTCAGTCTCTCCTCCAGCGTTTACCAAATCCCTCTATGAAGCCTTCAAACTTTCAGTCCCTGTAGCAGGCTGTGCCCAAGGGTGCCACAACTGAACCGCCTGGTGAAAAAGGACTTTACACCCACTGCCCAAAACTTCACCAAGTGAAATGCCCTGAGCTTTCATGTTATTAAAAAACCCCCAAAGCTTTACATTCTCCCTCCCTGTCTGCTGTCTCCCGTCCACACTGGAGAGCAAGCTGCTCTAAATCATTGATTATCCCTATATCCTTCATGTGTTTTCGAGCTAGGGTAACCAAACCCACACCAGTGAAATGAAGATCCGGACGTCCACCTGTAGCATTGCCCATCAGATTTGCTCTTGGGAAGACCCACGCAGCTAACCCAACCCTCCCACCACCCAGAAGAGGGCTATTACGGTAGGGCCTTTTCCCAATTAGGACCAAACCCCGCACATCAGTTCCCCCACACAACCGCGGCGGTGAGCAGCGCTCATCCCTCCGGCTTTGCCTTCCCAGTTTCAAGGCGTGCGACCGTTTTAATAGGAAGCCACTAGATGGCTTGCTGGAAACGCCGACGGCTCTCGCTGGAACTTTCTGCAGCGGTATTTACTTCTCTGCAGACCCACCCCTCCTCCAGAGCCGCTTCCCGACGGCATGCCCGAGCAATCTCACCACCAAGGGACAGCTTGGGTGGAGAAGGAACCGCTTCGTTAGCAGTAGAAGCGAGTTTTGGTACTGCGGGTGCGCTGCTGTGCCCGCGGAGATGCTGTGAGGTTGTTTTGGTGCTAAAAAACGGGATTTGGAAAAGCCACGCTCAACCTAAGTGAAGCTGTAATAAATACTCGAGCGTAGTGGGACTCAAGGTCCACCAGAGCATCTCTGTATTTTCCATATGCAGATGTAACTGCGACAGGCAAATCTTCCCGTCGTGCTTAATCTGATTTCTTTGTCCCCTCTCTCTCCCCGTCCTCTTGCAGAGGGATGTCATCTGTTCCCTTATCACCCCCACATTTTATCATTGCCGTTGGGGCGATTCGGCAGCGCTTTCAGGCTGGCCCAGCCAAACCCCAGCCCGGCACCACCCGTGGGGAGAGGCTGTGGGATTTCGCCGCAGCTCAGACGATACACTCAGAAAGCAGAAGATCATCAAAAAAAAGGCATGCAATGCACTGCTAAAAGAAGTCGGTGCCACTTGTACGTAGGAACTAGGTAACAAAATACATGCAGGAAAAGCAGAGCCCGGTGCGAGCTGGGTGCAGGGCAGGAGGAGGACGGGGAAGGCCGATGGCCGTGGCCGGACTCCTCTTCCTCGCACAGGGGCAGGCTGAGTGTGAAGGTCACCACTGGAGAAACCCAGGATGGTGCCAGAGCTGCTTCTTGGGAAACTTGCCTCGGACCTCCAAGAGATTTGGGGGGTTTGAAACCACAAGCCCAAAAGATGGAGAGTTGATCCAAAAGCCCACGGCTGGCGAGGGGCCGGGCCTCCTTCCCTGCCCCGGCGCGGGCAGGAGCCGCTCTCCTTCTCGGCCAGCAGCAGGATGTGCACAATTAAACAAAAAAGGAAAATAATTAGATCCGAAAGAGGTTTGCCTCTCTCCGAGGCAGGGCGGAAGGTCAGGCTTAATCCTATCTGCCAGAAAATAGAGGGATCTGGAGAGGGTGGTGTGGGAGAAGGAAAGCTGGAGCTGCCTCTGGGCAGGGGGAGAGGGGCCGGAGACCCCCCCAGAGCCCCTCTCCACCCTCTCCCCAAACACAGCTCCCCATCATCCGGGATGGCTCACCCTTCACTGCCGGACCAAGCTGCCCCAGGTCGGCCGCGGTTAGGACGCGGCCCCGCACACGATCTGCGCTGGCGGATGGGGTCGCAGGCACTAATGACATTACAGCCTCATTAGTTCCCCCGGGTGCTGCTTCGAGGATGCCCGATGCTTTCGGTCACGAGGCTTTCGCTGCTCTACGGGATGGCAAGACTAGTGATATCTGCAGCGGGCAAATCTGAGCACAGAGAAAGCCCCCAAGTTAGAAACTCCTCCTCGCTGCTTTGGAACTCCCCCAAATCCCTGTCCTGCCTGTTGCTGCCATTGCACCGACATCTCCTTTTGGCGATAAGCTAAAATAACAACTGATCATGAGCACCCTGAGGAGTGAGCTCCCATCCCCGCCCTGTGACCCCTGTACTGGGAACAGATGGGAGCTGCTGGCACCCCCGAAGCAGAAAATTCCGATTTTTATTATGGGACTCTTTTTCTTGGGTGAGGGGCTGAACGAAGGTGGGATGTGAAACTACCTTCTAACGTAGGATTACTTCACCTATATGATTTTGCTGCCATACAGCACAGCTGATGCATGTGCCGAGTGCCTCTGTATAAATATAGCACCAAATATAGCCGGGTCCCGCTTCCAAGGCTGAAACCTGCACTGTGCTATGAATAGGTCCAATACCACCCCCGAACCCGGGGCTTCCTGGCTTGAGAAAGAGGTGATGTTTGTCAATTTAACAAGTGCTCATCGAATTTCTTTGTCACAAATCTGCTCAGTTGCTTCTGGATCCCTGCAAACTGTTAAACTCTTCGTGCCTGGTGGCAACAGATCCCCCCGTAACACCGCGCCGCGTGAAGGACCTTCTTGCCTTTACTTTGAACCTGCCTCCTGATAGATGACTGAGTTATTTCCATCACTAGTGAGGCACATGGAGCTCCTGAAGCTGTTAATGATGTACTGGGAACAGTTGCGGTTTTCCAAAGGTAAAGCCAACCTGGACGGACAAAGGCAAGGATACACACAGTCCCTGCGGGTGCCTGCAAAACCCAATGCAGGCGGGACACTGGTGCCTGCGTTTAGAAACCTTAAGGTAGCTAACTGCCTGTTTTTTAATTCTATTTTTGATTTTTGCAAACAGACCTCTGGTCCCTACCTCGAAAACGCCAACCCTGCCCAGAGGGATGGCGAAGAGGAGCTGCCAGCACAGGCACACGAACGCGTGTGTCCCACCAGGTGAGATGTCTCCAAGGAACAACGACAATGCCGGATACCTCTCAAGTGCTTAAAAAGACCCCCAAAACCAACCAACCCCAACCGAGATAAAGCTTTTCAGTTTGAAGGCAGAAATTGGGTTATTCTCTTGTTGTCATATACAACTTAGCACATTTCGCAAGTGAAGCAGACAAATATGTTGACTGGGGTTTTTGACGAAGCAAGCGAGATGAATGATGTGTAATTTATGAGCTAGACAACAGCTTATCATGAGTAACAAGGACAACAATTAAAGACTGGAAGTGTTTTAAAAACTGCCCAAGGATTTTCCGAGTGACAGAGAGTGTGTTCAAATAGCAGGCTTGGTATCATTGCTCCACAACGGTAAGTCAGTGCATTTAAGGGCTCCAGTTGTCAATAAATTGCTCTTAAATAACTGTTTTATTATGCCCTTGTTTTCCGTTTAACAACTTTTCCCATAAAAAGTTCTCAAAAACCCATTCAGATAATTCCTCCAAGCAAGAAATGACTAAGAGTTAAATATGCACATCTGAAGGGCACCCACCAAACAGAGCACCTTCACAGCAGGGCTGAATGGACCGACACTCTCAGATGTACTTGGGGAGAAAAAACGGGAGTTTGTACCAAAAATTTAGGCTGGGATCCCTGATCTTGCAAAGTGACATGCTGCAGCATTAGGGACTGGACAGAGAAACTTGCTGCTCCTGGATGGCAACCGAGCCCTCCTAGGGATGGGTGACACCAAGGTTTTCATGTCTTGGATGGCCAACAGCAAAACAGAAATCCAACCCATGCTTAGGCAGCTTCCAACTGCTTCAAGCGAGCCTGAAATCAGCGGCCCTGGTGCGAGCGATGGCTATTTCTGGGTGTGCAGGAAGGTTCTGCAGGAGGCAGCTCCCAGAAGAGATTCCCATTGTTTGCCGTTTCCTGGATTACGGATGCAGCACTGGCTCTGGGCGATGGGCTTGAGCTACATGGAGGCACCCGTTTTTCGGCAGAGGCAGAAAAATCAGCGCCCAGACTCCTCCTGCTGCACAAAGACCCAGCAGCACATCGCTACCTGCCAGCTCCTCCACACATGCACGCAAGATGCTCCGCTTCCATCAAAATCACTCCAATGTGTGGTAACCGAGGTCATCGCCAGTCAGCCCCGGTATCTAACACCTATTACAGCTGCATGGGTGTCTTCACCAGGGCAGAAGTGGTCAAGAAACCTGACCCTGCGTATGAATGCAGCCCGACAACCTCTGTTTGGCCAAAATGTCATCTCCCAGTCAACAGCCACCAAGAGACAAACCCCAACCCTACTGGCTATTTGTTCCAATGTCTCCCAAGCACTTCAGTTTGCCTTCGTTTCCAACTTAATTTATCAGGCTTAAGCTTGAATTTATGTGGCTTCAGCTTCCAGATAAATTCAAGTCTGAATTAAAGAGTTCCCTGATGTCCTGTGTTTTCTCAAGTGAAGGTACTCAGGACTCAGCACTCAAGTCACCTTCCACTCTTGTTTCTGGTAAGCTCAGCAGAAGCTAAATGTCCTGTCTCTAACAGGTCGTGGCTCTATGCTCAGTAATCTTGAGCCCACACCAACACTTCTGCTGGCTCTATGACTTCCGCGTGAGTTGGGTCTTATCCGGCTTGGTGAGAAGCATGAGCGGGATGGAGAGACCATATCCCATCTCACACAGGGTGGTTTGCAGCGGGGTTAAAGCAGAAGAGCAAAAAATTAAGAGATTTCAACTGCAAGTCTGAATTTGCTCTGGGTGTATCAACCAAGGGCAGGTTGCTGCCAGTCCCAGCCTTCCTGCAACTGGGTTCACTGGTCTGTGAGATGGTCCAACTCCCCACCACCCATCACACAAATATTCCCACCAGTGGTGCCGTGGACACAAACCTCTGCCCTGGCTCCTGCCGCAGCAGCTCGACTGAAGGTGAACTACAGTGTGTTTCCAGATGAAGGGATTTAAATTATTATTTGCAGTAATTAGCACCTACATGCTGACCCATTCACAGTACTTCATTTGGGTGAATTTGCATCATTCTCTTCCTAAATCAGCCTCACTCAAAAGACCAACATTAAAGAAAACAAAGTGAGAACCCTCTTGGAAACCCTCTCTGTACCCCATCCAAAGCACATCAATACCCTCGCTGTTAAACCTGACAGCCTTCTCCCTCCACGAGAGGCCAAATAATAAGAAGAATTTCAGCGTGTGCCTTTTTGTTATTGCAACTGATGCTAATTAAAAGAAAAAAATCTCAACGATAAAGGTTATTGCAGACCTGCCAATTCCACAAGACAGAGATGCAAGCTGACACTGAAACGCTGGTGAACCTGAATCCCACTCCTTGTCTCACCCAAATTGATGCAAAACCGCGGCTAACGTGGCCAAGGAGACACGGGTGATGTCTCTAAGCATGTCTACGGGCCGGGAGGCTGCAGTGCGGTCTGTAAACCCCATCGACCTCCCCCTGCTACACTCAAACGGGCTTGAATTTATGCCTGCGCTAGAGCTGACCTCAGCACGGAGCGGGAGGACCTAATCCTGTATGTCTGAAGGCAACAGGAGCCGTGCCAAACCGCATCAGCGCCTGCCGAATCCGGCACCGGTGGCTTCCTGGCACCTCCCGTTTCTCCGTGCTGCAGCGGGAGGGAGAGGCCAGCTCCGCAACCTGGGGACCGCTTCTTCCCAGGTCCCTGAAACCACTCTTCCCAGCGGATAATGCAGGATTTGACAAAGGAAAAGCAAAGAAAACTTCTCAGTTGGCTTTTTGCTTTCGCTCCCTCCCGTGCAGGTCTAACAGCCCAACTTGGAGAGAAGTTTGGGAAGTAGCGGCCAAGCTCTTTCTCTGTAACAAGCCTTGGCTAGGAGCTGGGAAAAGCCAAAAGTTCTGCAAACAAGCCCTGGACACCAGGAGGGCTTGGGGACTGCTATTTGTGGCAATCGGGGCTCTGCACTTTCCCTCCTGGAGCACCCCCCCGACAGCTATGAACCTCTAGGCCCAAGGTGGCTGCACAGCTCAGCGCTCCCCCAGCATCTTCGGTTTATAATGAGATACAAAAAGGCAATTACTGAATTCCCCCTCTCCCTAGCTGGTCAGCTTCTGCGCAGATTTAAGTGCAGATGACCTCTCTGAAGGACAGAAGGACCTTTTGTCCATCAGCTCCCATGAGGAGAGGACAGAGGGATGGCCATCTGTGCCTTGTATCACGCAAGGCACGTGCAAGGTCTCCCTTCTCCAGCACCCACGACCCACCTTGCACACCGGCTCCGTGACGGTGCCAAGGAGCACCAGCGCTCGACGGAAAAATTGCCGGTGATGAGCTGCAACCTATCGGTTCACATGGTGCTGGCTCTCCTCTGTGTTTCCAGCAGCCACATCCCATTTTAAGAGACTAAAAATACATTAAGTACTTCCCTAATGTTTCTTTTCCACCCGAGCGGTTGCTGCGGAGAAACTCCGAGCAGGAGGGAAGGTGAACAGACCAGTGTCGATGCAGGGAAGAGATGCCATAAAAATGGAGCAATAGGCACAGCATGTCCTGCAAAAGGAGGTGGCCAGGGAAGTCCCTGCTGCAGGCAATACTGGTTCCTTGGGAAAACAAAGGCAAGAGTCATACACCCATCAAAAGCAAAGTGTTTCACACTATACTGTGGGATTCAGCACTGACAGGAGCACAGAGGACTTCACAAAGGAGTGTCTTCTCCCTCTTTAACGACCGAGATTAAGAAGCTCCACGTAGATTAACTACCCAATACCCCTTTGACTTGTTAAAGGTAAGGGGGTGAATTTAACCACCGAATACAATTCTGTCCAAAAGACACAACCGCCTTGCCGCTGCCCCCAGCATCCCCTCCATGTGCAACCGGCAAGTTCTTCAACACCCACTGCCAAGGCAGCACGGATGGGGTTGCCCGCCCAGCTGGGTTGCAGGAGGTACGTTGGCCATCGTCGGCCTTATTTTCTGCGCTTCATAAAAGGTGCGTCCCTGCGGGGCAGTGCTCTGAAACGAAGGCAGCCTGATGCAGAGGTGAGGTGGACACGGATGAGCAGCGGGGAGCTGGCTGCTGCATCCTGAACGCACTTTGCTCTTGGAGAACAGCCAATTTCTGGCAACTCTTCTTGGGAAGCCAGGCTAAGGAGCGGGTGGTGATGATATGACAAGTGGCTTGTGGGGAAAACAAAAACAAACAAAAAACCCCCCCAAAACCCTGTGGAGGATAAGACGTGAGCCCTTACTTGACTCATCGCCCTTTTAAAGGCAGTTCTCCTCGGACACCAAGTTCAGCTGTTTATTACTGGCAGCTCCCCTCTCTGCCAAGCTGTCCAAAGCAACGGCAGCCCCGTCAAGTGTCCGTTTTGTAGCATCGGTCCCTTCCTTGTGTGGAAGAAAATGGCTGGAAAGGATGTCTCCAGGCTGAGCATCTCAAGCTGGGACTGTACTTCTTGATCTCACAGCAGGAACAGCGTTAGCAAGAGTTGGGAATTTCAGCACTGAAGCCAGCCTCAAAGATAACTCTCGATCAGATCTCATCCCATCACCCCAGATAGGCTGATGAAACCCTGCCAGCAGATAGAGCAGCAAGGCAGAGAGCTCAGCGCTCTGCATCCAAGTTGTAAACTCAAAAGGGAGCAAAATGCCCATTATTTTGGTCAGAAGCAGAACAAACTGGGAGGTCCCTCAACAAAACATCCCTTAATTCATGCTGAGAGCTGCAAGGATGGAACAGCGTGGCTCTACTGTGCTGCAGAGTGAGTAGAAAGAAAAAAGATTTTCACATTTTTGACACTATTTTCCCCCTCTACCTCGCGAGCTTGCCAGAGCTCCAGTTATTAAGAGGCTGTTTGTATAAACCCAGAAGCAATATATTTTTAGCACTGGAGAATAGCATGGCACGATCATTAAGCATGCTTCTGCAGACAGCAACAAGAGCAGGGATTTTTCCTTCTCTAAATTGGCTGCAGCCACTATGGTTTTCAGCCCAAAGCAGACTTTCAGGAAATTCAGAAGGAGCAGGAGTCTTTTTCCGTGACATATTTAATACCAAGCTGAAGTATACTCAATTTTCATCCTGTGCATCTGATGGGCGTTTTTACGGATTTGTTTTCTCGGCTGGATCTGTTGCACACTTTTGCTACGGAGCGTAATACCATATATTATCACAACACTCCCTAGCAACATGACTTTTAATTTAGTGCAGAGCTTTGCAACGTTGCGAGCATCTCACTGACTCAGAGCAAAGATGACACACTGGGAAACCTTATCAAAAGCCCCATAGGTGCCAAGGGAACCTATACTGTATGTATGACAGCATTTGAGCTCCTCAACGTGATGTGGCTGGCACTGGCATGGAGAAGACCTTGGGGAAGATGGATTTGTTTCAGTGATTTCACAAGCCACGGTCCAGCCGGCATAGTCTTGTGGACTGATGACTACATCGATGACAATGGTGCCAGCGGGCGTGAAACAAGAGCAAAAATCCCACGAACGTGGGAGAAACATGGGAAATGGCTCAGCATCAGAATTAAGAGCTCAGAGCCAGATGGGGCATCAGCAAGGATGAGGTACCATCTCCTCGATTCTCACCCAAAGGCCAGGAGGAAGACAGATGCTTGGTAGACAAACCAACCAACCTCCTACGAAGCTGTCCTGAAGAGCAACGCCAGCCTGACACCCAACAAGGACTCACAGCACCGGTTTCTCTTTACTTGCTGGAGCACACAAGCTCCTGAGCATCAGGGGCATCACGCTCCCAAGACTCAAATGGGGAGGACGGTCTTTTGAAACCGCAGGAAAATAGTGCCTGGGTCGCACCTGACAACAGAGAGCGTGCGGAACTGCAAAAGCACCATCAGCGGTGCGGACACCATCAGGTGAGGGGTTTCTCCACCTGTACCCACTGGTGCAGGAGAGCAGCAGAAAGCAGGAGCGCCATCCGTACAGGGTGGGTGGAAGAAAGCTATCGCAGTAGGAATGACACCAAAATGCTGTCCCGTTTGGACAGCGGGGCGGAGGGGAATCCATCCGCCCTTGTGCATGCATTGAGAAGACAGAAATATCACAGCAGCCGTGCTGGCTCTGATGGACAAAGATATCCCAATGAGATCCTGGGTCAAGTGGCTTTTGTCGGCTGCCATGCAAAGTGAGCTGGGCTTAGTCGGCCCGCGGAGGCAGCTTGGCCCACGGCAATGGGATGGGTCAACGAGGATTAAAAGTGTAATTAAACGGGGGGCTGCAGATTGCTTCCAGAAGTCCCATCACTTCTTGGAGCTCGTGAGCTGAGCAACGGCGAGACGCTGCTGGTTTTGCTGTTTCTGGGACATGGGGGCACAGGTGGGAAATGCCTGCTTTCACTTACATTGGGGTTATATTGCTCATATGCTGCCACACGCCCTCAAATCCAGACTTTCAGTGGAATTTCCTAGGATGCAGGAAGCCAAAGAAATAAAACATGCGATTTCTGTATCTCTTCTTTGAGCCTAACCCATAGAAACGTCCAAATCTTCCTGGTTTTAAGTGAGGAGACTACAGGCACAACCACAGGCAAAGAGAAAATACTCCCCTGACTTCTTAGTTTCAATTGCAAAAAGCCTTTTAGCAAAAGCTCAATTGAAATGCAGATAAGTTTCTTCAAAGGCTAGAAAAAAACCCATAAAAATTATCTAAGTGTCATAACTGTGTTGCCTAACATGGATAAAGGATTTAGAAGGGGGAAAAAAAATACTAAAAATAAGTTATGAAGGGTATGTAAGGTATTGATATACAGCACATGGTTTAAACTGTTAATCATTGAACAGATTCCAGTATAAAAATAAAGAGACTGAAGCTGCACATAATGGAGGAGTTGCTCTATTTATAAACTTCTCTGTGCAAAGGGCAGGCAAGGGCTGGGACTAGCAGGCAGCGGAGGCAGAGGGACACTGTTTCGGAGCCTCTATTCTGAGGGAAAATAAACAGATTTTTTTAAATTTTTTTTTTTTTAAAGCATTGTCAACAAAATCAAACCGAGTTGTCCAAGAGCCTGGGTGCCCCAGCCATGTGAGCAGCATTTACAGCTCCTGCATGTGACAGCTCTCCCAATTTAGCCAGTAACTGACTCCCTCTGACCTGTAATAACACTGCTCCCAAATTAGAGCCCTCAATTTGACTTGGCTTCGGTCCTTCCCTCCCAGCAACATAAAGCATCCTTTCCCCCCCGCTCCCCGAACATTCATAATCCTATCCTTTCGCACTGCCAACTCAAACTCACATTTAGCCTTTTCCTATTTTTTTGGGGGGGAGGTTGTGGAGGGACAGGGGTTGCAGGCAGCAAGGGGTAGGGAAAAAGCCCGGTGGAAAAACACCAAGAGACAAAAACAACAACAAAATCAGACAAAAATTCCAAGTTGGTGACATTCAGCTGGAAAAGCTCAATGACTCACATGCAAATAAAATCTGCCTAAATTCACTGCTGCATGACGCAGGCCACTGGCTTCGACATAAAAAGGCCAGGATGAAATCATCCACAATTAAATGGGAGCTTGGAAGGCTGCAAAAGCAGCCGCATCAGCGCGGTTCCCTCGGCTTAATAGGAAACACAAAGGAAGGAAGTTCAGCGGAGTGAGAACATCCCCCTTTTCCCCTCCTTTCCACCGACACCTCGCGCCATCAGTCATCCCCAACCGTCGGCACGGCTCCTCCGGCATCACACGTCGGCGCTCAGCTCCGGCAAGCTGCTCGCTAGCAGGCGGCTGCCAGCTTTTAATGGGTTTTCCTGGAATACTAGCTCAAAAGTAAAATAAAATTAAATGTGGCTACGTAGGAAGGCAAAGCCCCACCAGTCAGCGACTTCTTCCAGAGGTTTCTGCCCCGTCCTTTGCAGAACGCTATGATATATGGTACAATTAACATTTACAAACCCTGGACTAAATCCAGTCCCTCCCCAAATCCCCCATATACACGAGGAGGCGGGAGAGGGACATCTTGGTGCTTAGGTTTTCTCTTGCGTGGCAACAGTGCTTTTAAGCCTCCTGAGTTTTCGACCACTTTCTAAAGCCACGCTACAGAAACGCGCTTGCGGAGACCCGCGGCGCAGGGTTGGGGCAGGGAACGGGGTGCAAGGGGTTCCCCTTACGCCAGCATCTGCACCCACCTCCACCTCCCCACCCCCCCAACGCAACCGTTCGTGGGGTTGTGCCGCGAACCGGGTCACCGGCCTCCTCCAGGCTAAAAATAACACTGGGACGGGGGGAATAAACTAAAAAAGGTCATTTTAACCTAGATTGGGTTGCTGACGGGATTCACAGCGCGGCTCTACAAAAGGGGTTTGGTGCTCCGGCTGAGAAGGGAAAACGATCCTTTAAACAAGCATTGGCCCCCCTGCGCCCCGAAATGTCGCTCCGGGGAACAGCTGGCGAGCATCCATCCGGGATGCAGGAGGTCAGTGTCCCAAACAGCCAGAGCGGCCGCAACCAGCGGCTCATTGCATCTAATTTCAGCTAGGATAACACAAGGAATCCACAGATATTAGGTGATCGGCTGCACCTTTATTGAGAAACCAGGTGCTTAAACCTTTACGGGCTTTCCCCTCGCCGGGGCCGGCGTGCCGATCCCTGGGATTAACGGCGGCGCTGTGCTGCCGAAAGGTCCCAGCCCAAGCCGAAGGCACTCGCTCGTTCCCCTTGCAGCGGCTGCAGAAGCAGGGTGTTAACAGGTCCATAAAAGGTAACTGGGAGACACCAGCCTCCCGCCAGCGAGCCTACATTTGCTCCGGAGGAATCCGCACCTCCCCGGAAAAAAAAAAAAAATAAAAAAAAAATTAATATATAGAGGTCTGCAAGCAGGGAAAGGTTGAAACGGCCTGTAGGAGGACATCCGACAGAGCCCAGGCCATCTGGTCACCCCCCCTGCGCAGTGACGCTGCCCTCCCTTCGCCACCAGACGCTAATTCCTTTCATCCTGCCTGGCCCTCCGCTGGTGTAATTTTAGGTCTGTGAATAGGACCATCTGCCTTTGAGATGCTCGTTTATTTTCGGCTAAGCCCTTCCTTTCACCACTCCCTTCTTAAAGGAAGTCCAAATCGGGCACCGTTGGAAATGGTGTTTCTTGTCCGGCCCTCTAATCACCGAGCGTTAATGAGCTATCTAGAACGTGCTCTGTAACGCTGCCACTCATAAAATCGGGGGGTGTCATTATCTTCAAAGCGTTTTGCAAACACTTTTTCGTTCCTCCCCGCGTTACCACTGCAAAGTAGTAATTATTCACTTCTCTCTGAATATGGTGGGCTTGGTCCAGCATCCTGGAGCTCGGCCAAGATGTGCTCAGCAAAATTTAACACGGTCAAAGTAAAGATAAAACAAACTGGTTCCTATCTTTGGATGCTAGGGATTGCTACCATTGCTTCCTGTCCCACAGCAGACATGGAAATGTTAAAAATAAAAATAAATGCTGGAACCGCACTGGCTGATAATGTAATTTCCACATATTAAGAGGAAACGCAGTGTCTGGAGGAAAAGGAATTTTAAGGAAGTTTTGCTTTTATACACGTCTGAGCGCTATGAATGAAAGTCACCGTCACGATCTGCTGCTCCTCTTAGCAAAATGCTGCATAAAAATGCTGCAAAACCCCCTTGTGCTCGAGCTGCCTCCGGTCCCGCCGGGCACCGCCGAGCCCCTGCAGAACGAGGAGCTGGAAGGAGAAGGTTGTGCGCCACGTCACGTCCGTGGCTGCTGGCTCCGGTGTTTCAAACCTCGGCATCTTGAACCCGAAGCCGTTGAACGCGACCCTCGGCAACGCTTCTCCCTGGAGCAGGCGGGAGCCGGGAGAGGAGAACCTCCTTGGTGGCCCCAAGTTGGCTTCTTCAGGTGGGTCTGAGCGTGCCACCACGCGTTCCTGGTTGGGGTGGATGTATGGAACCCCCCCCTCCAGCTGCAGGACAAGCCCCGAGATCTGAGTCTGCGTGCATCTGCCAGCCACGAAATTATTATTTTCCCTTCTTTGTTAAGATTTTCACAAGCGTCTGGGGCAGGTGGGAAGAGAGCTCCTGTCCCCCCAGGTAACCCCTTCCATGACAAATTGGCTTCTTGCACAAATCCAGGTGGTGCAAAGCTCGTGCAGCTCTCCCAAGACTTTTTTTTTTTTTAAAAGAGGAGAAAGGTTATGGTTCGGTCAGAGGTTTGGCCCAGTTCTCAGCTCTTTTATGAACCTCAGGAGCTACAGGGGCATGGAGTCTATTGCTGGAAATCAGCATTAGACAACAGAGGACACCTGTACAGGGGAGCCTCTCTTGCTGCATGCACCCCACACACTGAAAAAGCAAGAGCCTGTTAGCCTGCCAAGCTCCTCACAGGGAAAGCATACCCAGGACTTAAAAAAAGAAAATTTCTGTGCAATGCTCGAGGTGTAAAAATCAAGCCCTGGCTTTGGCTGGCCACAACTCTCTGCCCTGCGGGAGCCTGGGGAAACACCTGGCTGCTCATCACTTCAAACTCTCTGCAGCAAATAAAAGAAAAAACAATTTAATTGATGTGATCAGATCAAATCTCAGATTTGACAAGATTTCCTCCCTGAGTAAAAATTGACATATTTTGCTTTGGCTTTAAATTACGACGAACAGAAAACTACAATAGCTAGGGTGCAAAGTGAGGATGAGCAGTCATCCCCCCCCTCATCCCCCCGCAATGCTCTGGGCGCAGAAGCCACAGGAGGAGTTAGGCAATGCAGAACATCCCTCCCTTCCCCTCTCTGCTATTCACATCACCCAGTGCAAAGCACTTGACCAAAGCCAGCGATGAGTCACCGTAAGGAGGAGACTTTCTAATTTCACCCACTTCGATCCTGCCCTCAAGTGCCAACGTCAAAGAGGAGGGAGGGGAGAGATGCGGGCTGAGTCAGGGAGGATGGGAAAAATCTGTGCGTCTCTAACGGAGACATTCAAAGCAAAGCGAAACTCCTCTTTTTTTACAAACCAAAATAAAAAAGTGGACTGGAAGAGCTGACTCTCACCAGTTAACAGCTTGTACCAGAGCAGCGGTACCGGCGCTCGACTGACTCGCTGTATCTTTGCCAGCTGTAACAAGCACTCACGAGGCAGAAACACCGGCTTAAAATACACCTTTCGCTGGGGAGTTCACTGCGTTTCAGCGCTGCCCGCGGCTGGCACGTAAAGGCAGCCGGCTTGTCTTTCCTTTATAACTAGCTTCACATTTTGCTTCTCATGTACCCACGAATTGCTGCAGGACCTCAAAACAAAGAGCGACATTGTTCCTTCAGAATAAAACTGCTGTTCACCCAATTTTTATTTATATTTCACGAAAACATCCCAGGAGCTGCAAGGCTTTGTTGGGGAGGGGGGACGGGGGGAAGTAAAACGATCTGGCAGTGCCACGGTCACAGCTATTTCACCAGGAAGGTTTCCATGATGCTTTTTCCACAGTGAACACAACACGACACAGATCAACGTGGACATTTAACTTAAAGAACAAAGAACGCCGGTCCTTGCAATTACACATTCCTGCTTCTCGGCCAGTTGATTTGGCTATGTACGGTGCTGAAGGCACTTGTTCCTCTCCCATAATTGCTGCCCACAAAAGTCCCCCAAATTACGTCGAGGAGCCCCAAAAACCCATACAGCCCCGTTTTGCCACTTTTTATATACTAACAGGTGTTGGGGATGTTTGGCAACAGCTGATGTAGCTCCGACAGCTAATGGTGGTCCAAGCGTTGGCGTTACCGACGTTGGCCACCAGCATTAGGGCAGACACCAAAGGAGAAAAAGTGAAGATCATCCTTAAACGCCTAGGGAAATATCGCAAGGCTCTGGTGGGACAGCATTTTCTGTTTGATTGTAAAATCTCCATCTAACACTACACTTTTGAGCCTTAAGACTTATATAGAAAAACAACTGCTCTCCCAGCTCCGAGCAATGATGATTTCGACACTTCTTAGTGCCTGAAACCTGAAAAGCTTTTACCAGTTCAAACAAGTTTTCAGTCAAACCAAAATCCTTCCTCCCCCTCCCCCTGCCTGGCTAAAAAGTCCATTTTCAACTACCAAAAAATCACAAGAAGGATTTGAGATTTCATTTTCTTGACCAAGTTCAGTAATATTTGGGAAGAAATTTCCAACAAAAATGGAAAACAAGTATTTTTGTGGAGGGAGAGGAACAGATTTTCCTGCAGAGGAAAATCCCCTTCCGTGCATCTTGTTGTTTTCCTCCGAAGAGCAGCAACACATTGCAATAACCCTCACGAAAAGATTCAACCTACACTACTCAGAAGTGACGAACACGAGAAGCGACAGGATTTCTTGAAGCCGCTGACCCCTCTCTTACCCTCCAGGCTATTGATTACAGTCGATCAGTAACCACGCTCCTCAAGTGGCTCCGAGACGATCTACAGTGACACCATGGTAAATGTGCAGAAATCTAGTAAATTAGGAAAGCTACGCAATGCTCTCTGGGATTTTGCAGCGGGTAAATCCTGCCTCACCACTCCTGGCAGTCACTCTAAGTTGTCCCCGCGATGCCGCAAGCCCTAATCACATCCCTGCAAATAGCGTGCAGAAATGAGTGGAGAGAAAAGTGTACTGCTGGATCCTCAGGAATGGTGCTAGAAGCTTTTCTTGGCTAGAAGCAAAGTTGGAAAAACACAGTAAGACAATGAGTAACCAAAAATACAGATGCAATTGGTGGGAGTAGTAGCTCATAAGCTGCTGGGTACCATGGGGAACGTCAAGGTGCCGCAACCTGGTTCAAAGTTGTGCCAGGGAAGGTTTAGACTGAACATTACGAAGCATTTCTTTACGGAGAGGGTGGTCAAACACTGGAACGGGCTTCCTAAGGAGGTGGTCAATGTCCCAAGCCTGTCAGTGTTAAAGAGGCATTTGGACAATACCCTTAATAACATGCTTTAACTTTTGGTCACCCCTGAAGTGGTCAGGCAGTAGGACTGGATGACCATTGTAGGTCCCTTCCAGCTGAAATATTCTCCTTCTCCTTCTCTTCTCTTCTCTTCTCTTCTCTTCTCTCTTCTCTCCTCTCCTCTCCTCTCCTCTCCTCTCCTCTTCTCTTCTCTTCTCTTCTCTTCTCTTCTCTTCTCTTCTCTTCTCTTCTCTTCTCTTCTTTCTCGCTGCTGTAATTCATACTTGAATTAATGGCTGAAGAGAAGGAGGCTGCATCTAAGGGGCACCCCAGACACTTTGCATTGCTCTTGCAGTGTTCCCACCTGGGGCTCACAGTGGAGATCAAGCCATGGAGGATGGTCTCAGAGAGCATATTCAGCATCTGTAATGTCCCTTTCTTCTCTGTCATGCAACATTTTGAATGTGAACTTTTCTGGAGCACATGGCCTGACCCCTGCATGAACAAAACTGTGGCAATTCCAAGCTTGTCCACTGGCCTTTGGAGACCTTTTTACTTGAGGTGGGATAAGACAGCTTCCAGGCTCTTCCGCTCTTGACAAGGAGTAGGACAAAGAAGTATCTAGACTGAGATTTGTGGTCTACATAAACCAAGCTGAATCTGGAAGGACAGGAGAACCTTGGCCAGCACATGTTTAATGAAAGCTATATGACATTTAACAACCACAGATGTATATAATAGATTTTGTGGTGTCACAATAGGCTACATCCCAATAAGCCACCTGAACACACAAATATGTGACAGCTAGCATGGTTTACATTTTTAATGCATTTCCTTTTGTGAGGCTTGGAAAAGCCTCTTCCTCACCCACTGTCACAGGCTACTCTTGTGCAATAGCAGCAGCACTCCATCTTTGAAACACCATGTATCATGAAAGAGAAAATCATAACAGAATGGCTGGCCAGAGGAATGCCATGAGTCCAACCCTTTACACCAAATCTGAGGTGTCAGCACCTGTACTGCTGCTGCTGTTCCTTGGATAATGTCCATGAAACAGAACACCCTTCTGCAAGTAATGCAAGGGCAGTGGGGATGGCTTGCTTTGGCAGCGCCAGTTGCAGTGATGGGCTCAACCTTTGATGGTGCCGGTGTCCTTTTCTCCCTGTACCTTGAGTAAGGCAGAACAAGTGTGAAATGTTTTTTAGCAGGTGTTAGAGAAAGAGGGATAACGCGGCGGTTTTGGAAGAAGTGCTGGAATGGGAATATGCTGCTGAGCTCTCCATCTGGAGACAAAACCCAGAACCACCCTTTCCTCGTGAGCTCCAGGAAGAACAGGGGAGTGTGTTTTTGGGGGTTTGTAGAAGACAAATTTTAGCTTGGTTCTAAATGTCTCCATATGTTTTTATTTGTGTTATATACTTCCCTCTTGGCTGTACTAGAGCTCTTTTGTTTTATACTGGCACATCCCAGAACATTTTTAAATTATAAAAAACTTACTTATCTCAGGGCTTCACAAATGAACTATAACTTTTTCCCCACTCTGGGTTTTTATTAAGCTCAGTGGGACTAGTTCCCTATTGCTCAGCATGTTGTGTAGGCCTTTATACTGAGGCCAAATGGGTGTAAAATGCTGGCTAAAACCACATGACATGCCTCTGACTGATTGAGCTTAATGTCTGGGATCACACATCAGAAATTTGTGTCCAAACCTTACCTCTCCAGAGTCCATTGAGCCTCTCCAGATGGCAGGTGATATTCCAGGTATTAATAAGCCACTTCCTCTCCCACTTCTATCTCCGCAGCAAAATGGTGACAAACCTTTCGCATAGTCCTTTAAATTAGGAGAGATCATACACAGACACACACACATACGTATGTATATATACAATTTCTTAATTTTAAAGTCAAAGACATTATACATGTATATGATCTCTTCTAAATACATACATATATATGAAGTATTTTAAAATGAGAGGCTCTTAGGAAAAAAAATTAGTCTGAAGTACTGTTACTGAACATGAACTTAATTTTTGTGAAAACTATGCTACCTAAAAGAAGTTTAGTTTGCTGCCTGTGCCAGCTGTAAGCCACAGGAAGAAGAGGCTGGAGAAATGCTTTGTGCAAAGAGTTTAATGCTCTGCCTGTGTCAGGACCTTGGGTACCAGGGAGGGCTGTTTGCAAACAGTTTAACTGTTTGTCCAGAAGGAATGGCAACCCACCATCTCCCCACAATGGCAATTTACTTGCTTTAGCTGGATATGAGTCCTGGCAATTTTTGACAGCTGAGGGATGCCATGCAGAGTACAAGGGCTTGGATCTTGAGGACTGGCCAATGGTCCCAGAGGGCCAGAGCTCAAACACCAGTTTCACATTTTTAAGGGTCCAGGAGACACCTGGGTGGGGCTGCAAGCAGTTTGGGTTTGGAGCGTGGGATTAGCTGCTCATGTTGACACAGCCATTTCTCATTATAACCATGTTGACACAGAAATTAGCAAAGTTCGATTTTGGTAATTTCAAAGCCACATTGCAATGACTGTATTATGAGGAACAATAGAGAACTGGACTCAGTATACAATGCATTTTAATAAAATTCTTCATATCGTTTGATTTCTAAAGGATCTCGCATCAGTCTATTCCCTGCATTTTTGTGACAGTCACCACAAACACGAGCATGAGACTGTCTTAGAATGGAAAATATTAGCAGGAAAAAGGAGTTTTCTCAATATGTTGAATACACTGCCAAAATCCCTTTGCGATCCACCTGCAGTCTGAAGACTTACTTGTTAACATAACTGGAGTTAAATAACCAAGTATGGACTTTATCTACTCCTTAGATGCTAAAAAAAGCCCCAAAACCTGAAAGGACAAGAAATCAATTTTTAAATCATAATCAAACTCATATTCAAAATATAGATTAGTAATGACTTTCTGTGATAAAATTCCTCTGTGTAAAGCTCTAGGATAACTGTAATGGACGGTGATAGACCCTGGTCCTCAAATAAATTTAGGGTTTCTGTCAGAAAACTTATTCTTGGGGACTTCTGATTAACAACTCTTTTGACCTGGTATCAACCCACACCTCTCGTCTTGGAGACCCTTCAACAGAAGATCTCTGCTCTTGTGCACTTCCTGAATAACAATTTAGTGCATAAACTTCAGAGTGAAAAAGTTCCTACTTCTCCTGATTTGATCATTTATGCATCTGGCAGCTGAGATACAAACATCCTGGTGTCATAACCTTTGGAAAATTAAAAAAAAAAGAAAAAAAAAGAAAAAAAAAAGAAGCTGACTTACAGTAACCAAGAATTGCTTTTGCCCCATTCTTTACAAATAGGACAAATTGGGTACTGATAGATTATAAACATTATCATGCTCTGGCAAAGCCAATTTAGTATGAAGCACAATGTTGAACAGTAACTGTCTTGATAGTAACAGCAGGAAAACACATAATTTTTCTAGGCTCTATATTTACCACAGTCAAATCCTTATTCATCCCTCACGCAGGCAAGACTATATTGAGCAGGAATTTTCACTGAATTGGAGAAACAGGGATTTGGCCATATGTAGAAAGTTAGTTTCCCCCCTTCATGAACTCCAGCTCTGATTAAAAAAGAAGTAATTATAATTTTTCAGCAAATTAACTCTAAGTTTATTAAAACCATTCAGTCTGATAATCTATATTGTCAAGTTATGTTTAATACTTATTATGAGATTAAACCACTAAAATATCTAGTTCAAGGAAATATCTTCAAACTTCAATCATAAAAGAACTATATTAAAGCAAACATTCAGATTAATTGATGATGGGATTGTGTAGTGTCTAACAGCAAAGAAGAAACCTCAGACTAAATCTATTAGTACTGGGTGAAATCTTGAGGTCATCACCTACTCCTTGCAATCACTCCCCCAAATGTTTATACATCTAAGTACTGACTAAAAATGAATTAATAACTTCAAGATTTAATCTGATGTTATTAAAGTTTTTGATGATTGTTTACTGTGTCTGATGAGCTTATGTAAATACTCTAAGCTATTGCATCATCTGTAATTACTGTGCAATAGATGAGGTTACAGGCTAGTTAAAAGCATGTGTTTTTATTATAAAATAAAAAGAATCTTTCTAACTTAATTTCAAAATGGCTGTAAAAATAAATCTACCAAAGTATAGTAAAGCACCTGAATTTTTAGACCCAAATGTTAAAATACTGTTAAAATCCTAAATATATAATTATTAAGAAGTAATTTGGAAATAGATAATTTTCTTCTATGTTTTGATACAGTTAACCAAAATCTGCAGTAACAAACCAAGAGGCTGCTGGCAAGTCCTACAGAAGACTTGCTAATATTGTGAAATACAGAGAAAACATGCTGGTACTTCTTTGAAAGCAACTTTTAATGTGAAAACAGTTTTAGCACATTTGACCTGTCACAAAGGGAGCAGAATATGATTTGATGCAAATACAAAGAAAAAGTTATTGGAACGAGCCAGAAATTCAACAGAAAAGGCTTCGTGCATAGCTTAATAAACGTCATCTTTCCAGACATCTAGTGCAACGTATACAATTATTAGTAACATTCATATTTCCTTTCATTGATGAATATCAGGGTTATTAAAATGGTATTTGGTAGTCTGATGAGGGTCTGTCATTTTCCTGGCATACCAAAGGAGTGGAAAGAAAATTATTTGGGAAGAAAAGTATTACTTCTTTGCCCCAGGTTGATGATTATATTCATCATAGGAACTGATGTTGTGTTGTGCTGTCAAGTGACTTTGTGTATTACCCAACAGCTCTTCTACCTGGCTCAAGGATGTACTTCAGAGACTGGTTCAGAAGGAGAAGAATGCTCTCTGAACCGAATACATCTCTCTTTCTCTCAAAATATGAGTGCCAGAGCATTTATTGTAGGACACTGCATCCACTCATGGAGAACTCCTTGCAGCAGGACGAGAAGATAAGGAAAGACCTGCAGATTTCCAGATGATTCTGTAAGTGGAAACACTGCTCATGCATGGTGCTGTGAATTGTGGTCCACAGGTGGAAGTTACTTCCCATTAGTAATTGATCTTGCAACATGCCTTAGTCTGTTTTAGTGCCTTTAGTCTCTTTAGTTTAAAGAAACACTGCCAGGAGCTTAAAAGCCATCAGTTTTGGCGAGCACCAAACAGGCTACGACTGGTCTCTATTTTTTTTAGAAACTCATGAAGAACAACTACTGCTGTGATCACAAGGGAATAGTGAACCCTCTCCATAAATTCAATTTGTTCATAACCTTTTGACATGGACCATAAATAACCTTCATATATTTCACACACACGGACACATGTAATAAATTACATGAACAATGTATATAAATATTTACTTTACAAAAATACAAGCTAAATATAAAGTGCCATATGAACAATCCATCTATTAGTAAATGGTTAATTCCCTGTGCCAGTCGATAATTGGATTGCATGCCTACCTGCTCCTTTTGCTATGCCACTGTACTGGTTGCAGGTACAAAGTAGTAGCAAAGGAAATATTAATCAATTGGCAGTGAGGCTGTTTCAGCAAAGGTTACACCAGAGACAAAGGAAAGGGGAGGCTGAGCTCTAGCTCCTGGAAAGGCTTGTATGATTATCTGGAGCAGGTTATGAAGTCTACAAAAGGAAAAAAAAAATTAGAAAAGAAACCATTTTTGTTTCTGAAAATTGTTCTCAGTGACCTTATTTGATGTATTTTATTTGCACACACTATTAATATGATAATAATAGCAAAAAACCTAAAAGAATGTGCCAGAATTCCAAAATGCTAAATCAGAAAATGTTTATGGAAGAGAAGAATTGTTCTTCCTCAGCTTTATACCAAAACCCCAGGTATTCTACAGGAATTAAAAAACACTTTGTGCTTTAAAACCTGTAAGAGATATCCTGTCTGATGAATTGGATGCTTTATTTTTTAAATAATATAATTAAAAATGTTGATGACATTTAGGGTAGAAAAATAAGTGAAGGTGGTATATGTAAGAAAGTACTGAAATTTTTTACCTGTTTCAATGTTAGCACAACGTCTTGCTGAAAATTCAGGGAAAGAAAAAGGATTAAACTCATAGATTATTTCATTTTGATTTTTGTTCAAAAGAAAAAAAAAACTAATTAAATTTGTACCTTCCAAATATAATGATGCCCATTTCCATTTTCAAAGTAAAAAAAAAAAAAATTGTTAAACAATGGGAATCAGAGAACCATTCCCACTGCTGGAAATCTCCATAGTACTTTTTTTTCATCTTTGTTGAGCATGCAGCCTCTTCTATGAGAAACTGTCAGTTTGTCCTATTGCCATGAGACAACACAGGGCCAGACAGACAATAGCTAGATTGAACAGTCACACCAAAAAAAGATGAGGGCCATAGAAACTCTCTGCTTCTTATATACCTTTAGGTGATCAGGATCATGATCCTAGGCACTGCAAGAGCAAAATGGGCAGAAAACAGGCATCCTCCTCCTTCCCAGACACAAGATAAGAAAACCTGATGGATAAAAGGATGTTGTTAACTCAAAGACATCCTTCTGAAACAATGACCAAACCCATCCATCCATTTTAATTAAAAGAGACTAAACTTCCCAGTGACACAGGCAACACCAGTGCAGACACTGCTGCAGGTTTGGTGTTACCTGCAGTAAGCCAACTGCCACCGCTGGGTCGTGGAAACCTGAGCAGGGATCTGATCTGCAAGTAATGTTATGAGTTGCTGTGGACCAGCTGAAGTTGAGAAGGAAAACTCTTTAGGACTATTAATCAAAAGGGTGGCCTTTTGCTAATGACTATTTAATTGAGAAGTACACTATTCGGTAGTGATTAACCCTTTCACAGCAGCAACTAGTCAACATTACGTGACGACAAGTAGAGGAAATGATAGTAGCACAAGGCATTCCCTTAACTGAATAATAAAATATAGAATCATAGAATGGCTTGGGTTGGAAGGGACCTTTAAAGGTCATCTGGCCCAACTTACTTGCAATGAGCAGGGACATCTTCAACTAGGTCAGGTTGCTCAGAGCCCCGTCCAGCCTGACCTTTAATGTTTCCAGGGATGGGGCATCCACAACTTCTCCAGGCAACCTGTGCCATTGTCTCACCACCCTCATCGCAAAAAATTTCTTCCTCATATTTAGTCTGAATCTACCCTCTTTTAGTTTAAAACTATTACCTCTTGTCCTATCGCTACCAACTCTATTAAAAAGTCTGTCCCCATCTTTCTTGTAGGCCCCCTTTAAGTACTGAAGGGCTGCAATAACGTCTCCCTAGAGCCTTCTCTTCTCCAGGCTGAACAACCCCAACTCTCTCACAGCAGAGCCGTTCCATCCCTCTGGCCATTTCCGTGTCCCTCCTCTGGACCTGCTCCAGCAGCTCCGTGTCTCTCCTGTGCTGAGGA